>JAHLJT010003656.1:128690956-128777256 GCA_031308135.1 Acheta domesticus | reverse complement strand
CAATATCTGATAGTTATATCATTTTACGTATGGCGTTTTATAATAATTCTGATTTCGCATAATTTTATGTTGTATCGTTTGTGTTTTTAAAGTGGAGGTTGAAGTGTTAGAAGGGTAGGAGGTACAATACTGTACTCGCAATAATGCATATTCGCTACCAATAATAGGAGAAAATATTTACCATTGTAGCAATTTCAAGTTTGGTTTTGATTCACCAGTACTTTTTATTGTTGTTCTTTGCCCTTGTTATATTCATCTTTAATTCAGACAACACTGGACAGACGAAAAAAGATACTTTTGAGATATTAAAACTCTATCACGTTTCAACGCAAATGATTTCAACATTTTCGTCATGAAATCATTAATTAGTATATCGAGTGTACTATGAAAGAGTATTATTTGTCAATTTTGCTCATCAAGAAACTCTTTTATTTACATACCTACAGTATTTAATTTTTACACAATGTGTAGTTTAGCTGTTGGCTGTGCGCGAAACGCCACAGCTGCGAACGGTTCGACCGCCCCGCCTCAGGGACGAGAGCCTGAGCGATGGCGCAGTTTGACGCCCGTAAAGTTAGAAACTGCGCCTAGGTCGCCAGGTCCACCCGACAGACGCGAATCTATTGCCTACGGCCGCAGCAGTCTACGTTTTCAATTTATGGGGACATCAAGGCCGCTCCATACATTCGGCACTCGCCCAAGAGGGAGCTACTGCTCGTCCAATCCCGAGCAACTGTTGGGCTCGGCGAACGTTCCACTTTCTCTGATGAGTGCAAAAGACAGACACGCGCTGGGAAGTGCGAACACGGAATATTGGTCGCTCGGCAAAGAGCAAGCAACTCATCCACACTACTCCACGGCTACAGAATGGCACAGACTTTCTCGTACTAGAAACTTCCTTTTTTTTTTCCAGAGCCTCGCTTTTCGTTCGTGACCCATCCTCTTGCCAGCTGCCATCTTTCACTGCCCAAACATTGGCCCAAACTTGCCCAAACTTTTTTTTTCATTTTTGCTCAGTTTTTCCGTTTCTTAACGGCAGAAACGAAAATTTACTTTAAGAATATAGTACAGTAAAACCTCGCTCTACATGAAACTTTTTGTTGAAACATTTGGAGCCGTTTTTACGAAAATGTTACTGTAAATGATGTTACGGTAAATACGAAATTTCAAGCTCATTTTCAAAACAAAGTTTTGAGTTTTCGAAAATCTTTCTTGGATGTTATTTGAAGCGCTTCTACTCGCAAATGCAAAAATGTATACAAATTTCTGGAAATGTCCGAGAGATATTTTAAAAAATATATTTATTAACTTTTTGAAAAAAATAAAACACTACAGCATAATTAATTAAAAATCATCTTAAGCAGTGAAATTAGCACTATACCTACGAAAAGTTTTAAGAAAGAATTTCAAGCTGTTGTTGAGAAAATGGCATTTGAACGTTTCTGAAAACGCGGAAATTTGAGCTCGTTTTTACAGAAAACTCAGAGTTTCCGAGAAACTTTACATGACATTCTTTAATAGACATGTAATCATAAATGCAATAATGTGAACAAATCTATGCTAACGTAAATATTAACGACGTGAGTGAGTAGTTTAAAACATATTTTTGTAATTTTTGAAAAACAAAAGATTAGCAAAATGGCGTTTATGTTTTCTAATAGAGTGCATTTGACATTATCTCCATCAAAAAGTTTAAGAAAAAATATGGGGTCGTTTTTCAGAAAATCTAGTTTTTGTTATTTTTTAATATTGCACACATTGAATATTATGTTGCGCGAAAAGTACTTAAATTTTCAAAAAAAAATGTGCAAGACCTTAAGAAAGATCTAATTATGGAGAACAAATTTTGTTTCAAGGAAGAATCTCCATCTTCAATTTTACAGTTGCATGAAGTCGCCGAAACAAATTCAAACTTTTGCAATTATGGAAAATTCTGTGTTATCATTGAAAGTCGGGCCCATGCCACCTTAATAAATGTATTTAACTCTATATTACAAGAAATTTAAAGAACATATTTGAAGCCATTTTTGTGAACATTTTGAAAATGCCCCAGGGGCTTCATGTAAAATACCCCCAAAAATTAATGCATGTTTTTCAAAATCGCAGAGCTTCGACTCAGGCCAGATCGATAGGGGTTTATTCAACTTGGAAAAAATCTTGGTTTAGTAATGAAATGTCGTAGGCATTTAAAAGTAAATGATCACATGTGTTGTCATTACCAACAATGTTATTTATTTCAAGAGCAGCTTTCGTTGGCTTAGCCATCATCATCAGTTTTCTGCTGTCTGGAAGCCTCGAAACGACTACGGGCTTCCAGACAGCTGAGAACTGATGATGATGGCTAAGCCATCGAAAGCTGCTCTTGAAATAAATAATATTGTTGGTAATGACAACACCTGCAATCATTTAACTGGAAAAAATCCTACGAATTTACTACCTTGATTTTACCTACTATGATTTTGACGCTAGTGTTGTTCTTATATACCAGACAGTAGAACGGACGTTTTGAAGAAGGCCCGGTAACTTAAATAAAGTAGTGCCGTCACTACTTAAACAAAGTAGTTTTTCTATAATTTCCTGACAAACATTCTTGGCCGCTCGGAATTGGCTGCGCTTCGTCGTTTTCTTACAACTACAATTTTAAAAATACATGTTTTTCTCAATTAAATGTATTGATCAAAACTACATCTTCAAATAAGGTCAGCTTAAGTTTTTCAAAATACGAGTAGTTTTTCTATAATTTTGACAAACATTATAGCCCGCTGTAAATTTACTGCGCTTCGGACAGCTGGATGTTATTTCTTTGTTCGTTTCTTACATTCGACCTTTTGTTATACATTTACACATTAATATTTTAGAAATTGTTTATTTTGAAATATTTGAAATAAAAAGTAAAAAAATATTAATAACTCTCAGAATAGCGACAATGCAGTGTCTACAACAATGGAATTCACTTTGCGCTCGCGAATAACTGTGACTAACGTGTCATTGTTGTGACTCGATGAAGTTATAATTGTCATGAACATGTGTTATAATTGTCTAATTTATGTAGATATTTGCATGAAAATATTTTGTATTCGCACAAAATGCTGTACCATTTCCAGTGATTAGAGAATTTGTTGCGTGGTGATAAAATACCCTTCTCTAATCATGGCCCTATGGAATGCATTTCTGTATTGTCCAGGTTATCAGTCTTCTTTTTCCAATACAGGTTTACAAAACTTTTGTATTCTATTTTTGTGCAGTTGTAGAATTCACATAGTTCTAACAATACTACGATGGAAACAGTGAGTTGTTCGCTTCTTGGTTGAATTGGACGTTTTCAAATAATAACTAAGATGTTTCTAGCGCATTAAGTGCAATATTTCAGTACTACGTAGCTGTTTCCTCTAATACGGGAAAGTAAGTGCTGTTGTAGCACCACTAGTTTCTTCAAACTTTTCGAACGGATAGTGCTAATGGCACTCTTTAATATGACGTGAAGATTATTTTGAGATATTTTTCCGTATTTCCAAAAATTACACAATGTAATTTTTTTGAAAAATTTCTCACATCTTTAATATGCACATTACATGCAATTTGTAAATATTATTACATTTGCGAGAGTAAGTGCTTCAAATGACTTCAAATTAAGATTTTTGAAAACTCAAAAATTTTCTGTGAAAAAGAGCTTAAAATTTCGCATTTTTAGAAGCTCTGAAACGCAATTTTCTTAAAAACAGCTGCAAATTTTTAAAAGAAAATTGACATTTAGGACGAGGATTTTGAATTCTTTAATATTCTAAAATTAATATTTCCTTCCTATCATTAGGAAACAGAAAAATTAAGAAAATGTCAAAAAAATTTACTTTGGGCGGCGATAGATGGCAAGAGTATGTGGCAAATTCCAAATAGCTAGCACAAACCCAAGAAAATAGAAAACTAATACGGAAAGTCTGTTTATAAGTATTTTCCATCACTGTGAGCAAAGATGTTAAAGGTTGTTCTTTATTTTTTTCTGTTGTTTGTCTTATTTTTGTTTTTCTTTGCTGAAGGACTGAAACACAAGAAATAAGGCATCTTCTTGAGTTACTGGAAAAGGCTTCATGAAAACCAATTGATCCTGTTCTAAAATTTAAGGACAGTAACTGTTTCATTTAGTTAATTTGTCTATTTAATAACAATTTTCTACCTAACTTTTTTCTTTGTTATATTTTGTTTTATAAGGTTTTCTGAAATAGTATGTTTTATTATTCTATACCTAAAAATAGCCATATTTCTGTGATTTATAAAATGTATTAACATTAAAATTGTAATGAATAGTGAGTTTTTATTCTTTCTTCTTCAATTAAATAATAGAAGCTTGGAGGGTGCAAAACAGTTTTCTCGAGGCAGCATACAGTGTTCCTACGCTCTCGCTTATGTGACTCCAATAGGCGCGCCTACCGGAAGGTTAAGGACATTAATACATTTACCACACAAGTCTGTGATAAGCAAATGGGTGTCTAGTGTAAATTGTGAGCCTGGATTTTCAAATGGTGTATTTAAATATATTGTTGACATCCTTTAAAAGTAAATTTGAAGATAGTGTTGTAGTAATTGATGGACTGTCGATAAGAAAACAGGTCTTGTGGGATCAGGGTGTTAAGAGAGCTTCGCAGACTTTGGCACTTTAAGACAACAAGAAAATGTTGAAGTTTTAGAGGTAATATTGTGTTCATAATTGTATCTCTGAAAAGCAGGTTTAAATGCCCAGTAGCATATTTTCTCACCAGGGTAGCGCACAGGCTGAGCTGCTAAATTTAGCATTGTCAAAACTTTACAGTGCTGTAGTCAAAATTTGAGGGATCATAGTGGACGGAGCAAAATCCAATATTAGATCCCTGCGTATTTTAAGCTGTAATATAAATGTATCAACTGGAACATTTTGTCGGAAGATAGATCATCTTCCTAAGCAAAATAATGTGCATTTCATTTTGGATGTATGGCACATGATGAAGTTAGCCCGGAACATTTTAGCAGAGCTTCAAGTATTTGAATCTCCAATTGGCCCTGTTGAGTGGAAGTATATAAAAATACTGAACAATTTGCAACAACAGGAAGGTTTTGCTTTTGCCAAAAAACTTCCAGGACAGCACATCACTTACAAGAGCAAAATTATGAATGTAAGTTCAGATGTTACGTTCTGGAGTAGCTGATGCCATTGATTTCGTGAGAGCAAGTGGTCATCCTGAGCTCCAAAACAGTTAGGCAACAATAGAATTTTTCCAATATTTTGATAGAATTTTTGATTTTCTAAATTCAAGAAAGCCTTTGGTAAAAGGCTATAATAGTCCCGTACTTTTTAATAATAAATTTCACTGGATTGGAATTTGTGAAGAAACTGAATCTACATTAAGGGGGATTAAGGTTTAAGGGTGCTCCACTTTTCTCTCATCTCCGTGGAACATTTGCTTTCGGCTTCATTAGCAGAATTACCTCAATAAAGGAAATAGCACGGGACCTTTTAGCAAGAGAAAATTCACCATCAAATATTTCTTAACCTGAAAAGCCTCTCAAGACCACGTAGAGTTGTTTTTCTCATATTTTCCCTCCAGAGGAGGCTGTGATAACCATCCAAATGCATCTCAATTAAAATATGCTATGAGGAAATTGGTATTAGGAAACTCTGTGAGTTCTGTAAATGAAAACTGCACAAATTTTTATGTTACTCTGACTCCAATTTATGAATTCAGGTCCACCAAACGTACACTCACTTCTAATAATGAAGACAAATTAACCAATGAAGAAATAGGTTGTGCTCCTTTTTTGTAGTGTTTCTTCATTGTCTGAATACCAGAAAAATATTCATTATTATATAGATGATTATGTTGCATTGGGTTTAGAGAGGAAAATGAAGTATGATAATTGTAAGTCAATATTAAAACCTTCATCTTCTGACCAAATTGAATTTCTGTATTCTCGGCCTAATATTGTTAATGAATCAGCGCACATTTACCAAGTTTGTGAATAAAGGGAAAATTGTTCAAATATCAGACCTTGTTTTCAAATTTGTAGAGCAATGTGAAAAAATGTTTAATTTGTTTGTGGTGAATGGTGACATGTACTAAAAGAATATAGAATACACACACACACACACACACACACACACACACACATATATATATATATATATATATATATATATATATATATATATATGACACAAGTTCGATAATGAATTTGGCGTCTCAGAGAACCTTCATGAAACGCAAATGTGAAAGAGATTGCAAGCAAGTATGTGACATTCCGCCTCAAAACATACGGCAAAAGATTCTCTGAGGAAAAAATGCATGGCGGCCAAATAAGTGTTAGACAGCATCTAAATAAAATTGTTCTAGTTTAGAAATGTTTTTTTTGTTTTTAATGTGATTCTAAAATTTTATTATTCATTAGTGTTTCATTTCACATTATCATTCTGTCATCCCATTTGTATGATAGCAAATTGACACATTTATTTTGTCTATGAATTTCTTTCCACCAGAGTTCACTTCATATTCCTAAGCAGGTAAATCCCTTTCTTTTTTCACCAGACTTCACTTCATATTCCTAAGCAGGTAAATCCCACATTCTACGTAAGCAAATAAAATTGAGATTAACAGTAAGAGTTAGGTAATGATTTAAGAACCATCGCGAGGCCTCGTCTCGCGTACATCCTATTTAAATTCGATTAGAAAGGCCTCCGACTTTTTTGCTGCATGAAAGTACTAACTGTTAGATGTAATTTAACTTCCTTGGACAAAGTTATAAATAACAGCAGAAGTTTTACGTCAGAGGGCTGTAAATGCTTTTCGAATAAGCGTACTGATCTCTGCAGCATTCGTATCGCCGAGGTAGAGCCTTGTCCAACTGCAATATGGCGGCCGAAGCCGGAGCAAGGCAAGACCTACTCGGTGGAGTCCGTCATCCAGTCATACTTGGGTTTTTATTACTTGGCACGTGAGAGCTTGTTTTCAAGATGGAATATCTCACGGTATTTCGCGTAGTTCTCGGTCGTCCTACTAGGAATCGCATGATCGACAGCACTGCTCTATACCCCCGCAGGGGGGAGGGGTCGTGGCTGCGTAGGTGGACACGACTTCTCGTGGAACTCAGACGACCACCCGTACCTCTAATCTCGCGGCCTCACTCGGGTAGCTAGCCTAACGTGTTGGCTGTGAGCGGGCGATGCTAAGCTCCTGATCGACGGTTCAACCCGGCGACCCACCAGTCGGGCCCTGGCGATCATGGCAGGATTGGGTGCTGGAGACCCCGCGGGCTGCTCTGAATGCCCCAGGTCGGTAGCCTAACGTGTAGGCAGTGGGAAGAAGGTTGGTGGCCCCAGGACCCCCGGGCTTCGGCCCAGGCGGCCCCCAGTTGGGCACTTGGCTTCGTCGTGGCAGTGGCCCGATACTCTGGGCAAAGAGGAGGGACTTGGTGTCCCGGCGCACGTGAGTGGCGCGTTCGTCATACAGGCAACTATTGACTCTGGTACTAGCCTGGATAGCTAGTAGCTCTGAGCTGGCAGGGCGGCCCCACCCAGGCATTCAATGTGGAGGTTGCCGCGAGGGCAAACTGGGTACCGGCCGGATCCGGTTAACTGCCCGGCGACGTCCTTGTACGTAGTCGGGGGGTAAGGATAAAGAGCCATAGGTGCCCGGGGACTTGTCCCCCAAGGTAGAACAAGGCGCAGCGGAGGTGGTAGTCCCGCGAGACTCAAAGCATTGCTCGAAACAGTCGCGATCACGCGACTCATGGCGGCACAATCGAGAACGACGAGAAATACCGTGAGATATTCCATCGTGAAGACAAGTCCTCACACGCCAAGAAATAAAAAAAAACAACTTTAAAGTATCAAGCTGTCTGTTTGGTTGGGGCACCTGAGCACTTGTGTTTCGGGAGAGCAAAATGCGGAGCCACAAACGTACACGAAAACAGCCGAGCGGAGTCGAGCGATTGGAGACCTTGTGCTCTCCCAAGAGATTTGATTTGGAGTTTGAATCAGAAGTTCCTTCCTTCAATCAGAAGTTTTGCCGCGGAATTGTGACGCTTCGCTTTTAGAGTCCTAAGTTGAGAACGAGGATGGGTACTTCGACCCCCACGTTAACATAAAACATCCTTGAGCTTGTCCGACCATAATTCCCAAAGCATTTTATTCGAATACTTTACCGGGAGAGATGGCTCAGTGCATCAACCTGATGTCACTGCAGTCTCTCTGACCGGGAGGTCCTAGGTTGGAGTCCCGAAGGCGGCAGGATTTTCGACATTAGCGTGTCAGCTAGGTCGAGTTCAGTCGCTGTCTGGAGGAGAATTCTAGCGGCCGGCTGCTCTGATCGGTAGTTTTCCGTGTTTTTTCCGATCAACACCAGGCGAATGCCGGTGCAGTACCCTAACAAACGGGCCACGGACCGCGCGCGATCTTTCCTTCCTCTTCCTTGTCCTATCCTCTCCTCTTACACACACTTACACTAACATGCACTACACTACCACACATGCAGGGAGACCGGTCGGGAGCTTACAGCTTGTCCCGGCTGGGACGGTGCCCCACTGGCGGGAGATACCTGGTTGAGGGGAAAACCCCGCTAGTCGAAGATAGGTCGGCCCAGATCTCGCCATCCAGCGGGGAAAAAGATAATCGCCACCTCCGGACGAAAACACGCACTACACTCAAGGGACTAATGACCTAAGTAGTTGACGCGCCCGGAAACACGAATCAATCAATCGAATACTTATTTGACGAGTATCAATCATTGTAAAAATCAGTAAAAATAAAAGTTAGTGTGTAAAAATTATTTTTCGACTTCGCTCGGTAGTCTTAGTTACTGTCTTATTTTACGTGGCGAGACTCAGGCCATGAGGCCTGCTCTTCCGTCTGACCACGCAAATTTCGCTACGCTCCTTTCACCAACTAACAGGGAATGAAGGTATTCCATGGGCAACGAAACAGGCGATTTTGAATTTAGCTCAGAGGCATCATTTAGGCTTGAGGATCTTTTACATGCAAGTAAATCTACTACCATGGGACAGACGGCTTTACTTCCCCTCGGAAGGAAGGCGTACGAAGGATTTTTTCGCCCTTAAAAAAATTCACGGCTTCGATCGGGTTTGAACCCGTGAACTTGGGTATGACAGTCCGGTAAACTGTTACCCCATCGAATCCGCGAGTGCTGGTAGTGATTGGTGGCTGCGCGCTTTGCGGTCACCTGCGAGGCGGGGAGCGGCGCGCGGCAGGCGTAGTGCAGCGGCGTGCGCGCGTGTGCGTCGGCGGCGTCGGCGCGCGCGCCCAGCGCCAGCAGCAGCGCCACCACGTCGGCCATGCCGCGCCCCGCCGCCGAGTGCAGCGCCGTCGCGCCGTCCAGCGCCGCCGCGTCCACGCGCGCGCCCCGCGCCGCCAGCAGCCGCAGCACCTCCGCGAAGCCGTGCCACGCCGCCACGTGCAGCGCCGTCGCGCCCTGCACGCATGCGTTGTTGAGTGCGCCAGCAGCCGCAGCACCTCCGCGAAGCCGTGCCACGCCGCCACGTGCAGCGCCGTCGCGCCCTGCGCGCCGCACCACGCCAACCGCGCCTCCATGCATTCCTTGTTTACTCCAGCCGAGTTAGTTTATGGGAATAATTTGTGTACTCCCATAACTCTGTCATATGCGTACATTGCCGGAAGCGAGGAGGACGAGCCCAGTTCAGTTGTAGAATATGTACTCCGTCTCGTGAATCGACTTCGGAAATCTCGTTAACTAGATCACACCAAGCTTCTGAACGAGCAAGAACGTAGGAAGGTCTGGTACGACCGCAGAGCGGTAAATCGCACGTATAGTGCCGCCGACATTGAGCTGGTTTTAGCGCCAAATCATACCCGGACTATGCTAAAGCAGTACCATCAGCGGACTGAATACATCAGCTACGTGGCAACACCGGCTCAAAGCTGCGAACAGGTAGACGACGAGATTGACAGATATGCCGTTCACCTCGAAGGAAGCGACTTTAATATCCAGGAAATGCTGGAAGGTACGAAAATCTCGCCCGAGTTCCGAGGACAAACTCGAGCAATTCATCATGAAGTACCACGACATATTTTCGGTAAACCTGGACTGTCTGATGCGCTTACGATGGACATTGAGCTTACATATGAGTCACGCCCGTGCGTAGTGCACCTTATTGTAGCTCGCCTAGACAATCGGCTATCTTGCGAGAGGAAATTAGTAAAATGCTACGCGACGGCATTATTGAAGTAGGTGATAGCGAGTACACATTACCTATGATACTAATCGAAGCACCGGGTCGGAAGTCTCGCCCGTGTATCGATTATAAGCGATTAAACAATTAATCAAAACCTAGTATTTTCCATTACCTAACATGGAAGAGCGAATCGAGACGGTGGCGGCAGCCACAATAATCACCACTCTTAATTCAGTGAAATGCTATTATTGGCAAATCAGTTTAACGCCAAGAGCGCAAAGGCTGGCTGCATTTGTCACTACCTTTGGGACATATCGCCCACTGCGATTGCCCTTTGGCCTTAAGAACGCGCCTTAAGAAGTAGTAGCATGATGGCCGCACTGTTAGCGCCGTGTAGTGAATATGCAGATCCGTACATAGACGACATTATTCAGTAACTCATGGCAAGAGCATCTACAACACATGCAAAATGTTTTTTTTCAATTCTCAAACAGGCAAAACCACATGTGATGCCTGGTAAATACATGATCGCTTGAGAATCTGTAAAATAGGCTACGTAGTAGGAAGCGGCGAAATGCGCCCTGTAGAAGCAAAAGTTCATGCGATTCGGGAGATGTTTTCTCGGTATAAGCGAATACTACCGGAAATTTATTCCCAGATTCGGTGAGATTTCAGCTCCATTATCGGATTTGTTACGGGGGAAGGAATGCCAGGGGACGGTAAATTGGAATCTGGTATGCGAAAGAGCATTTAATATGTTGCATGAAGCTTTATGCTGCGAACGCGTGTTAAGAGCACCCAATTTCGCGAAACAGTTTCAAATACCATGTGATGCAAGTCAGGGAGGAATAGGTGTTGTTTTAGCTCAGACAGGCGAGAACGGCGATGAAATACGATGGGGTACGGTGGAAGCCGAGTGTACAGCAATAATTGGCGATTGCAGAAATTGCCTGGCCGCGTGCATCATATACGATCACGTCCAGAGCTGTGGATTTTTGCTTGTGAATCATATACAATCACAACTCCATTGAAATCAAGTGGGTGACTTATTCTGATGGCCAAATGTAAAAGATTTTTGTCCTTGGTGACTGGTTGGCACACCTGAGTCGCCGGAAATAATAATTTTTGAACACCTACGCGCATTGCCTGGACACATAATTGGAGAGTGGTCTTGGCCAGAATCAAAAGTTCACGAAATATCCCCTGACAGTGAAAGTGATAAAAATATGCATATTATTTCTTCTTTGTTTGTCGCGCCCACCTGTCGGTCGGCCGCCGCTATGAAGCAAAGCCAATCCCTGGATAATCAGTCGTCATTGCAAGTTTCTCAATAGTTTGCGTTCTTTCTCGGGAGTTCGAGGTATCTCCTATGATGGATCTTCACCTGCTTCGGTCATTTTTTTTAGATTTTTTGGAGAAAATCACGGACAGAAGTGTTCGTCTTCAACAGAAAAAAGTTTCTATTTTGCGCCAGTGAAGATGTGTCTGGAAAGTTGTTATCAGTGCTCACTGTGAGCTTGTGCCGTCAACTGTTTATCGTGCCAGAGAGGGGGAAGCAAGGTGATATGTCAAGAAAAGTTTCGTGATTAATACTATTACAGGAATAATGACAACGGTAGTTGATACTCTATATCAGGGGTCCTCAAACTTTTTAAACGGGGGCCAGTTCACTGTCCCTCAGGCCGTCGGAAGGCCGGATTATATAGTCCGATTTTTCTAACTCTGCCTCTCAAGCCCTTTGGCCGATCACACGGCATTTCGCGTCTTTCTGGTCCTGCAGCTAGATGTCGCATGGTCGCAAGCACTGCTCGATACATTCGCGATCATGCGATATCTAGCGGCATGATTGAGAAAGACTCGAGGTACCATGACATATTATCATGAAGACAGGCCTTGAGAGGCAGAGTTCAGGCAATGACAGGCCTAGCGATAACATACAGTCATAACGCGAGCAGATCACAAACTTCCTGAGATAGCGCTGGCGAAATGTACAGGTGGTAAAGAGGATAACGCAAATCATCGATATTGCTTTATTAAAAACAATTTTTGAAAAAACACAGATGTTTTGGCAACAAAATATCGTTGTGAAGAAAACATCGAAAGCAATATATCGATGTTTCTGGTGGAAAACATCGTTGTTTTAAAACCATCGATTTTTTGCCATCCCTAGACACCGTAACACATAATAAAAAAATGTGGGAATTTTAAGAAAAGAAAATTCTTTAAACCATAAAAACCCGTCGGGCCGCATGTGGCCCGCGGGCCGTAGCACTCGCACCTGCCGGTCGGCCGCCGTGGGGTCTGCGCCGTGGCGCAGCAGCAGCTCGCAGGCGCCCGCCGCCCCGCGCGCCGCCGCCCAGTGCAGCGGCGACCAGCCGTCCCCGCTGGCGGCGCGCGCGTCCGCCCCCGCGCCCAGCAGCAGCGACACCACCTCCTCGTAGCACCTGCGCCCCGCCCGCCCCGCCCACGCCCCGCCCTCACTGCCCCGCACGGGGCAGCTCTCGTCCGCGTGCGGGGGCAACATCTCGGTTCATTCATT
Organism: Acheta domesticus; assembly: GCA_031308135.1. Taxonomy (NCBI): domain Eukaryota; kingdom Metazoa; phylum Arthropoda; class Insecta; order Orthoptera; family Gryllidae; genus Acheta; species Acheta domesticus. Next base: position 128,764,547 of record JAHLJT010003656.1, on the reverse strand, counting down.
GATTAAATTCTGTTTCCGGGCGCCTCAACTACTTAGGTCATTAGTCCCGTAAGTGTAGTGCGTGTTTTTCTCGGGGGGTGGCGATGATCTTTTCCCCGCTGGATGGCGAGATCTGGCGCCGACCTACCGTCGACTAGCGGGTTTTTTCCGGTATCACCTATCAATCAATCAATCGGGTTTTCCCCTCAACCAAGTATCTCCCACCAGCGGGGCACTGCCCCAGCCCGAGACAAGCTCTAAGCTCCCGACCGGTCTCCCGGCATGAGTGGTAGTGTAGTGCATGTTAGTGTAATTGTGTGTGTAAGAGGAGAGGATAAGACAAGGAAGAGGAAGGGAAGATCGCGCGCGGTCCGTGGCCCGTTTGTTAGGGCACTGCTCCGGCATTCGCCTGGTGTTGTTCGGAGAAACCACGGAAAACTACCGATCAGAGCAGCCGACCGCTAGAATTCTCCTCCGAACAGCGACTTAATTCGACCTAGCTGAAAAGCTAGTGTCGAAAATCCTGCCGCTGAGGACCTCCCGGTCAGAGGGACTGCAGTGACATCAGGTTGATGCACTGAACCATCTCTCCAGGTCAACATCTCGGGTGGAGAGATGCAGACGACCACGCGACCCTCACTTTCACGGCGGCACTCGCGTCATTAGCGTCAAGGAGGAGGCAGTGAGTAGACGACGCTAAGCTCGTGGTTGTTCGGTTCACCAGTTGGGCCCATGGGGCGTCGACCTTTGGGCAGGATCGGGTGAAGGAGATTCTTCGGAATGCTCTGGAATCCATTTGTAGAAGTCCGACGAGATTCCGAGACTTCCGGTCAGGTTGCCCAGGTTCTGGCGATACTCATGTTCTGGCAATCGTTAGCCTAAAAGTGTAAGCAGTCGGAGATGGGATGAGAGCCCCGAGCCCCCAGTTGGGCTCTTGGCTTCGCCGTGGCAGTGGCCCGAAACCCTAGAGGAGGGACTTCTTCCCGGTGCAAGTGAGTGGCGCGTTGCTGAGACTCCGGTACTAGCCCGGATAGCTGGTAGCCCAGATCTAGCAGGGTGGCCCATTACTTATATAGGGAGGCATTATATAGGGAGGTTGTCGAGAGGGCAAACTGGGTACCTGCTGGATCCGCTTCCCAGACTGTCGGCGTATTTGTGCGTAGGGTATAAGGAGAAGGGACCAATCTTGGGGACTTGCTTTCCCTGGTAAAACAAGAGTTTGTATGCGGGTAGTAGCCTACACGGGGTCATTACTGTACGCGATCTTTCCTCCCTCTTCTTGTTCCCATCCTCTCCCCTTACAAATACTTACACTTAGAGTATGAACCAGTTTTGTTCGTACATCAATATTTTGGAAATAAAATGACATCCATAACACACTTCGAATGAATATTGGTAGAATTCTCCATGTTAATAAATTTTATATAATTAACGAGGTTAATCATTAAATTAAAACATGCCAATTAGATAAAATAAACAATTACATTTCAATAAACAAAAACGTGTCATTTTTCTCCCAGCCATTATTGTTCGTACACGAATAACTCGTTATAAAATCACTGGTAATACACTCAAGAAAATAGTTATAAAACAACCGAGATGTAATAATTTCTAGAGTCCCCTTTTACCTTGATAACGGCTTGGCACCTTCGCTGCATTGAATTAAGCAGACTCCTGCAAACTTCCGGACTATTTTGTGCCACTCTTCTTAACCAAGTTTCTTCAATTCTTCCTTTGACGAAATATTATGTTTTCTTATTTTTGATTTCAATAAGGCCCACAGATGTTCGATTGCATTCAAATCAGGTTATTGTGAAGGAGTGTGCAATTGTTCTGGCACGTTCCAAATAAGCCATTTCTTGTTAATTACTGCCGTATGTTTGCTGTCGTGTTGACAGACATAAACAGATGGATTTACAATTTTCTTACACTTTGTTTGACAATAGTTCTTAATATATTATTATTGCAAACTGACTTGTCCATTATGCCATCAATAAAATGTAGATTTCCAACGCCTTTCGATGTCATACAGCCCCAAAGCATGATTGAGCCCCCTCCATGTTTTACAGTTGCCAGGCTTAGCCACATGATTGAACAGTTTGGCTTTTCTCCATGCCCTACAGACACCATCAGATCCAAAAAGATTACTTTTGATCTCACGAGCCCAAAGAAGGGAATTCCAGAATTCCTGATCTTTCTTCATATTCTCTTTTCCAAACAAAAAATAAGTCTCAGAAAGTGGTTCTTCGTACTCACAAAATGGCCTCTTTCGAGCAATTTTTCCATGGTGTCCTAGGCTATTAGCGTTCGGCGGAGGATGGAATGACTTACATGTACTCACCCTGTACTTCGTTTCACCAAAATACGCAATTTTGGTACACTTAATTTAGGGTTTGCTTTAATTTCTCCAACAAGGCGCACTTCCCTAGGGTCCAAGTCTTTTCTTCTTATTTGAAAGTAAATTCCTCGTTGGGCCATTGTATTTAAATTTTTTTAACAATATATTTCACAGTTGAATGACTTTTTTTACTATTTGTCCTATCTTCCGTAAAGAATTGCCTTTCAGGACAAGGTTAATAATGATGATCTTTCACACCAGAACTGAATTCTTTCCGTTTACCCATGTTCTAAGCAGTTGAAACGTCAAGTACTCAAGGTCAATTTGATCACAGAGTTTAGGACAGACTGCTGACACACCGTTACTAACTGAATATTAATTTGAAAATGGCCCTTTTATACTTAGGTTCAAACTACGTAACTCAATCGCACGAACAGAAATGGTGCATCAGTTTAGCGGTCTACTTAGTTGTACATTTCTATGCCTGATACAGCAAAAAATAATACCACTTTAAAGCATTCATTGCCTTTCTCGTACATCCAGAAAGCATATCTAATATTTTTTTAAATGAAACAATTCCAAAGAATAAAAATTAGTATATATTTAAAAGATATCTGCTGTACGAACAAAAATGGTACATACTGTATTCATTTATTCATATCACCCGTAGCGTTGTTATCCCTTTTAGGCGAAATCGAGTACATAAACCTTTCTCATCTTCAAAATATTCGGACCATTCCTGTATCCACCTCGGTGTATGAGACGGCTTCTCAAAGTTCTCGATTTCACCAGTGCCGCAGCAATCAAACTCTCCACAATACGCTCGCTATATGGACTGTTTTGTGCCGTAAAACATAACTTAAAATGTATGTGCTCCTGAGAGGTGTGCTTAAATTTAAGTGGAACTTATCGTTTAAGTTCGTAAGTAAGGGGTGAGAATAGGACAAGGAAAAGGAAGGAAAGATCACGCGCGGTTCGTGGCCCATCTGGTAGGGTACCGGCATTCGCCTTGTGTTGATCGAAGAAACCACGGAAAACTATCGATCAGAGCAGCCCGGCTCTAGAATTCTCCTCCGGGCAGCGACCGAATTCCATGTAGCTGAGAAGCTAGTGTCGAAAATATTGCTGCCGTTGGCACCCGAACCTAAGACCTTCCAGCACTGGAGTGATATTAGTTGATGCCCTGAACCACCTCTCCCGGTGGACATTGGACATTTAGCATGTCCAGCATGCCTTAAAGCTGATATACACTACACTTTTCGTGTAGCTTCTTCGTGTAGTCCAGACTCTACGCTTTCTACATGAGAAAATTATGAACACGTTCGTAATTTTTCCTATATAGAAAGCATACAGTTTGACTCCAGCGCCTGTAGCGGCAGAATCGTTCACTAACGCTAATCGGCCATGTCGATTTTGTGGTTAGGTACGTCAAGGTGAGATTGTATGAAGTGATATATTGTGATAACCTCTTTCCTTATCCCTGCCTTCCAATTTTATTCTCTATGCTCCTCATGGTTAATTAATCCAGATCACAGCCGGAACGCACGCACAGAAGTACCATCACTGAAAGTACTCGGACGGCGCATTTCAGTGGTTTCCCGGTAGCCCCCCCTAGCGGTGGCTTGTGGCGATTCATGCAGAAAGCGTAAAGTCTGGTATAGACCGTGTATGCGCTACATTTTGGCTTTTATACGTTCAGTTTGGGATATTGACGTTTCTATACAGAAACAGTACGAGACTACATGAAAACTGTACCGTGTAAATCGGCCTTGAAACAGTGTTCTTGAATACTTAATCAAAAAGATAATTTCCTGTAATATGAGAGAGTTTAATATTTCAAATGTTGACTTTCTCTTCGTTAGTGAGCAAAACCGTAAATATTCGAAGTTTAACTAAATAATCGGGTGTTTGACGGAGCACTCGTGTTACGAATGGCCTCGCGAGTGACGGAAATAGTATAACAGAAGCTTCAAATTTGTTTTGTAATTATTTATTGTTTCTTTCCACAGTGTATTAAATTGCATTATAGGCACGAGTAAATAAGAAAAGTATATTAATGATATTAATAAAGAAAGAAAACTTCATAATGAGAGTGTTGGATGGAGTGCAACACGCGAGTACTCGTTTCACGAATGGCCGCGCGAGTGATGGAATGTTAAAAGTAACCGCTTTGGGGGAGGGGGTCACCTTTCGAGTGCGGAGAGCAGCGGCGTCCATCCGTTGCAGTCGCGCGTGTTGGGGCGAGCGCCGTGCTGGAGCAGCAGCGCCACCGTCGGCGCGAAGCCCCTGGCGGCGGCGGCGTGCAGCGGCGTCTGCGCGTCGTCGTTGGCGCCGTTGGCGTCGGCGCCGCGGCGCAGCAGCTCGCCGGCCACGTCGGCGGCGCCGCGCGACGCCGCCGCCCACAGCGCCGACTGCCCCGACTCGTCCTTGGCGTGCACGTCCGCCCCGTGCTCCAGCAGCAGCGACACCAGCGCCACGCCGCCGCCCACGGCCCTGCCGGGCACATGCGGAACTACCACCTCCGCTGCGCCTTGTTCTACCCGGGGTGGGCACCTATGGCTCTCGGACTTTATCCTCACCTCTCCCCCCAACTACGAACAAGGACGTCGCCGAGCAGGTAACCGGATTCGATGGTGTAACGGTTAACGTATCGGACTGTCATACCCAAGTTCGCGGGTTTAAACCCGCGTTTGAACCCGATCGAAGCCGTGGATTTTTAAGGGCGAAAAGATCCTTCGTACGGAGGAGAAGTAAAGCCGGCTGTCCCATGTTAGTAGATTTACTTGCATGTAAAAGATCAAGTCTAAATGACGCCTCTCAGCTAAATTCAAATCTGTTTCGTCGCCCGAGATAATACCTTCTTTCTCCGTTAGTTGGTGAAAGGAGCGTAGAGAAATTTGCGTGGTCAGACGGAAGAGCGGGCCTTATGTCCCGAGTCTCGCCACATAAAATAAGGCATTAACTAACTAACCGGCCGTTACCCAGTTTACCCTCTCGGCAACCTGCCCTTTCGATGCCTGGGTGGGGCCGGCCTGCCAACTCTGGGTACTAGCTGTCCAGGCTAGTACCGGAGTCAATATCATCTGTATGGTAGCTCGCCACTCACGTGCGCCGGGACACCAAGTCCCTCCTCTTTGCCCAGAGTATCGGGCCACTGCCACGACGAAGCCAAGAGCCCAACTGGGGGCCCTGCGGGGCAAAGCGCGTGGCCTCGTTTGTCCTTGGCGTTGGCACAGAGGGCCTTGCATTCTTTTATTATTATTATTATTATTATTATTATTATTATTATTATTATTATTATTATTATTATTCTTGATCGGCAGTTGTTGCCTTACAAACGTTTTAAACAATTTTTACAATAATGCTTATACATAACTTTTCGAGGGTCTCCCAAGGTGGGACCTCTTGTTAACTGCTTGTTAATCTAACACTATAAATATAAACAACAGTAAATGTATACAACAATGAATATTTACAGTAGAGTTTCTATTCTTAATGTGAGAAGAAATGGTCTGTAGTAATAATTAGACTGTTATGATTGATTGCAAATTATGGAGCATGAAGGAGATCTTTGCTATGTCGAGTCTTAATTCTGTGAAAAGGATTTGAAGTTTTGCCAAGATTTTTATATATTGTTGTAGCGGGGCAGGCGGGTAAGGATGAAAAGAATCTTAAGGATAATTTGGAAATCCATTTCTTTAAGGGTTCAAGAGAAAGTTCGGTTAGAATTTGATTGTTCCGTATGTACCATGGAGCTTTTAGTGCACTGCGTAGAAATTTATTTTGTATAACTTCCAGTTTATGTAATGTGGATTTTGGTGCACCTCCCCATATCCGTCAAGCATATGTTAGAGAGAATCTGATTATGTATTTAAAAATGCATATTGCAGTTTCAATACTGATGTTTGATTTTTTGTTGACAAATGGGTACAATTTCAAAGTCTTCATAAATGTTTGATTGGCTGTTGAATTGGCCTTGCGTTCTGCTGGTTTCAGATCAAAGGAGCCCGCACGTGTGGTGGTGTCTAGTGCGGGGTCGAATATGCGTCCCATCGAGATGTAAAATGTAACCAGCTCTACGGCTGGATAAAAATCGTAAAAAAGAAAAAAAAAACAGGGAAGTGGTACCAAAACCACATTGCAAATATAGGTAAGAAGGAGATGCTGGCTAAAATGGGTCTGGGGTAAAATTAAGAGAAAATGCTGATATTCTTAGGAAAATAGGACGAGAATATATGATAGTTTTGTTGGTACTATTTTGAGATGGAGGGGGGCAGAAATTTGGGAATGGAAGGAAAGAAGGAAACTCGAAGCAATCCATGAAAGAATTATAAGATGAATCCTAGGAGCAGAATATTGCACATCCGGAGGGATGGGAAATGAATTATTAAAGCAAGTTTGTTACAATGAGATAAGAACAAAGAGGCTGAGAAATCTGATTGGGAAAGGCAAAGTTTTTGGAATCACAAAGTTTATTCATTGGAAAAAGCGACAAGGACAAGAAGGAAACATGAGGACAAGGGAATGATTTAAGTAAGGAATTGCTTCAAAGGGACAAGGATCCGTTATTACACGAAAATCTCGAAAATATAAAAATCTCCAATATAGTTTCCATTAAAGAAGGAAACATTTTAAAAGGTTCTCTGAAGACGAATATTTACTCAAACTTATTGTAACTTGCGACAGCGAATGCTGTCTCTTATAAACATTGAGAATCTTGTCCACAACGATGTGAGACAATATTTCTCAGATTTTTCTTTAGCATACGCCAGTATTACTGTTTCATTCACCTGATTTACATTTTTGCATTGACGCCAATATTTGAAATCTTCATATTCCTTCTCATACCGTAATTTCGTTTTTGTTGGTAACAAATCGAAATTAGTACTATTCGCTGTCTCCACAAGATCTTCTCGAGTATCCATCTTATATTTTGTGGAAAATTTATCTTTTTAATGGTGTCAAACAAAGCCACCACGAATTAAACAATCGAATCGAAATGTCTCGCCAAGACCTTGGACTCGCATTCAGACTCGCATCTGATTCGATACACAAGGGGGCGTCGCATTCCTACCTAAGCAAAGGCAAGAACACTTTTTATTTATATTATTTTTCTTATAAGAAGATGGTATTACGAAAAGTATTGAACGACATACGGTCGATAACATACACAACAGACTTGGTTGGTGTATCGGTCTAATGACGTTGAACCCTTAAGTGGACGTGTTGGCGCACAGCGTGCGCCATCGGCGGATATTGTTGCGCCATTTCCGATAGATGAGTCGACATTCGTTATCACTTCGTGTAACCTTTCATTGTAGTCTTGGATTTCCTTGTGTGAAGTTTCGTTGTCCTCATTCAATTCTGGGTTGAATTATTGGTGGATTAGTCATCGACGGACGGTCTGTCGCATACTATTCGCTGCGTGTAGAGTTATGTAAGCACTCTCAAATTATCCTTCTGTTACGAAATTTCCATCTCTCCACGTTGATGGAAAATACCCTTTTATATGCACTGTACCCAAACTAGTAAATTCAAATCCTATTCTTTTGAGAAACAATAACTTTTTGTTCCATGGGTGATTTTGAGAGAGAAACCTATCGCATTACAAAACATTTCCTCGAATACGAAGAGGAGGAAGAAGAGGGTTGTAATGAATTGACTGTGCCTTTAATAATTGACTGTGATTATACAAGATGTCGGGAGGAAACGTCGAAATTTCGAAAATAAGCTCTTAAGACAATTTTAAGCTCATTTTATCAAATAAACTACATGGATATTCCCAATGAATACGCCGCATTAAGCACTCAAAAGTTGGTTTCAAAATATGTTTTCTAGGCAAAAATGGGCATTGTAGAAGCATAGAAACACTCCGTAAATGTATAAATTGTTTTTTATTTACCAAAGAAATGAAAATATTTGTTCAGAAAGAAAAATTAACCAAGAAATAGAAAAGCAGTCAAATTGTATAAATTGGGTGCCTTTTATTTCTGGGTTAATTATTCTTTGTGGTCAAATACATTAATTTCTTTTGTTAAGAATAAACAATTTACATATTTCTGGAGTGTTTCTATGCTTCTGGAATGCAAATTTTTGCCTAGAAAGCATATTTTGAAACCAACTTTTGACTGCTTATTGCGGCGTATCCATTGGGAATATCCATGTAGTTTATTCGACAAAGTGTGCTTAAATTGTCTTAAGAGCTTGTTTTCGAAGTTTCGACGTTTCCTCCCCGGACACTGTATAATATAATATACTATAATATAATACTACAACGGATGCCGTCCAATAAGAGTAGCATTGAATACGTCTGGTTACATTATGCTGTATTCCGAAAAGAACTATACTTGGGTTTTTCGTTCTTGGCGCACCAAGGTCACGGACGAAAAATGGAGAGGGAAGGCTTTGTCCAATAGGGAGCTTCCACGTCACTATACTTGGGTTTTTCGTTCTCGAAGCACCAAGGTCACAGACGAAAAATGGAGAGGGAAGGCTTTGTCCAATAGGGAGCTTCCACGTCACTATACTTGGGTTATCTTTCTTGGCGCACCAAGGTCACAGACGAAGAATGGAGAGGGAAGGCTTTCTCGAGCTTGCCAGTGTTGTGACGTGGACGCTCCCTTCCCCCTCCATTCTTCGTCCGTGACCTTGGTGCGCCAAGAACGAAAAGCCCATTCCAAAGCACCTGTGCAGCGGCGTGCGTCCGTCGAGGTCGCGCGCGTTCGGGGTCTGCGCCGTGCGCCAGCAGCAGGCGCGCGACGGCGGCGGCGCCCTTGGCGGCGGCCACGTGCAGCGGCGTGCGTCCGCGCTCGTTGCGCGCGTCCAGCTCCGCGCCGCGCGCCGTCAGCAGCGCCGCCACGCGCTCCGCGCCGCGCTGCGCCGCCCAGTGCAGCGCCGTCCACCCGTCGGCCGCGCGCGCGTCCGCCGCGCCGCCCGCCTCCAGCAGCAGCGACACCACCTCCGCCGCGTTGCGCTTCGCCGCCAGGTACACCGCCGTCGACCCCTTCGCCGTCCTGCCCACAGGCGCGCAAGCGCAGGCAGTGTTGCCAAATTAAGGGTTATTTTAGGGGGCAAATTTGTTTGCCAATTTTCTTGGTGGAGATTTCATTGAGTTCTTAAAATGGTCGCGTCCTGCCGCCCGACGCGCGCGGTGGCAGTGTTGCCAGATTAGGGGTTTCCCCCCTAAATTTAGGGGTTATTTTAGGGGGAAAATTATTTGGGGATTTTCTTGGAGGAAATTTCATTGAGTTCTTAAAATGTTCGCCATCCTGCCGCCGGACGCGCGCGCACGCGGACGCGGAGGCAGGGTTGCCACATTAGGGATTTTCCCCCTAAATTTAGGGGTTATTTTAGGGGGCAAATTTATTTGGGGATTTTCTTGGCGGAGATTTCATTGAATTCTCAAAATGTTCGCCGTCCTGCCGCCCGACGCGCGCGGAGGCAGGGTTGCCAGATTAGGGGTTTTCCCCCTAAATTTAGAGGTTATTTTAGGGGGCAAATTTATTTGGGGATTTTCTTGGCGGGGTTTTCATTGAGTTCTTAAAATGGACATTTTGTGTCATATTGCGAAATGATATAATATTGTGAAATCACACTCGCCAATGATGAGAACTCAACTTGGTTTTAAAATTTTGGGAAGTAAGGGTACACTGGTCGGGTGGGGGTAAGTAAAATGCGGACCGACTACCTATTACTATTGTTTCAATTTGACAGACAAGTTAACAGTCAAGTTAACAGTAAAATATAAATATCACATACAATTAATAATATTTTTCGTATTTCTTTCCTTTCTGTACCTCCCCATACATTTTAAAAATGATTTTTTTTTAATTTGGGGATTTTGGGGGTTTGCACAGCGCTATCTAGGGGGAAATGCTTAAGACCATCTGGCGACCCTGCGCGGAGGCACTCAACCCGCCGTTGAAGCCCGGGAGATATACTGCGATTTTCGTAACTTTGTCCCTGACAGGAATCGGATGTTTCGCTACCATCGAATCGGGAGCTTATATTTCGCGACAGTGACGTTTGTATGGTGACGTTCTAGCTCCCAATTAGACGAAACCGTCAACAGCTGATTCCTGTCAGGGACAAAGTTACGAAAATCGCAGTATAGCTCGAGGGTGCTAGACCGGGAGAGATGGCTCAGTGCATCAACCTGATGTCACTGCAGTCCCTCTGACCGGGAGGTCCTCAGGGGCAGGATTTTCCACACTAGCTTCTCAGCTAGGTCGAGTTCAGTCGCTGTCTGGAGGAGAATTCTAGCGGCCTGCTGCTCTGATCGGTAGTTTTCCGTGGTTTCTCCGATCAACATCAGGCAAATGCCGGTGCAGTACCCTAACAAATGGGCCACGGACCGCGCGCGATCTTTCCTTCCTCTTCCTTGTCCTCTCCTCTCCTCTTACACACACACTTACACTAACAAGCACTACACTACCACATATGTCGGGAGACCGGTCGGGAGCTTAGAGCTTGTCTCGGCTGGGGCGGTGCCTCGCTGGTGGGAGATACCTGGTTGAGGGGAAACCCCACTAGTCGGCGGTCGGTCGGCGCCAGATCTCGCCATCCAGCGGGGAAAAGATCATCGCCATCTCCCGAGAAAAAAAGTCTCACCACGGTTACGGGACTAATGACCTAAGTAGTTGACGCGTCCGGAAACACTAATCAATCAATCGAGGGTGCTAGTGCTGCCGGGTACAGCTGCAAGTTAGGCTGGCCGACATCCGCACATATAAATTGGCTAATTTATGAGAAATACGAATAAGTCTTACATGTTTTAATATACATACTGTATACATATAAGAAACCGCTAAACAAAGCACGAATTTCGACGCTACCTTTTGTAATATTACGCGCCTGCTTGCGTCTCGCGAACCCACGCAGTTGCCACTTACGTTTGAAGTATCGTTGGCAGCAGTTCTTATTTTAGTTCCTGTAAGAAGATGATACAGGAGAGCGCGCCACGGTAATAGTCTCCACCATGTATGGGAGTTAAAAGGCCCTACAGGTATTATTTGCGAAGTTTAGCAAACCATCGATACTTCGATGCTCTCCAAATGGTTTTCGAAGTCGGTGAAAACATCTTTCCGAAGTAAATTATCCTGGTTCTAATGTGATACATATTACGTCAATATTAGTTTAATGTATGCTCTGCCTTAAATTTGACTAACAACTTTAATTTTTAATCAATGTTCTATTTAGTATAGGTTCAAATTTCAGTTAAACGATATTACCTCGTAAAGAATTTTAAAAATTATCAACACTGAAGAAAGATTGCGAATGGCAAACGATTTCCTGCAGCCTGCGGATCTACAACAGTAACGGTTGTCAACATCTGTTGATTGCGAACAATCCATTCTCGAAATCGATTCTGGAAATTTTATTTATATTATGAGAATATGTTTGAAAACATGGATGCTTCTAGTCTAATATATCGATTTCAAGAAAACATTTAATGCAATACATGGAGGTTATGTTATCGATGTTTCTGCTATAAAATATAGATTTATAAACATCGATTTTTTGCCATCCCTAGACGGAGGCGGTCAGTGAGGCATTGCTCTGTTTGGCTGTTCGGGAGACGACACGTCCCAGCCACAGAGGCCAATGTTTTGGCAGACCTTCCTCAGGTATTTGCCCCTGAGAAATTTCGCAGCATGACGGCCGCAAAGTTGGTACCTTGTCTAGAACACGGCGTCCCGCGAATGCTGACTCCGGCCGCGGAAGGCTGCGCTTTGAGTATTTAAGTTTCCCGGACGCGGCAAGTGCACCGACCGATGGTCCAGCCTGTTTTTATCGCGAGAGGTTCTGCTTTCTTCCCTGTGGCCGACCTACCCACCTGACTTCGAGACTTTCCCCTTCCAAGGGTCTCCCCCAGCGGACCACCGCCCCACTCGGGCAAAGTCTAAGCTCCCCACCTCCCGGTGGCGTACTCAATGTACGTGTGGGGAGAGGATAGGGCAAGGAAGAGGAATGAGATATCGCGTACGGTTCATGGCCCGTTCGTTAAGATATCGCTTCCGTATTCGCCAAGTACTGGTCTACCGAAAAGAGCAGCCAGCTGCTACGTAGAATTGAAAAGGAGCGGCTAAATTTGACGCATCTATCCAGCTAGTGCCGAGATGCCGCCACCGTCGCACTGAAACCACGTGACTTCCCGGACGACGACCCTGCAGTGACAACGGTAACAATATTTGCATGAAATATACGACGTCTGTCTAGTAGTTGGTAAAGAACAAATAATGATATGGCAGCACAGAAACCTCTCCATCCTAAAGCTCATTTCACGGGCTGCGTCTGCGCTGTCAACTCTGCGATCGGCGATGCGCGAAGGAGCAGAGCAGGCGAGGCATCCCGAGAGCAACAGTCCACTCGAAGTAGCGAGTCAGCCTCGGGACATCACGACATTACGCTTTGCAATGTCCATCCCTCCTGCTACGGCCCGAACTGAATTTCCCTGTCTTTTCGCGGGCCTCGACGCTGAGGTGGAGTCATTCCTGCTTTGTACTGTGACGTCGTGGGAATACTATGGTAATCACAGACCTAAACGTTTGCAATAACTAAGTTTATAGTCACAAAGTACATAGTTCTTACTGCTCTGGAAGACCTCTGTTCCCCTGATCGCAGAACCGATCCTTAGCCGATTGAAGATCGGAGTTGCGGCCCTCGCCGCTACTCAAAGAGTGCCCGCTCACAGCGTTACACCCCATGATCGCAGTCCCACGTGAAATAACATCCACAACGGCGTTCCAACACATGGATTGCCCTCACGAGCCCCATTCGTCTCCGCACCGCCCTGGCGCAAGTATGGTGCATCCAGACTCGAATGACTGGCCGTTTCCTTCACTGGCCTCTTGTGTGAAAGGTCACGTGACCGACCTCCCACGCAGGTGACCCGCGGCCCACATGTTCTCATTACTGAGATTTTGACCGGATGGGGCCTGCCACCATCTGCAGGCCGAATTCTGTCGTCACACGTCATCCCTTGTGCGCACTGACAGCCACCTTCCGGGATGCGCCCCCTGCTTGCCCCCTGCCGACTCCGGCCGTGCCGCCCGGCACCAAAAGACAACCCCTCCCAAAGGAACGACTTCAGAGGTCCGGCTCCCGCCAGCCCCACCCCACATGACCAACCCCTAACCCTGCACGACGGAAGTTCTGTCGGTCGAGCCCAATGCTATGACGTTACAGTAATCATATGAAAAATATCGTGAGCAGTGACCCCTCCTATGGGATAGCTGATAAAGGATAACATAATTCTTTTCAAACGCGTTTTGAATTTGCGTTCTTGTTTGAATGTTGGCCCTACCTGTCAGCGAGCATAATTATTGGGAAAAGCGTTTTGAACTTGCGTTGCTGTTGGCCGTACCTGTCGGCGAGGTCTGCGCCGTGGCGCAGCAGCACGGCGAGCACGTCGGCCTCTCCTCGGTCGGCGGCCCACAGCAGCGGCGTCCAGCCGCTCTTGGTGGCGGCGCGCACGTCGGCGCCGTGGCGCAGCGCCAGCTCCACGGCGCTGGCCGAGCCCTCCTTGGCCAGCCAGTGCAGCGCCGCCCACCCGTCCGCCGTGCGCGCGTTCACGTCCGCGCCGCGCGCCAGCAGCAGCGCCACCGTGCCGGCCGGGCAGCCGTCGCTCACCGCCACGTGCAGCGGCGAGCGGCCCTCGCAGTCCGCCGCGTTCACGTCCGCTCCGTTCTCCAGCAGCACCTGCGCCCGACGCCCCGCAGTCGCGGTAGAAGGCCTCGTTCACAATGCAGACATAAACATAAGCATAGCGTTAACATAAAAGTTAGGACAACGTTTATAAGCGGACTCATTCACAATGCATTCGCATAAGCATAACACGTAAGACGTTAACTTAAAAGCTTCCAAGCTTCAACCTTCTGTGCTTACCCTTTTGTAAGAAATAAGAAATGAACCAATCACAGTACGTTTAACTCAAAATCGAGTATCGAAATAGGATCGAAGTCGATAGATCGAACGAAAGACTTTGTTTTCCAAATTGCTTCATTGATTTTCGACGGTTTTCTGCGTTGCTTTGTAGCGTACGATCTTTTTGTAGTTTAGTTTCGTTGTAATATTCATAGTAGTACCATTTAGTTTGAATTTTTATTGAAATTAAAATACCTAACCTAACCTAACTCATGGCCGCAAGGCTGAGACGCCGCTGGTAGGCCTTGGCTCGTAAAGAGCTGTTGTGCCACAGTACATACACAGTACGTACATGTTTATAAATGTTATTTATGTTTATATAAACATGCATATTTTAAACAAAATTTCAATATATATATAAAATATAGATTCTCACATCCAACCAATAGTAACTAGAATGGCCCACAGAAAATATAAAATCTTTGTTTACGCTTATGTTGTACATTGTGAATGATTCAGTCCATCACTTATGTTTAAGTTTATGTCTGTGCGTTACGCTTATGTTTACGTCTGCATTGTGAATGGGCCTTTAGGCCTCATTCACAATGCAAACTTAAACGTAACGTAATGCTGTAAACTTAGCCGCAAAATTTACACGTAAAAACAAGCGTTCACAATGACGAACGTAAGTTTCGCCTCAACCAATCAGAATTCAATGTACTGAAACTTGATCGATTCGTTTCTAACATGGTGAAAAGATCTTTCCACCATGGTTTCTAGCTTTTTCTTCGAGATTCCTATCGCTTTGTCTTTATATACATGCGAGTAGATGTTGTAGTAGTGCTTACATTTCCTTCATCTTATAAACAAGGATTCTCATGAACCAAATTCATGAGTAATTCGTCCGACATAATTTGTTTATTCGCTATCTCAGGTTAAAGTCACAATACAAATTGTCCAAATTCTTACACTGAATTCACTACACGCGTTTCATTTAATTCACTACACTACAATTCATCAAAAGAATTCGTAAACTAGTTCTCTACATTACAATAACAGTGACATAACCACAAACTACCAGAACACAATATGAAATCGAACTTCCATGCTGCTCTCTGATTGGTCTATGGTGGAATTCCGACGTAAACTTAACGTAAAAGCTTGGAGCTTGCGAACTCTTAAGTTTACGGTCTTACGTCAACGGTTACGTCAAGGCATTGTGAATGGTCTCGCTTAATAACACATCTCTAGGTTTTGCGGCTACGTTACGTTTACGTTTAAGTTTGCATTGTGAATGAGGCCTAACCAGTATGTTCACTCGCGGCAAATCCCATTGAAAATGTTTTTTCGATCACGTGACGTCCGCCATGTTCTTGGTGTAACACCCAGCGCGCGAAATACATAATTACTTTTAAAACTATTTTCTTACATTTATTTTATTCACTAGTTCATTTTATTATTCTATTCATTTTATTCAAATTCCACGTTCTCTGAAACAAATCAAACACAATACACTCACTTCTCATATCACACGGTGTATGATATCCGAATGTATGGGCTGAAATTCTATTGGCTGACAACCAAGAACATGGCCGAGGGTCTACCCAGCGCAAAACTAGATTTTGGAGCAAGGGAACATACTGGTTATACTGTGCCACAGTCCTGTGGTAAGGCTGATTTACATGTTGCCAATAAACGTGCCATTTGAGGTTGCCAGCAACAAGTGGAGACTGGCAACGTGTAAACGCCTTGTTGCCAGTGACTAGCAAGACCTTCCCGCCAGTCACTGGCGATGCCAGCTGAACAAGAAAGTTTCGTTTACTGGCATGCTCACGCTCTCCCGCACGGCCACGGCGATCCCCGAACACGTGTTTACACTGTTTTATACTTGCACGGTGATCAACGTAAGCTTATCATCATTATTATTGTTATTATTATTATTATTATTAATATTATTATTATTTATAAAAGTGATTGGGGAACAGAAAGTCCTCTTGAATAACGGAAAAATAAACTGATAAGTTTGACTGGTTATATACAATATCCGAACATTTGTGGGATACTTTTTACCGCGAGGCCAGAAATGCCGCATTTCTGGCAGTTGCAAATAAAAATGGGGATAGATAACTTCTCCAAGGCAGATTAAGTGAATAGGATGTAATGTTTACAGAACATTTACTTTGCACACTGTTGTTTGAGCGTCGAAAACTTATCAGCAGCACGTCGCAAAGAGTATACATAAGCTAAGAGCAGCGAGAAAAATATCTCATCTGGCATGCCATTACCAGCACTGTGTAAACAATTATTGCCAGTCGCACAGAGCGCTAGCGCTGTCCAGGTGCTGGCAAACTCGTAACTGGCACACCAGTACTGGTAGCGTGTAATCAACCTGTAATGGCCGTCCTTCACAGTTGCAAATTAAAGCTTGCTCTGGCTGCCATATTGGGGGCAAATTACGCGCCTACTTCAAATACGTCGAAATATTTCACTTTTCTGCATTTTCAAGGCTTTTATTGCTTAGAATGGACGACTTATTGAAATACCAACTCATTGGTTAAAGTAATATATGCAAAACTAACATTCAAAAGTCAAAACGTTTATGTATCTCTGACATACTAATATCATACGTCTTTATCATACGTACTTTTGATACATAAGGAAGTTTCATATAGAGCACGCAAATACCTAGATTAAATGGTCATGTGAATGGGTATAAAAATATATGCGTTCTTGAAGATTCCATCAGCATCAAGACAAATCTCGATATCAAAATCAATATTTGATGTAGGCTCCTCATCGTAACTGTTTATTTTGGCATAAAGCTTTTTCGGCCGCATTGCGGCCATCTTCAGTGCTACAAAATAATGATAATAATAATAATAATAATAATAATAATAATAATAATAATAATAATAATAACATATCTAAATTACAAAAAATTTTAGCTTGCTCATTAAATTAAAGCAAATTAAAGCTTGCTCTGGCTGCCATATTGGGGGCAAATTTACGCGCCTACTTCAAATACGTCGAAATATTTCACTTTTCTGCATTTTCAAGGCTTTTATTGCTTAGAATGGACGACTTATTGAAATACCAACTCATTGGTTAAAGTAATATATGCAAAACTAACATTCAAAAGTCAAACGTTTATGTATCTCTGACATACTAATATCATACGTCTTTATCATACGTACTTTTGATACATAAGGAAGTTTCATATAGAGCACGCAAATACCTAGATTAAATGGTCATGTGAATGGGTATAAAAATATATGCGTTCTTGAAGATTCCATCAGCATCAAGACAAATCTCGATATCAAAATCAATATTTGATGTAGGCTCCTCATCGTAACTGTTTATTTTGGCATAAAGCTTTTTCGGCCGCATTGCGGCCATCTTCAGTGCTACAAAATAATGATAATAATAATAATAATAATAATAATAATAATAATAATAATAATAATAATAATAATAATAATAATAATAACATATCTAAATTACAAAAAATTTTAAAATTTTAAAGAATTAAAAACTTTTTACAGAATATTGTCAAGAATTGGATTTTAAAGAGATGTAAAATGTGAAATGGACATATAATTTTTTTTTAAATGACAAATGAAAATTAAATTAAATAAATGGAATCTATTACAAATAATATTATGAAGCAAACTGGAGTGAAATAAAACTGGAAAAGTATAATATAAAATGTGTAGATGGAAACATAATTTTGAATAACAAATGTACATTTTGAAGAGAGGTGAAAATAGAAAATGAATAAATATGTAACTAAATAAACAAATGAATAAATAAATTTAGGTGAGCAAACTGACATACCTCTTAGAGGCGGCTGTGGGCCTCAGTCCAGACAAGACAGCGAAGAGGGAAGGCATTGTACGCTATTTAAAGGAAACGTTCAATGGAGGTAGGGGAGAACGCGGGTTTTTTTCTAGGAAATGGCCATTGCGGGAAAGGCCCCGGCGGGTGGCGGAAAAGAGGCAGGCAGAGGGGTTAATGTGCTTTGGAAGCGGCCAGTTTCAGAAGAGGGGAGAGAGAAGGAATCTGTTCATTCAAAATAGCGTGTTGGGGATTGTTTAATAAATTATTAATGTGTATTGCTTCTAGTTTAAGTCTATGTGTGTATCTGTTTTCAATTTCTAAAATTTTGACGTCAGTGTCTGCATTGAACGAGTGTCCTTGTTCTAATAGATGGTTGGGAAAGTGTGAATGTGTGGTTTTTTGTGTGAGAGCTTGTCTGTGTTCTTTGATCCTTTGTTTAAAGGATCTTCCGGTTTGGCCAATATATTTAGCATTGCAACTACCACAGGAAATGGAGTACACCCCACATGATAGAGGCTTGGGGATCGGATCTTTGTTGTGGGAGAGTGTGGTGTGGAGACAGTTTGGTGTGCTGAATGTGACGTGTATGTCGAATTGACTGAGCTTTTTGGCAATTTTGCCATCTATTAGAACAAGGACACTCGTCAGATGTCTGCATTGCGTATATAACTCGCGCAACTTTTCTTGACCGATGGACTGGAGAAATGCGGTACAGTGGGGGTATTAGTTACGACATCGGCCACTAGATTTTATGAAGCAATGTCAATCTCGAGAATATCAGTCGCGCCTTCGCAACTCTCTCAATAATTTGAGTTCTAACTTTCTCATGAGTTCAGGGTACCTCCTGTGATGGCTCTGGATATGATTTGGCCATTTCTTTAGATTTTGTTTAGAAAAATACTACCAGGAGTTTTCGGTTTAACAGTAACAACTTTATAACGCGCGAATGAAGATGTGTTTGGAATGTTGTCATCAGTGCTCGCTGCGAGCTTTTGCCTTCAACTGTTTATTTCTCAAAGGAGGGGATTGAGTCCCGCGGGCCTACAACCTCCGCTGGGCCTTGTTCTACCTGGGGGACAAGTCCCCGGGATGGGCACCTATGGCTCTTTGGCCTTTATCCTCACCCCCCAGCTGCGTACAAGGACGCCGCCGGGCAGATAACCGGATCCGGCCGGTACCCAGTTTGCCCTCGCGGAAACCTGCCCATTCAATGCCTGGGTCTAAGGCCGCTCTGCCAGCTCAGAGCTTCTAGCTATCCGGGCTAGTACCGGAGTCAATATTGCCTGTATGACGACGCGCCACTCACATGCGCCCAAGACACCGCGTCCCTCCTCTTTGCCCAGAGTATTGGGCCACTGCCACGATGAAGCCAAGTTCCCAACTGGGGACCGCCCGGGCCGATACCCGGGGGGCCAGGGGCCCCCAACCCGCCTACCCACTGCCTACACGTTAGACTACCGACCTGGGATGAGGCCGTGACCAAGGCAACCTGGCTGATGGTCGTTTAACAGGCGGACTTTTATTTGTGGGTTCCAGAGCACTCCGAGGGGCGTCCTTCACCCGATCCTGCCCTGAGGTCGGACGGACTCTAGGTCAACGCGCCAGGGGCCCAACTGGGGGACCGCCGGGTTGAACCGACGGCCCGGAGCTTGGCTTTCCTACTCACTGCCTACAGCGTTAGGCTAACGACCTGAGATTGGGCCGCGTGCTCGGCGTCCGGGTGGTCGTCTGACTTCCACCAGAGGTCGTGGCCACCTACGTGGACACGCCCCCCCTGCGGGGTAAGGGAGGGAATGCAAGGTCATCGTTCAAGAAAAGTTGCACGGGTAATACTGTTGCAATGTGTTCGCACCTGCGCGACGGCCTGGCCGCCCTTGCGCGCCGCCCAGTGCAGCGGCGTCCAGCCGTGCTTGCAGGTGGCGCGCACGTCGGCGCCGTGGCGCACCAGCAGCGCCACGGGCTCGGGGTCGCTCTGCTTGCAGGCCCAGTGCAGCACCGCGCGGCCGTCGGCGTCGCGCGCCTGCACGTCCGCGCCGTGCGCCAGCAGGCAGCGCACGGCCTCCGAGCAGCCGCGCAGCGCCGCCCAGTGCAGCGCCGTCCACACCGTCCGCGTTGCGCGCGTTGGCGTCCGCGCCGCGCTCCAGCAGCATGCGCACCACCTCGGGCGCGTTGCGCTTGCAGGCCAGGTACAGCGGGGACGAGCCGCGGTGCGTCGCGGCGTTCACGTCGGCCCCGTGGCGCAGCAGCAGCGCGATCGACTGCACGTCGCCCTTGCCCACCGCCCACAGCAGCGCCGTGTACCCGACCTTGGTCTGCGCGTTCACGTCGATGCCCTCGGCCAGCAGCAGCGCCGCCACGCCCATGTTGTCGTTGTCGATGGCCGCGAACAGCGCCGTGCGCCCGTCGTCGTCGCGCGTGTTGATGTCGTCGCCGCGCGCCAGCAGCGCGCGCACGTCGTCCTCGCGCGCGTCCCGCGCCGCCCGCAGCAGCGCCGGCGCCTCGTACGCGCGCTCGATCAGCGAGTCCAGCCGCCGCGCCACGAACTCCGTGTCCGACACCGAGAAGCTGGCCACGCGCGCGCGCGGCGGCACCGCCGGCGGCGAGGCCGTGCCCGAGTTCCTTCCCTCCTTGCGCAGGATGGAGGGCGCCGGGCACGGCGGGGACGCCGCGCACTCCTGCTCCGCGGTCTCATTGACCGAGCTCTTGCCGTCGTCTTCGTTCTTGATCATGGTGGCTTCGTCTTTCGCCGGATCCTGAACAACGATGTTTCCAGGACGTCGTCTTCATGCCTCCGAATAGTACATTATGAAACGATGATGTACTGATGGGTATTAATACACGAGTGTGAAATTACGATACGAGTGAGTATCGTAAACTTCACACGAGTGTATTAATTACATCGAGTTTCATACGGCACTTTTTCTACGACTTATGGTAACTTTCATAAGTTAAACTTCTCCACTGAATCGTTTCCTGGGTGTCGACACTCAAGATTCGGCCAAGGCCACCTAGCGGGCACCTCTCTACCCTATTCGCGCAGGTGGCTTTGTTTTACCAGAGCGCTTGCGAGGGACGTCGTCGCCATTTTCGCATTTTCTTTCATTTCTTGAAAGGTCAACACCACCAGAAAGAACCACCATTCACTAAATATTTTAAACTAAAGAATTGGCCGGTTTTTAAGGACAACCACACGGCAGCAGCAAATAACACAAAATGACTCCCGTGATCTCGCGTGGAGATCTTTACGTCACTCACATGTTCTCTGCAATAACTACCACTGCGCTAGTCAAATACGATCAAAGTGAAGTTACAATCCAATTTATTTTAACTAATATTTCACCTAAAAATCACTACTAATAAAAGAAATTAAGAATGAGAAGCATAAAATAATATTAAATGCAAGTTTAATATACACACTCAAACGAAATATTTACTATAACAATTCTCAATGATTAATGAAGTAAAAATATTGGTTTGTAAGCCACTCTGTGATTCGTCAAGAACCTGTATCATAATGAAAACTGTATCGAAATGACTATCATTATGCAACTGGTTGCAGCCATCCAATGACAGCATTATACAATGGGAGTAGAAAAAATATTTTATTTCGGATATACTTATTGGGCACAATATTTCATATTACTAACGGGCACATCCTAATCCAATTCATTATACGAAAGCATCTTGTTTACCGACACACGAATATTCACTGATGTAAATGATGGTAGAAACAGTTAAACTAATTGCCGCAAAAGATTTTACATTTGAAGATTTGACAGTTTTTTTGACGACAGAAGCACACGTTAACTACGAGAAACGAGGTGCGATCTCTGTGACATCCAAGCAGGAATACAAGGAAACGATTTTACTTGCCTTGCAGTCATTGTTTATGGTAGTCATTTTCGCTCATAAACCATTTGGGAAAGCACCGCTTACTGCTACATTGGGGCTACGCTGATTTTTTACTACTTTTCATTTGAGGATATTCAGAGATAATGGCTCGTATTAACTACACCTTATTAGGAAAATGTTGCAGTAAACCGCTTTACAATTTCATAACACTCTCTTCTTACGAAGAATTCGTAAAGCGACAAAGTAATAATAATTACGGAACCGTTAGGGATATGTAAGTTGATCGCATCTGGTTAAATTATGTATCAATTTAATGTTGAAATATTAATAACTTTACTTAAATCGGTTCGTAAGATGCACACAAGACAACGATCGATATGACGTGACATACGTTTCAGAAATCGAATAAGAGATTTGAAACTAGTGGTGCTACACAATGGCACACACTTTCCCCTATAAGTTTCTGTTTCCTTCGGTCTCACCTACCACCGCCATCTACCACCGCCCACACTATATTTTCTTAATTTTCGCTTTCCTAGTTGTAGAACGAAATAATAATTTTATAATATCAAAAAACACTAAAACCTCGACCTAAATGGCAATTTTCTTTGAAAAATTTGGAAACGTTTTTTAAGAAAATGGCATTTAAGCGCTATTAAAAATGCTCCGTCCGTCCGTCCGTCCGTGAACACTACTACCGCCTAAACCATAGGTACGATTTCTTTTAAAATGGATATTCACTGGTCGATCTGGTTTGAGTAAAATTTTTGAGATTTTGAAAAAGATTTTTCAAAATTTGTGTGTACTTTAATGAAGCCCCATGGACATTTTCAAACTTCTCTCAAAAAAGGCTCCATTTTTTTTAAATTTCTTCTAAGAATATAGTAATATACACCTACTAAGTTGGCATAGGTCCGATTTTCACTGATAACTTTGAATTTTCCAAAATTGCGAAAGTTTGAATTTTATTCGGCGTCTTCCTCCAACTACAAAATTGCAGATAGAGATATTTCCTTCCAAAAAGATTGTTCTTCACAGTGAGTTCTTTCTTTAAGATGATGTATATTTTGTTCAAAATTTTTGTTGATTTTGCGCAATATTGCGTGCAATATGTGTAATTTTAAAAAAAATACAAAAACAAGATTTTCTCAATAACGGTTCCATTTTTGTTTAACTTTTGGTAGCAATAGTGCTTAATCTACTCTATCAGATGACATCAACGCCATATTCTTTTGTTTTTTCAAAAATTACAAAAATACAATTTTTTCATTTGTCTCTCACGTAACATTTACATTAGCGTCGATTTCTTCACATTATATTAATAAGTACATGTGAATTAAATAATGTCAAGTTTCTCGAATACGCAACCGTTTTCTGTGAAAACTATCTGAAAATTCCACATTTTCAGAAATGCTCAAACGCCATTTTCACATAAATGGCTCCAAATTTTTACTTTCCCGTATACTATACGTAAGTATAGTATAGGGAAAGTTATGTAATGCTGTGCGAAAAAGCGGCGGATATTCGGCAGAAAAACTCTTATTACAAGACCGTAGTAATGAAAAAGTGGATCAATCCAGTTGCTAAATTAAGAAAAAAAAATCTCGTAACACGTGGTTCAGCCAGAGTCTCTTTTTGTGGGTCCTTGATACCGAAAAACCAATTGAAAGCAAAACGTCCGTCTGTGAACAACGCTAGTGACTAAACCGTTCAGCCGATTTTCTCCAAAATTGATATTCCTTCATCGATCTAAATATTCTTGCGGACCTTTGAATTTAAAGCCGATATTTTAATTTTGGAGGGTACTTTACATGAACTCCCTGGGACATTTTCAAAATTTTCAAAAAAAATGGCGCCAACAATTTTGACTAAATTTTGTTTTGTTTTGTGGGATAGTCTGAAAATAATTTAACAAAATGGGTTAGATCTTATGTTGGTAGAAAACTCTGATTTTCCGGAAATTGAAAAAATTCAAACTTTTTTCAGCATCTTCCTGCAACTACAATTATGAAGATTTTTTTAATGAAATGTGTTCATATAAAATATGTCAAGTAAGACCATGTTCAATTTTTCAAAAACATAAGTATTTTTTCGAAAAATTGTGTCAAACATAGTCAATGTTTTATTTTGTTTAAAACCATTTTTTTCTTAAAAATTGCACGTATTTTTATTAAATTGGGACCTGAGATAGCATAAAGGAAACTTAAGAGAATGGTGCAGGTTTCATGTTCGTTGAATGCCTGATTTAGCAAAACGTTTATAAAAATACGAAAAATTGGTGTCTTTCTACAACTACAATTGTGAAGACACAATTGTTTTTCTTAATGAAATATGATCATCAAAAACAGATTTTCAAATAAGGTGATGTTAATTTTTTTGAAAATATGAGTAGTGTTTCTATAATTTCCTGACAAACATAATAGCCCGCTCGAAATTGACTATGCTTCGTTTTCGTCGTTTGCTTACAACTACAATTTTAAAAATACATGTTTTTCTCAATTAAATGTATTTATCAATACTATATCTTCAAATAAGGTCACGCTTAACTTTTTCAAAATACGAGTAGTTTTTCTATAATTTGGTTACAAATAATAACCCGCTGTAAATTTACTGCCCTTTTTTTTGATAGCTGGATGTGTCGTAAATTAGAATTTGCAATTTTGTATATTATTTCTTTGTTCGTTTCTTACATTCTACCTATTGTTATACATTTACACAATATTTTAGAAATTGTTTATTTTGAAATATTTGAAATAATGTTGATATTTGCATGAAAATATTTAGTTTTCGCACAAAATGCTGTACTATTTCTAGTGATTAGAGAATTTGTTGCGTGGTGTTAAAATACTCTTCTCTAATCATGGCCCTATGAAATGCATTTCTATATTGTCCAGGGTATTATGCTTCTTTTTCCAATACAGGTTAACATAACTTTTGTATTCTATTTTGTGCAGTTGTAGAATTCACATAGTCTGACAACACTGCGATGGAAACAGTGTGTTGTTCGCTTCTTGGTTGAATTGGACGTTTCCAAATTATAGCTAAGATGTTAGTAGCGCATAAAGTGCAAAATTTCAATACTACGTAGCTGTTTCCTCTAGTACGGGAAAGTAAGTGCAGTTGTAGCACCACTAGTGTCTTCAAATTTTTCGAACGGATAGTGCTAATTGCACTCTTTAATATGACGTAAAGTTTATTTTGAGACATTTTTCCGTTTTTCCAAAAATTGCACAATGTAATTTTTTTGAAAATTTTCTCAAATCTTGAATATACACGTTACATGCAATTTGTAAACACTATTACATTTGTGAGAGAATGCGCTTCAAATGACTTCAAATGAAGTTTTTTGAAAACTCAAAAAGTTTCTGTGAAAAAGAGCTTCAAATTTCGCATTTTAGACGCGCTGAAACACAATTTTCTTAAAACGGCTCCAAATTTTTAAAAGAAATTTGCCATTTCCAACGAGGTTTTTGTGTTCTTTAATATTCTAAAATTAATATTTCTGTTCTACCATTATGAAAGAGAAAAATTAAGAAAATTTTTAAAAAAATTACTTTGGGCTGCGCTAGATGGCAACTGGCAAGAATATGTTGCAAATTCCAAATAGCTAGCCCAGACCTAAGAACAGAAAACTAATACGGGAAAGTCTGTTCCATTTTGTAGCTCCACTAGCTTCGTTATCAGAGCCCGCCAATGAATTTTTTCTGCCGAAAATTCGCCGTTTTTTCGCGCAGCATTAAATAACTTTCCCTATACTACGCATATTTCTCCGTATGTACGTATGTATACGAGAAAGTAAAATTGTCTTGTTGGTTGTTATAGTATTTGGATTGACAAAGTTGATATGAAACAAATCATTATAATAAAATAAAATTCGTTATGTCAGGCAAAAGAAGTCAATGTGGTAGTCAAGAAATTAGTCAAGCATGATGTCTATTTTAAATAGGAATCAGAGATTCTATTTATCAACATTTCTATCATAGATATGCTGAGAGCAAAGATCCATTAAGCTGCAATGAAAAGATTCTAAATATATTCAGCACAAATCTTAGTATTGAATTATTTCTCGACCTTGCCGCGTCTGTAGAAGATTCAACTTTGATTTTCCAGAGGTTGACATTATTTCAAGAATTTTACTGGACGACTTTGTAACTAATACCCCCACTCCACCCGCATTTTCGTAATCCATCTATCAAGAAAAGTTGCACGAATATTATTCCCAATTCCTTTACAGAAATTGGGCCAATACCCCACTTGCTTTATTGCGTTGAAAAACGTAAACATTATTTATTCTAAGTCACGGAACTTTCTGTAGAGACACCCTGAATTAGAAGAAGTGGATTTCTTTGCAATTATCATAAATCTATTTTTGTTTTGTTTTTGACGGTTTTTACAGTTGCATCATTTACAAGTTGCACGAACTAACAAGTATTCCTAAGTAAACGGCGCACTCACTGTAATGAAATATCCATTTCACTGCTACAAAAGACGTAGATTCCATAAATGGACCACTTAAACACTTCACGTACTGAAGAAGCACGCTTCACTTTCTGGTTGAGTTATTTGCAGATTCACTCGCAAGCAATTTCCTTTTACACTGCCGGTAAATAAACTGCCAACGTTCTTCATTTCCACAACATTGAAAACAGTTCAAGCCCAATCAGTTTCATGTGGCCCCAGGCAAATGTCATTCAGAAACAGTAAAGAAATGTCTGTAAAACAAATGAAGCATAACAACAAATAAATATACATATCAAACAGCATTCTTGGTAACAGAGAAAACATCTTTAAGCATTGCATTACTCCGAAGATTGAGTAGTAACTGTTTACTCCTTTATAAGTTCTCGAAGTTGCGGAAGATTATTTTTATTTTAAAGGTTACTTGAAAGGGTTTACATGGGACTCAAATCAGCCCTAACACACTAGAAATCCATAACTGTACTTCCATGAAATGGTATTGTACAAGAGGTACCACCAGTGATGCACCAAAAACTGTTTTATAAGTTGGACATATTAAAATAATTCTTTTTAAATATTTGCATTAAAAATGCAATGAAAAATACTTAAATGTAATAAACATACTTTGGCGCAATAGCCTCTGACAAAGCCTGAGCCTGCCAGCCGCGTCCGGGCCTTGCGGCCATGTGCTAAGGGGTACGTGTGGGTAGGCGTGCCTACGCCGTATTCTGGTCTCCTCAACCCGTCAAGGGGGCTTTTGCATTGTCATTCAGCAACTTAAACTGGGACATTGCAAGGAAAACGCACACTATAATCTTGCACGACCGGGAATCGAACCCGTGGTCGCGTCATGGAAAGCGAGCACGCTCACCAATGACCTATCTGGTAAGGACACTGAAATCTAGTGCTCAGATATATTTCGTAGATAAGGTCATAACAATCAGAGCCCGTTCAATGTTTGGCACTCTGGTTGGATAGTAATTAATTAAATAACGAATTTCTACTTTCTAGTATACTCACTAGTTAGTATAGAAACGGTTATGTAAACCTGCTGTGAAAACACGGGTTTTAGGTCGCATTATAGAAATGTAGGTGCTTCAGAATGGCACAGATTTTCTCATACTCGTTAGTTTTCTACTTTCTTTAGTCTCGCCTATCTTTTCCGTCTTGTCCCATCTTGTTGCCAGCTGCCATCAACCACTGCCCAAAGTACATTTTTTCAAATATTTCTCAATTTTTCGATTTCATAATTGTAGAACCGAACCGTCCAATTTGGAAATTTTCTTTGATAAATTTGAAGCGGTTTTTAAAAAAATGTCATTTAAGGTTTACTGTAAATGTAAAATTTGAAGCTGCTTTTCACATAAAAAATATTTAATTAATAATATGGCATTATATGAAGCAAGAAACACTGTTTTTCGTTTGATCATTCAACTTCATCAATCACTCACAATTTCTTTAATTTTCTCTGCTTTCCTTTTTTTATTCTCAGACCTCCAGTGAAGACACGAATCAAATAACTTCTTAGATATTTCAGTGTTTTAAAATTAATAATGTGAATAAATGCTTATATTTATTATATTTATAAAAACCTGAAAAAACATGTTTCGAATAGGTTTTTGGGATTTTAAAAACATCCAAACAGTAAATGCAATGTTCAGCTGATGATCATTAACATTGAATTTTTTTATATTTCCCTTAGGTGTAGTTTATAATGGCTAAACGTTTTCAAAGAATGAACATTAGAAGTCTTCAATGGCCCGATTTTTTTTTGATAAACTGCTACGTCATCGCGTTACAGACGACGGTGCAAACGTCAAGGTTACAGGAGTTTCACAGGATGACGACCAGCGTCCAACTGACCACCTTCAAAACTCAAACGATGTCTTTTGGGATTGAAGCTGAAATGTAGTCTGTGTTGGGAAGGTAATATAACTCCCGACCACAAAGTTCGTTCTAATTATTTTCACTGGAAAATGCTACGGCATTGCTATTTACTAAATTGTAAACATAAACGCTCAATCTTGGAAGTGTTTTGACATGTTTTCATGGTAGTTTCACCAAATAGTTATCTTTAGTATATTTTAAGACGCTACAATAACTGAATTTCAGAAGTGTTTCTTGTAAAGCATTTAGGAATTCACGAAATTGCATCGAAATGTTTGCTAACCTAAAAATGGTTTAAATATAATTATTCATATAGTTTAAAAACTGTCATCTCTCGAATACGGTAGTTTAACCTTATCTATCCTTCTTATACGTAAGAGAATACTCCCATTAAGAATTTGCAATGATATTTCACATTGCAATGGAGGTTCTCTACAGATTTTCTGTAGGTTAACATTAGAATGAAAAATGTAATTTCACTGAATTTATAAAGAATAAATATTTTAAAATTCGCAATGATACTTAGGACACCGCTGGCGATCTTTATTTTTAGCGAAAATATTAGCATGCACTTCCTGATTGACAGGAAGAACGTAACGCGATTTCATTTCAATAATGCATACATTGAGCACATGTTCTCGCACTCGAATATTATAGAATAAAAACATCAGACTAACAGTTTTAGAAAGATGATTCTGACTTATTGAGTGATAAATTTAATTGAAAATATCAATTTAAAGTTTATACGTATACAAATACGTTCATTTAGAAATTTCTATACTTGTGTTTTGTGATGTGAATTTTACTCAAAACACAATATTGAATATTTCTTTATTTGAAAACCTTAACATCCCATTCATCCAATCCAATGCGGCTTACAGCAAACAGCTGATAACATGAAGTCTTAGGCTTCCGCGGCCAGAGTTGAAATCTCGGCTGTCCGGGTGACGCCGCGTGCCAGGCTGTGTAGCCGACGTTTCGACCAACATTTCGCGGTCTTCTTCAGGGCTGGCTCAAAATTGTTTGATTAAATTGTGTTGTTGAATAGTGCGACGGTTATGGGAATGATGTAGGTGTCATTTGCGTAAATATTCCCAATTTTTCGAAAATTGCAAAAAACAACTTCAAAACTGCAAATTTGAAGATGATCACAAAACACAATAGCGACATGAAAAGTAATGTTTTTTAAGTATGTATCTTCTGGTACATGTAAATTTGGCTTCACACATGTGCCAACCATACCACCAACTCCACCGCCACAGTGTTTATATTGTACTAATGTTTTAAAACAAAAAATCACTATTAATGTTGCAATCAATTTATTAAATATATTTCGTACACTTCTTCTAACTTAGAGTACAGCTTACAGTGTAACAATGAGCAAACTGACTTATTCAAAGTACACGAATAAATTCATTATTTTTAATTGAATGGACAAAAATTAAGTTTGATATTACTTCAGGATTAGAAGAATTGGAGGTCTTCATTTCTATTTCACACTAATTGAAAACATTAGAAGTGTAATTGTACATGGACAATTCCCTTTTTAAAACTTCTGGAAGCAAGGTTGAGTCTAGACGATATTTGCTAACAACATGATAACAAAGACTACGCAAACTAGGGAAAAAATCTAGAACATAGGCTTTCTTCTGATTGAAGGAAAAGAAAACACCCATTTTATCAACAACACATGCCAAATGTAAGAGCGCAGGAGGTGGTATTCCTTTGAAACACACTTGCTCCCACGTATTGTACGCAAAGGAATACCTCAATACGAGCTCGTTGACATTTCCATTGCCGTATATTTTATGGAGGTCGGCATCATCAATAGTATGTCCTTAAGAAACACGTACAGGTGACCCTGGTAAACGAAATGAATCCACACTTGAAGCGCCAACGGTGCTGGACCAGGCGGTTGCAGTCTCTCCCAAGTCTTGGTCGTCAAATCGAAGTACGTGATTTCGTCATGGACGTATGGAACATGGACGTATGGAAAAACCAAAGGGCTTTTCAATATTTCCAGCAGAACATAAATACGATTGTTATAAGGAACGATGCATCGTGGAGAACAGCCCCCACTCCATTCCGCAGAGGCCACCATCTTCCACCGTAAGCAGCTCATCTCCAAGGCCCAGAGGTGGGCTCCATCACTGGAAGTGGTGCACGCGTACACGTGCCCGTCCTCCTCGCACGCGCTCACGAGCCAGCGCCCGGCGCCCGACGGCGCGTGCCCGCGCGTGCGCACGCGGCCCCACCGCCAGCGCCGCGCGTCGAACACCAACAGCTCTTCGGCATAGGCGGCGGCGCGCCCGCCCACCCACACGTACACCTTCCGCTCGAAGGCCACGGCGAAGTGCAGCAGCACCATCTCCCCCTTGGAGGCCAGCGCTTCGCCCGCGCTCGCCTCTCGGAGGCCGTCGGGCTGCACGACCTTGAAGACGTGCGTCCTCGGATCGAAGACGATCACGCGCATGGGGTCCTCTTCGCCCGATTTGTTGTAGTCGAACAAGAACACTTGGTGGTCGACTGTCACCACGTGCTCACGGCGGAAGAACGCCCAGTCTTGCATCGGAATGTCGCTCACACAGTGAGTCCACGCCATCTTCCACACGCAAGCGTTCGTTGGTGTTCCTAGAAAGATAAAGGATTATATTAAAATATAAATGTATACCTTGTTCCAAAAACCTTCTACGGAGACATTAATTTCATGTTTTCCCGGAATCGTCCGGTCTTTCGGAGAAGAAAGAGCAGCGCAATCGTACCCGAGTGTCCTTCAGTCTGGCGCTGCAATTGCTTCGCGTTCCTCTGGATGCGGCATTCGATTCTTTGACCGATGCAGTCAGGACGTGGGACGGGCTAGAGACCCTGAAAGGCAGAAATCGTAATGTGCAGTCAATTAGGAGCAATCAATCAAAATGAAACAATCCGGAGGCCTAGGAAGAAAAGCCAGTTCCTGTATGTCACGAGTATTGCTGCTGAGACACTTGTCTCGCAGCAACGCAAGGCGGTGAGTGGCTGTCGCGTAAAATTCCTGGAGGTGCGATATGAACGGGTTCCGCACGAATTGGACTGTGACGAGAACGGACGGAGACGAGGCGCGAAAAAGCGTACGTGAGCCCAAATAAAATGTGCTAAAGACATTGCTGGCGGTCGTGTTACGCAAAATTAGTGTCGTCAAAACCCGCCGGACCAAGGCCTACAATTGACACATCACCCCCGCTATCACGGCTGCAGATCAGTCTCCAGAACACGCAGTTTCCTACCGTCGCGTCTGCCAACGAAGGAAGTGAACCCGACGGCCACGCAGAAGTACTGGTTGCAACTGCGAAGTGGCGAGCACGTCGGTGGATCTAGCCGAGGCCGCACCCGTCCCTGAGGCCTCATTCACAATGCAAACTTAAACGCAATCGTAACGTAGCCGCAAAACCTAGAAATGTGTTACTAAGCGAGACCATTCACAATGCCTTGACGTAACCGTTGACGTAAGACCGTAAACTGAAGAGTTTGCAAGGTCCAAGCTTTTACGTTAAGTTTACGTTGGAATTCTACCGAAGGCCAATCAGAGAGCAGCATGGAAGTTCAATTTCAGATTGTGTTAAAGTAGTTTGTGGTTATGTCATTGTTATTGTAATGTGGAGAACTAGTTTACAAATGCTTTTGATACGTGTTGTGAATTCAATGTAAGAATTTGGACAATTTTTATTGTCAATTTAACCTGAGATGGCGAATAAACTATGTCCGACGAATTACTCATGAATTTGGTTCATGAGAATCCTTGCTTATAAGATGAAGGAAAAGTGAGCACTTCTACAACATCTACTCGCATGTATATAAAGACAAATCGATAGGAATCTAGAAGAAAAAGCTAGAAACCATGGTGGAAAGATCTTTTCACCATGTTAGAGACGAATCGATCAAGTGAATTCTGATTGGTTCAGGCGAAACTTACGTTCGTCATTGTGAACGCTTGTTTTTACGTGTAAATTTTGCGGCTAAGTTTACAGCATTACGTTGCGTTTAAGTTTGCATTGTGAATGAGGCCTGAGGTTATGCTCCACCGCCACGCGAGGTCGCAAGGAGAGCGAGCCGCCCGCCGGCGCCAGAGCTCGCCAGCGGATGCCCGCCGAGGTCGTTCAACCCCTCTCCCATTGCAGAAGCGTGAGAAGGCACCAAAGATAAAAAGAACTTGCATAATCAATTAACGAGTAAGAAATGTGAGATGAGAATTAAGGAATAATATGTTTTTTCAAACCATTAATTGAATGAGTCAAAGCAAAATGGGTCAATGACCCCCATCTCGATCAGGTTTTTGTCCAGTTTCCCTGATCCATTGAGCAAATGCTGAGATGGCCCCTTGTTTTGCTTCTGGACGTAAATGTAGCTTCACTGTGCGCACGTTTTGTTGAGCACTCCTTTTGCTTGTAGTTCATTTACCGTTGAAATTGATTTTCTATAACTCGGGAACAAACATTTTTCAAATATTTTTATTTTTCAAAAATAATTATTTTCTAAATTAATTTTTTCGTTTTCTATTCTCGTTTTTTTTCCTGGCCCTCAAGAAAATGTGCGCAGGTAAATCTCTTTCCCCACACGTCATATACAGTTTTTACTGTTTTTTGGCAAATAAATAAAAAATCAATGTTAAATAGAGGAATTGTTGTAAATATGATTAGAGCATCAATTTCTTTCAATGTGTTATTAAATTCAGTTTAACGTGTTTAATGATAAAGTCATTGGCATCAATTTCTTTCAAAGAGCATCAATTTCTTTCAATGTGTTATTAAATCAGTTTAACGTGTTTAATAATAAAGTCATTGGCATTTGTTGAATGTCGTCCACAAGTCCACAAGGAGTTGTAAATAGTTTAAAAGCGTAAAATAAGAATTTTGTGAATTTGGGAATGCCTAAAACTAATTAAAGACAAGCAGTGGCGTAGCCTGAGTTTTGGCTTTGGGTATGTAACTTGAGAAATGAGAAAATAATTTAAAACTAATTATAATTTAAATATTTCTCATTCACCAATACCATTTCTGTAACTTTGATAAATTAAAGCACACAAATAATTTGTATATTTAAAATAAAACTGATCCAGTAAATGTAATAATGGTTCACGTAGTTTACTGATTGAAAGTTAGAACTAGTGGTGCTACAGAATGGCACAGACTTTCCCGTATTAGTTTTATATTTTCTTGGGTCTTCGCTAGCTATTCGGAATTGCCTCATACTCTTTCTTGCCAGCTACCATCTATCACCGCCAAAAGTACATTTTTTTGTCATTTTCTTAATTTTCGGTTTCCTATTGGTAGAACGAAAATATTAATTTTAGAATATTAAAGAACAGAAAAACCTAGCCCCAAATGGCAATTTTCTTTTAAAACTTATGTGCTGTTTTTAACAAAATTGCGTTTTAGCACTACTAAAAATGCGAAATTTGAAGCTCATTTTCATAGAACATTTTTGAGTTCTCAAAATACTTTATTTGAAGTTATTTGAATCACTTACACACACAAATATAATAATCTTTACAAATTGCTGGTAATGTGAATATTAAAGATGTGAAAGATTCTTTAAAAAAATTACATATGTGTAAATTTTGAAAAAAACCAAAAATGCCTTAAAATAAACTTTACGTCATATTAAAGATTGCCTTAGCACTATCCGATCGAAAAGTTTGTAGATATTTTTTTCACATTTATGAGAAAATGACGTTTGAGCGTTTCTGAAAATGCGGAAATTCGAGCCAGTTAAACAAAGAACTCGCTTTGGAGAACACATTTTATTTGAAGGAAAAATCTCTATCTTAATTTTTGTAGTTGGAGAAAGACGCCGAAAAACATTCAGACTTTCACAATTTTCGAAAATTCAGAGATATTCGTGAAAATCGGACCTATGCCAAGTTAATAAGTGTATATATGTGTAATTGTCTATTGATACAAGAAATTTAAAGAAAAAATTTAGAGCCATTTTTGAGAAAATTTTGAAAATGTCCGGGTGGCTTCATGTAAAGTACTCCCGAATTTTGAAGAATCTTTTTCAAAATCTCAAAGCTTCGACTACAATCAGATCGACCGGGGAATACCCATTTT
Source organism: Acheta domesticus (assembly GCA_031308135.1). Classification (NCBI taxonomy): domain Eukaryota; kingdom Metazoa; phylum Arthropoda; class Insecta; order Orthoptera; family Gryllidae; genus Acheta; species Acheta domesticus. The sequence goes on along the minus strand of JAHLJT010003656.1, from coordinate 128,730,245 downwards.
GGAAGAAATCGTACGTATGGTTTAGGCGCTAGTAGTGTTCACAGACGGACGGACGGAATGACTGAAAGACGGATGTTTTCTTTTCAATTGGTTTTTCGATATCAAGGACCCACAAAATAGGGTTTCTGGCTACACCATGTGCTAGGGGATTTTTTTTTCTTAATTTAGCAACTGGTTTTATCCACTTTTTCGTTATCACGGTCCGGCAATGAATTTTGTTCCGCCGAAAATTAGCCATTTTTTGCGCAGCATTACATACCTTTCCCTTTACTACGTATATCACTCCGTGTACGTATACGGGAAAGTAAAAAATTGACATAGGTTCATGACCCACCAAAATATGAATGTGTGTTCGCATACTTTAATAAAAAGAGTACTATCAAACCCAATGATTTTCAAATGTGTCCAATTCATATCATTTCAAACCCAATAGAATTTTCATAATTTATAAAATGGAAAACAATGATCTATAATAAAAATATAATAGGAAAGAGAAAATCAATCAATTTACAGACACTTAATGAAAAACAGCTGACAGTTGGCCTTTGCTGCAAGGGTTTCATCCGGTATGACGGAGACAAGTAGCTTTAGAAATTTCATTTTTAATTTCATGGGACATTACCGTGCTCACGCTTGAAATACAATGACTGAATTTCTTGGTGAGATTGCTCGAAACACTGGAATTTTCATATCATCCTTGTCAGTTTTATCATATTTCATTATTTCACTTGTATATTCCATGAAATTTTCTCTATTTGTTAATCCCCTATTTTCATTATGGCTAGAAAATACAAGCCCTTGTCTCCCAAAAAAGCATACAACTCGAATGAAGTGTGACAGAATTTCCCTATTTTCCCTTATATCACTATTGTATTGCTCAACATAGCCTGTGTTGGCTGTTTAAATAAAATTCTATCCTCTGATTATTTTTCAAATATTTTTAACTGTTTCTCACGTGCTATAATTTGTCCACGGCACAAAAATACGACTCCATAATTATGTAGGCATTTGGATCGCGTGGTGCTCGCCATTCCAGGGCACAGATGTGGATTGCAAAGTCACATACCCTTGTCCATTCAACCAGCACAATCCCTAAACTAAATTGGCTACAAATATATAGTTGCTAAATGCATTAAAATCAGGTAATAAAACTTAAATAAATCGACAATGTTCATTAATTAATTTCGTTCTCTTACAAACACCAAAGAGAACAATGAAGTTTCGTAAAACGACAGCTTTTTCGGATGTAATGGGTCTCTGTGCATCTGATTCCCAGCGCAGACTAGGCGGCATTTACGACCGATTCGTTCATTCTTGTGAAGAATCGGATTCTCAACGGCGCAATGTTTGAAATATAATGAAATATTTTGTAGTAGAAAAAGAAAATAACAAATTGACAATTTACAATCATTTTAAAATTATATAGCTGATATTGTCAGGGTATGTAACACATCATCCACTGGACCATCCATTGGACGCTACGCCTCTGAATATGGGTATATTTACACAATTAGTTCAATTTTATTTTCAGTTCTAAATTGGAATCGGTTCTTCACAATCAGTTCTAAATCGGAATCGATATTTTGAGTGATACCTCAGACATTCATATGATGATATTCGAAGGAACATGGAATATGTGAATAAGATAATAGTTTTATACTACTATTAAAGATGATACGAGATTATCTGCCCCTTTTACAGCAGCACTAAGGTCCGATTAAATTAAGAAGGTGATTGACAGTTCTGTGTGACGTCAGGACGCCTCTCCCGTTTCCATGGCAGCTGCCAACCAGAGAGACAAAACGTGACGTGTCAGGTCGCTCAGTTGCCACTGCCGAACACGGGGAACATTTGAGCATCGCACAGCGACTTCCCTGCCGCCGCGCCGCCCGCGTTTCTGCCTGTGCTGCGCGCGCAATGTGTACTGTGTTGTGATGAGTTGCGTTGAGGTTAGGCTTTTGTCGTATTTTTTACACTTTTACACGTATTTTTGAAGTGTTTGTTTTCGTGTCCCGGTAACACGTGCTCAGTGGTTTGCGACCTGGCAACGTCGCTCCCCTCCATTCACAAATGTCAATCACCTTCTTAATTTAATCGGACCTTAGTGCCCTATGTGGAGAAAAAACTATATTGAGATGCGAAGTGACGAAAGCAGAAAGAGGGTGCCCGGCTTGCCTGCCCCCGAATGTTCGGCGTCCTCGAGCCGCCGCCGTGCCGCCCACAACGGGCGGATGACGCAGCGGGCAGCGTGGAAGGGGGAGTGGGGTGAGGTGTTTTTCGAAATTTGACTTTACGACGCTCCTATTTATCCGATTTGCATGTTTGACACGGCGTTGGATTCTGGAAGCTTGTAGCCATCGCTCTTTAAGCCCACATTTTTTAAATTGTGGAGAAAGAATTTGAAAAAACGAGTTTCTGCTAGTTTTTTTTTTTGGAAAAGGGGCTTCGTAGCGTAAATTCTATTTTAAAAAGGAGTCAAATGCCGTTTACAGATCGAAAATCGGACCATTTGTTCAGACGTTATTGGTAAAGTAAAATTTATTAATTTTGGTGCTGCCACGTGGTGGCGACTTATTGACCTAGTGTCGGTACATTTAGCCTTAAACACGTGTACTTGTTTGCATTAGGATCATTCTAAGGCTGAACAGACCTTAGGTATGTTCGTTTTCATCCCATTTGCCTCATATTGAAGACCATTTTTAAAATTAAAAAAAAAGAATAAACTTTCGAAAGAGTTTACACAATATTGCGCAATATTTGCTTTAGACCACGAAGAATGTTGTTTATGTTCTGAAGTTCTGGCCAATCACAGAAAGGAATTACATGAGCTTAACAATACAACCTTGAATTACTTCGTTTTATCATTAAATCTACGTGCCGTTCATGGCAGGATCAACATAATATGAGACGATAAGTTCATGGATTGAAGTCTAAAGATATGCGTTTTGTAGAGCTAATAAAACAACGCAATCTCACCTCTCCTGCAGCGTAAATATATCTCGCAATCGTAGACGGTGACGTTCTCCGTTCCCCAATTTGCTCCAGAGAATACTGCAGTGATTTGCTCTCCACAGCAACCATCCGCAGCGTCTTACTTGCTACCTATAATCTCTACGGGCACTCGCAACTCGTCTGTCGTGACCGTCGCAACGCTAACGACACCTCTTATCGTGGAGTACGCACTACCTGTACGTATAGTAGCTCTATAGTAGCTCTATAGTATTTGGTATAGAGTCGGCCGTGCCTCGAAACAAGCGAAAGTGCTCGTGCGCTATAGTGTAATAGGGATGGGCAAAGTCGTTCATTTAAGTGAATAGTTCATTATACGATCGTTCTTTTTAGTGAACTAGTTCGTTGAACTAGTTCAAAATAACGAAATAGTTCATTTATTTTTGCCACGTACACAGGAATGCCATATTGGGCAAAATACCGCCAATTAGCGAAAAGCAAGCGTCTACATGCAGGAAGAAAATGTATTTTGGGGGATTCCGTCCATTGGGCGGAATTCTTTGTATCCTAGAAGGGCTGTGGACGGTATGATTTTGCTCACATTTTCCCACAAAAAGTACAAGTATTTATGGTTTCTGAGAGAAATGGCCTATGCACAAATGTTTGAGTTTTGAACACCATGCAGCTATTATGAAAATGTCTGAGCCCTTTCTTTTTAGACATACATTTTGCCCCTTTTTCTAGAAATTGAACAAGTATTTAAGTCATAAAGCTAGGCTTAATAGGTAGGCTTTATCCACAAGAGTATTTATTTTTAAACTTCTTGTGAACGTGCAGCTATTTTGAAATGATCAGCCCCAGTGTCTGAGTCAAGCTTTATTCACCGGTTACCTTTCTTCCCCACGACGTTATTTGGCGGATTTTCCCAGAAGGGATCTGACAACCCTGGACGTAGGTGTTTTTTCAGCGTTGAAGTTGACCTTTTTGCCGACACCGTAGGTCGAAACGAAAAAATCAACCGAGACCATGAAAAAAACACACACTTCGCTCACGAAATAAGAACATGGTTCTACATCTGTATAAAAATTATAATATACAAATATGTGGAAAAGTTCGTTATTTTATATTGCAATAAGGTGTTTGATATCTCGGGGAATAGCGATAGGTTAGAGAGGATTACCAAGGGATACTTCGTTAAATCCCAATGAATGAAGTACTTTTTTCACGGTAACTAGACAGTTGTCTTGGAAACCGTCTTTTTTAATGGATATAAAAAATGGCCTATTTCATGTCCTGTTAACAATGCACAGTATCTGCCTTTATTGTAGACAGAAATATAGAATTAGATTTTTATGATACTAGTGGTAAATGTTTCATTTTATTTTGCGTGAAATGTTGCAACATGAGGCCGATAAGCCGAGTGACGCAATCCTATGAAATAAATAAAATCACTTTTACCACGTATGTCATACACTATTTGTAGACAGCCTTTTTGAATTTCACTATATTTTAATTCAAACATAAATCAAATCTACGTTGTATTAAGGTCAGCAGTAGCTCATGCGATCAGCCGAAAGTATTTTGTTTTCATTGTTATATTCACGGTTTTATCTGAATATAATGTCACTAATGAAATGCCACTTTTAGCGCTAGTGCTAAAAATTTAACTCTCACACTCAGCACGCTTTGCTTACCCCAAAAGTAACTTCTTTTTGTAGGTTCTCTCGTGCCCGTGTCGCAAGACTTTTTGTAGGTTCTCTCGTGCCCTGTCGCAAGACAGCTAGGAGGCATTTACAAGAACACCCGTCTCGTATTAAATGATTTCTTTTGATAAGTATTTAACATGATTCATTCTAGCCCAATTTTCTAATTTATTAAACAATTCTAAAAATGTTGCTTACAGAAAAGTGAATTCTACTCTTTGGTAGTTCATGAAAATTCATATTTTTGTCTATCTTGTCACACTCAACTCTGCACTTCACAAAACCCTTTTATAAGTACAATTACATTGGACTACAAATAAAGAATATTCTTATTTGTAAAAGAAATAACTCCATGGGAATCATTAATCAAAGTTGCTGTTATTACTCTATGCTAGGCATTCTGCCATTGATAATCAAGATCAGTGATATTTTTATACAGCAAGTTATCAAAATGCAATTCCAGCAATACACACAAACAGCACGCAAAGGTACATTACATATAATACAAGCAGCCGGTATCCCCAAAGTCACTTGATTTCCGAAACCTGCAGAAACCTGCGTAGTGAGCTTATGCGCACCCTAGCTGTATCTCTCATAACTGACCGCTGAACTACGGGAGAGAACTAATTGAACTACTGAACTAATGAACGATGACCGGCGAACTAAGAGAACTAAATGAACTACTGAACTAAATGAACTAACTGAACTAACTGAACTAAAAGAACTAGGAACGGTGACCGGCGACCTAAGAACGCTGACCCGTGACAGATGAACTATAGTTCACTAAATGGTCGTTCCGTATCGTATCGTTCCTTTTCAAGAATAGTTCAATTGAACTAGTTCGTTCGCGATCGACACATCCCTATAGTGTAATTGAAAATGTGAGGATCGTTGTCAGAGGCAGGTCAGAGGGCGTAGCTTCCCTGGTAGCTTTCGTATAATTGTGCTGGTCGGGACCAGGTGTGGTTAAACCTGTACTTTCATACATCGTCCCCTGAATGGATTTTCAGAATTTTTGGATTTCATAAAAGCCTGTTCATCTGTTGTTGAATTGTGACAGGAGTTACTGAATTGTACTTTTCCAACATGCGAGTTACGACGGCAGTAAGAGCATGGATGGTATGTGCATACTTATAAAATTCACTCAACTCCTAGTTTATGTCCTTGTTGAAATATCAAAAACTTGATTATGAAAATGTTGGGTATTCACAGTAAGTGGCGGTGGTGATTAAAGGAATGATACATTGAAAGAAACTTGTTCAACTTGTACTTAGCAAGTTTTCAAAACACACAAACCCAGGCATTTGAATTGATTTATATGTTACATTATTGTTAACATATATCATGTTTGTTTTTTTGTTTCAGACTGTAAAACCGCATGTTCCACAAATCAAATTTAGAAAAGGTGGGCTACAGGCCAATGGTAAGATAAATTGAATGTACATGAATAAAGAAGTGTTAATACATTTCTATTTTAGTGAATTTTTCATAGACCCACGTTTAACAGGAGCTCATGGAGGGCCTACTGGACCTAGTCATGGATCACCATCTGGAGCCCCTCCAGGACCTGGGAAGACTGTTCAAAAACCTATAATAGAAGATTATCAGTTACCTCCTAAGTATCGAAGAGCACCCTTAAGTGATCAAGAAATCGAGTATATCAATGTATGTACTGTCAATGTTCCTTATGCCTTTGCCAGTGTGCCAATAATTTTGAAAGTGCATTATCAGGGAAAAAGCTAAGTTGGAACTAAGTTTTGCTTAATTCTCTTGAATTATACAATTTAAATGTTATTGGTATTACTAAATAGGTAATGTAAATGTGCAGAGGCAAAATAATGTAAATACATGTTTCGATTCTGGTATTAAAACAGTTGTGACTTAAATATTTTTGTGTGTGTGTGTGTAGGGGAGCGGGAGTTATTTGTTAACTTGTCAGCATCATTGTAGAGGTGTTTTTGTACTGAATAGTTAGGTTTTATGAACAGAATTTCATAGTTCCTATTGCAAGACTAGTTGGGATTTTATGTTCAATTACCTTGATATTGATTTTCAGTAATTACTCACAGACCGAATTCACTACTCAGTTACTTAATTTTACTTGTGGACCAAAGCAGTTAAAACATTGTGATATCTCTTCTCTCTAGAACAGAACTATTTACAATTACTCAACTATTTTTTTCTTACTCTATGCAATTCTTATAATTTCCTTCAATCCTTGTGTACAAAATGGTGCAATTTACTTAAGTTAATTTTTTATTACACTTACTTCAAGAATAAAGAAATAATTATGAAGAAGGTAATTTTCTAATAGTATGGACTCATTATTGAGTTTAGGTTAGTAAAAACACAAATTCAAACTGCCAACATTTCGGCTTTTATTGAGCCTCAGGGCAACAAACAAATGGATTGTTTTACATATTAAGTACAACAATTGCATAATCATCTAATACCTACTAGCCTATTACACAATTTTGAATAATATGTGTAAAAATTGTGTAATTACATACCATTTTTCAGATCTCTCGAACCCATCCACAATTCTCGGTTCTCATCCTCCCCATCTTTTCATTCATGCACTTCTTGGCTTTCATTGCATGCATCTCCACTGCAACTCACTATCAAGCCAAGTGCACACCTCATCCTTCCAAGTCCTCTCACCTCTCACACTGTCTATACTGCCGGCTACATCATACCACTTCCTTTTTTCTTAATAATTCTCGTGTTTATTGGACGATTTTTTAAAAATATTGTTCTGGCCAAAAATACCCGGAAATCCACACCAAAATTCTTCAGATACTCTGTGCATTATGTTTAACTAATCAGTTAATCTACTAAGTAGGAATTTGATTAATTATACAAGTCAAAATTGTGCTAATATCCGGCCTACTTGGACAACAAACATATATACCCAAACGCCCCTACATTTCATTCTTGCTCTTACTATATTTAAAAAAAATATATTGTACATTATTCTTATTATATACCAATTAATATTTACATATGCATTCATTACACACATTGACAGTAGTATTATGTAAATTAAAATAACAATTATAACAATTAAAAATTATAATTTCAGTTCAATATTATGTATTCTAATGATATTTGTTCATTTCAAACTAAAAATAATTTCTTGGGAGGTCAATCCAATTTTAATCATCTTGGTCAGTGTTTACACATTTTTCTTAAAATCAACATATGTAAAGTGCCCAGTAGACACTTCAGTGAAGGAACATTTTTGGTTCTCATTTGTTGAATTTTGTCTGTTTGCTTCAAGGGATATCTTTGAAAAATATTGAACATTTCTTCAGCAAAGGTTTTGTTCGATTATTATTAATTTTAATTATAAATGCATCTAAATTCATTTGCATTGCTTATGTTTAAGGGAAACATTTTTGTTCTGTTTCAGAGAGGTGGCCCTGAATAAAATATAGGAACAAATACTCAGTATTTTAGCAGAAGTTGAAATAAATACAGCAGAGAAAAGAGTTAATTAAGAGGTCAACATTATGTATTTATTGCAGTTATTATGTTATTTATTCCTTGGAATGTTTAATTATATTTCAATCAAATATTGTAAATAAAAGGCATTGAAGTGTAACTGCAAAGAGGTTTTAGTGTGTTTGTATGTCCTTAAAACTAAACAAAACAATTCATTATTTCACTGAGTGATTTGACAACTTAATATTCCAAACATTCAATATTAAATTGTTAGCTGTTGAGAATCCTTTTAAAGAAGAGAAATCTGTGAAGTAAGGAAATGATTTTGAAATCCTCTGTGATTTTGAAAAACTCTTTAAAATTTGGGAGTACTGCATATGAAGCCCCCCCGAACATTTTCAATTTTTTTTCAAAAACAGCTCCAATTTTTTCTTTAAACTTCTTGTAAGAATAAAGTAAAATTCAATTAAGGTGGCATAGGTACAATTTTCACGTATGACTCAGAATTTTCGAACATTGCGAAAGTTTTAATTTTAATCGGCGTCTTCCTCCAACTACAAAGTTGCAGAAACAGATTTTTCCTCCAAATGAAATATATTCTCCAAAGTGAGTTCTTTCAATAAGACATGTACATTTTTTTTTAATTTTAGTAGTTTTCGCACAATATTGGCTGCAATATGTGCTATTTTAAAAAATTACAAAAACGATTTTCTCAAAAATGGCTCCAAATGTTTTCTTTAAACGTTTGGTAGGGATAGTACTAAATGTACTCTGAGGTGACGTAAACACCATTTTGCTCTATTCTTTTGTTGTTGTTTTTTTTCATAACTTACAAAAATGAATATTCTTTACTTGTATCACTTATATTACATTAGCGGCGAATTGTTTCTCATTATTATATTTACGAGTACGTGTGCTTTAAATAATGTCATAGGAAGTTCCTCGAGAACTCAACCGTTTTCTGTGAAAACTTGCTCAAATTCCGCATTTTCAGAAACGCTCAAACGCGATTTTCTCATAAATGTCTCCAGATATTTTCTTCAAACTTTTCGAACTGATAGTGCTAATCGCACTCTTTAAAATGACGTCAAGTTCATTATTAGGAATTTTTTGTTTTTTTTTTCAAAAATTGCACAAATGTAATTTTTTTGAAAGATCTCTCACACCTTTAATAATAAAAAAAAAAATGTAAGAACAAGCAATTTTGACAGCTAGTGCTGGCAACATTACCGAAGGTTCTGTGGTCGTTGATCGCATTGAGTTCTCCTTCCTCGATTCGTTCGTTTGCAGATGGCTAACTTGTAAATGGTTTCGACGCTTCCTTTTGTGATGTCCTCGTCCGACGAAATTATAGTGCGCCACGAGAAATAATTGAAATTAGGAAGTGCAGTGCTATGTGCTCTTCTGTAAATAATTATTTTTTTATACACATTATATGGGATTTAGTTTTTGTGTGATAAGTATTATGTTTATTTGAAAACAGAGTCTTGAATGTAAGGTGCGTACTGGTGCACGTGTTTCTGAACAGCTGCCGCGGCGGAGGGATACTTCTCTGAATTACATGTGATGTTCACTTGTTTCGCGAATTGTCACTTTTGCTTGTTCTTACGTGAATTCTTCTATATGCACATTACCAGCAATTTGCAAACATTATTGTATTTGCGAGTGTAAGTGCCTCAAATGAAGTTTCTTGAAAACTCAAAAATTTTCTGTGAAAAAAGCTTCAAATTTTGTGATTTTAGTAGCGCTTGTTCGTGCCAACAAGCAAACGTCTTAATTAATTGAGGCGGTCTACGTAAAAAGGGCTCATATGCAAAAAAGCTGTTTTGAGAAAAACGGAGTTGAAAGTTTCGTTTGGGCATAGAAAGTTTATGGCTTTTGATAACGAGATAATAACTAAAATATAAAGAGTAGTTATTCAACACATGTTATACGCATTAAAATTAAAGGCACAACTCGTACCTTACTTTAAAATAATAATTTTAATGCCGGTGGTTTTGTGCCCTTTTTACGCAGAATACAATTTAGGTAATGAAATGGAATAAAAACGCCAAATATATGGAAAAAAATCTTTTAGAAACAATATGCTTTATATCATTTTGCGTAACAAGCGTTTATCTTTGGTTTTCAACTATGGAAATTTGCTTGACAACAATTAGAGTGAGAACATTAATAATAATCTCATATAAGACCTGCTTTTAAGAACATAACATATTTTCTATAAAATCCTCATCATTTAGAAATCGGAATAAACTTTTTACATCAGCAACTTTCTTACTATTTACATCTGGACATGGAGATTTATCTGTGGCAACTATGTTATATCTTTGTGCAGTAGGTTTCCATACCGTATATGCTACAAAGTTTGCAGTGTATGTGCGAGAACATAGAAGAGCACCGTTGCTAAGATATTTTATGAGCACATGATTCATTATCCTGAATGGAATTTTAGTTTTACAAATGGGCTTGGCATAGAAAATGGTGTCAAAAATGTATCCCATTCCTGAAGCAAATCCTTATCCATTACAACATGAAATGGACCAGGATTTGTCTGGAACGTAACCATTGCAGTTAGATATGGTTTTCGGCTTCCTATTATTTCATTCTTGTTTATCATCCTTCTTATTAAACCGAAGTTTCTGTCACACCGCGAGACTCTGTGAACCCGAACCGGAAATAGTTGTATAATAGTAACATCGTGTACTCTGGCAAACCACGAAGCAAATTTAGTCACTGTAGTTCCTATGTTGCCCTCCTGCTGCATCAGACAAGAAAACTACTTCACGTATTTCCGGAAAATTTCTGGATTGTTTTTTTAAGCAGTCATACAGAAATAAAACTACTGGGTTTGCATTTTTCTATGCACATTCGGATACCAAATTATGCTTTTTGGTAGCAACCACCTTTCCCGATGAAACACATCCCTTACCACGCGCACGTTTGAGTTTAATTTCTTCATGCTTCTTATTCTCGAGTTTAAAATAAATTTTCCTTTTTATTTTTGATGTAGTACCATCACCAACTCCTCCCACATTTATGTCGCTATTTTCACTCTTTTTCTAATAATAATAATGATGATAATAAACACTTCGTTCAAAACTAAAAACGATAATGCCTTCACAGTTGCAACTAACCTCTTTTCATGAACTCTGCACAGCTACTTTCAAATATGGATACCAACCTCAGTTTTCAAGATATACGCATTAAACTTTTACCACCTGTACTATAAAACATGACGATCACGAAAAGCCATTCTGCGTAAAAAGGGACTATAGGCCTATGTGCCCTTCTTACGTAGACCGCCTCAATTATATGTTCACATGCCTAAGTTAATTACACAAAATTTCATTTTGTGTTTATTCAACTACGAAAGCAAGTTGCCAACGAATTGCGATTCTATAAGAAAGATTACATCCGCTCCACCACCTTCGCTGCCCATTCCGCAGACTGCTCCCTGTAACATATTACAATTCTGCGTAGTAATTCACTTACAAAAATGTTAAATGCACAAGGCACACTGTAAAATCTAATATTCAATAACTTACATTTCTATGTAATTTGTTTAACAATTCAAGTCATAACTTTCCCCTAACATCAACAAGTGCGCCCATTGGGTCCCGCCAGCCTTTGGCGCGAAAGAGTCAGTGCATTGCTGGCGGCCACGATATATATACTGCGATTTCTCTAACTTTGTCCATCAAGGCAACTCAAATCCCCTCGTCGCGATGGAATATGTCACGACATATCGCGTCTTTCTCGGTCTTGCCGGTAGAAGTCGCATGATCGCAAGCATTGCTTGATACGGTCGCGATCGTGGGAAATCTAACGGAACGACTCAGAAAGATGCGAAATGCCGTGACATATTCCATCGCGAAGATGGGATTTGAGATGCCTTGAGGGACAAAGTTAGAGAAATCGCAGTATGGACGTGAGCGCTGAGGCTTATCTACGGTACGGCAGACATGGCACGTGGCGCTATTTAGAATATACCCGCTAAAACAAATAACAACTACCCTAATTGGAAGTTTCAAGACAGGGGCGCAAATTCTATGCTTGTCAGGGGCGCTTGAATACCTAGATACGCCTCTGCGTGAGCGCCACTCATTTTTGTTCACATTGCAACGTGTTATACACACGCGTGTGCAAGATTCCTTTGGTTTTTACTTTTCCGTATACGTACGTATACACGGAGTGATATACGTAGTATAGGGAAAGTTATGTAATGCTGCGCGAAAAAAATGGCCAATTTTCGGCGGAAAAAAATTCATTGCCGGGCCGTGAAAACGAATAAATGGATAAAACCAGTTGCTAAATTAAGAAAAAAATTCCCCTAACACTTGGTGTAGCCAGAAACCCTGTTTTCTAGGTCCTTGATACCGAAAACCCAATTGAAAGGAAAACGTTCGTCTGTCCGTCCGTCCGTCTGTGAACACTGCTAGCGCCTAAACCATACGTACGATTTCTTTCAAAATGGATATTCCCCGGTCGATCTGATTCTAGTCGAAGCTTTGAGATTTTGAAAAAGATTCTTCAAAATTTGGGGGTACTTTATATAAAGCCCCCCGGGATTTTCAAAATTTTATCAAAAACGGCTCCAAATTTTTTCTTTAAATTTCTTGTATGAATAGAGTAAAATACACTTTTTAACACGGCATAGGTCCGATTTTCACGTACAGCTCTGAATTTTCGAAAATTGTGAAAGTTTGAATTTTTTTCGGCGTCTTTGGTCTATGGTAGCTGGCAAGAAAGAGTATGTGGCAATTCCGAATAGCTAGCGAAGACCCAAGAAAATAGAAAACTAATACCGGAAAGTCTGTGCCATTCTGTAGCACCACTAGTTAGCGCGTGACTCGAACATTGAAATTCAACAATCAAAGTTTGAATTTGACATTTGAATTAACTGCAAACATTTTTACTTTCCCGTATATATACGTATATACGGAGTAATCTACGTAGTATAGGGAAAGTTATGTAATGCCGCGCGTGAAAACGGCGAATTTTCGGCAGAAAAATATCATTGCTGGACCCTGATAAGGAAAAAAGGGATGAAACTAGTGGTATTACAGAATGGATAGACTTTCCCGAATTAGTTTTCTATTTCCTTGGGTCTGGGATAGCTATTCGAAATTGCCACATACTTTTGCCATCTGCCATCTATCGCCGCCCAAAGTACATTTTTTGACATTTTCTTAATTATTCGGTTTCCTAATTGTAGAACGGAAATATTAATTTTAGAATATTAAAGAACACAAAAACCTTGTCCTAAATGGATTTTCTTTTAAAAATTTGGAGCCGTTTTTAAGAAAATGGTGTTTAAACGCTATAAGATGCAGCGCGTGTTGTGAATAGCGGACTGTATGTAATTTAAGCGAAGCCAAACTACATTGCAGCTTACACTCTCTGGTTACTACTTACGTTGGAGGACCACTGGCGATGAATTGATTAATGATGAGCGAGTCACCAGTCTCGCGTCCCTGAAAATGTTCTTTAGGGTGCTGTCTTCGCCACAAATGAATTGAGAGGTATATATGATGAATGCATATAATTAAATCAAAGATTGTTATACAAAGAAATTACACTGATGAAACTAATTTCTTGCAAAGAACTTTATGATATCATGTTAAACGAGGAAATACATGAACTTGTTATGTTTCAAACTGAGTTACTAAAATTGTTGAAATTAAAGTTCGTTGCATAAGTAAAATTAAGAATTTAAATTCAGTTGAACAGTGAGGCTGTTGTATCATAGGTAATTATTAAACCGATTGTTACAAACGCTTGTGTTTGTATCAATACAAACACAACAAGGGCATACAAGGGCACAGGCATACAAGGGTAATCAGCTGTTGTGGCCCTGGTGGAAGCTGAGCTGAATCACGCCGGCGAGGCAGGTTAGTGTGGGTTGACACATGCGGCATCATCTCGTGTGCGCAGTAGATAATATGATGTATCTTGTATACAGCAGACACGTGATGGAATTAATGAGCACACTACTGCTACGGCATACACTTACTACACTGGAGCGATACTGGCAAGCAGTGAATCAGAAGCTCAAATAAATGTGCAGGGCGCGAATATCACGAGCAGAAGGATTGCACTATATTGCGTAACGCATGAAGCTTAAAGTTTGCATTGTACATAATGCAACAGCACCAAGCTAAAAGCTACTCGGTGATGCGTTTTATTATAATAATAGACCATTCAGCAGCGGGAAAAACGAAAGTATTTTCATTCACGCCTCGCCAACGCAAAACGGAGAGAACATAGCGACCAGGAATAGGGCACTTTTCGCGTCGCGGGTTGGTTAATCCCTGCCGGCACGCTCCGGCCGCGCACCCCCCCCCATTGTCTACTTTGTGGAGGCAAGGGAGCGTCGTGTCGTCAGCGGTTAGGTATGCGGGCGGTTAAAACGACGCCGGCCCTGCACCACCGCCAAGAGTCAAGCGGGCGTCGCCAGCTAGCGCCAGGATAGGGCCCCAAGTCACGAAACCGGCAAACGGGTCGTGATTGGCGCCGAAGCCACCGCGTTGTCTGCGGGGTAGGAAGCCCGAGGTACTCCTTTAAACACGGGTGACCGCTACTCTTCTGTCTTCTTGCTATTCGAATCTTGAACCGAGTCTTTTCGTAGTTTTCACCGGCCTGCTGCATTTCAAAGTCGCCAGCGTTATCTTTGTGAAACATTTTCCCGAGCTGTAATGCTCGCATCAATCGGCCGTGGATTTCCGATGAACGCGTTCGCGTCCTGCCGCGTTTAGCGCGTTCGGATGTTTTAGTGGCGGCGATGGTGTAACGGCTAGCGTATCGAACTGTTATCGTAGCGTATCGAACTTCGCGGGTTCAAACCCGATCGAAGCCACGGATTTTTAAGGACGAAAAATCCTTCACACGCCTTCCTTCGGAGAGGAAGCCGGCTGTCCCGTGTTAGTAGATTTACTGCATGTAAAAGATCCTCAAGCCTAAATGACGCCTCTGAGCAAAATTCAAAATCGCCTGTTTCGTCGCCCATGGACTACCTTCATTCCCTGCTAGTTGGTGAATGGAGCGTAGCGAAATTTGCGTGGTCAGATGGAAGAGCAGGCCTCATGGCCTGAGTCTCGCCACGTAAAAGAAGGCAATTCAATTCAATTCAATGCCCTGCGCGGAGGTTGAAATGATCTCTTCTGATCTTCTGGACCTTGCCGCCATCACCACATGTGCCCCGGCCAAGATGACCAAAGCGGTGAGTGAAAGGGAATATTTTATAAAGTGGTTAAGAGAATTATGTCAAAAGGAGATTTAACAAAAAGGATGCATTGATCACCGTAGCCGCACCGTAGCCGATGCATTGCCACCGTAGTAAATTAACGTTTCAACAAAAGGCTAATTATCATTTGTAAAATGATTAAGAATCCCTGGAATGTATGCGTCCCCCTCTCCCCGTCAAGCTTTCACAGTAGACCTGTGAGCAAAATTCAAAAAGGAAGTGTGTCCATGGAGCAACGTTTGCTGACTGGCACGCGGGCAGGCTCCCAAACAGCCAGGTAGGTCGACGACGGGTTACAATAGTTACATAGTCAAACGTAAGAACATGGAAAGATATTCTCAGGCAGAAGCGCGGCACTATTGCTAACACGTAAAGAATTAACTTCTGTGATGTGCAATGATATTTACCCACAATATAAATGTATAAGATCACTGTTGTGGATGGCAGTGTGAAACACGTATTGCGCAACACTCGAGAATGCAGTTCATGATTCACGCGCACAACGGTTCACTTGAGAATGTTAAGTTCTATACAACGTAGTTGATGGCACTCACTAGTTCGTCGCATGACATTGAACTATGAAGAAACTAGTGGTGCTACAGAATGGCACAGACTTTCCCGTATGAGTTTTCTATTTTCTATGGTCTTCGCTAACTATTCGGAATTGCCACATACTCTTTCTTGCCAGCTGTCATCTATCACCGCCAAAAGTACATTTTTTTGTCATATTCTTAATTTTTCGATTTCCTATTGGTAGAACAAAAATATTAATTTTAGAATATTAAAAAACACAAAAACCTTGGCAATTTTAATTTAAATGGCAATTTTATTTTAAAAATTATGTGCCGTTTAAGAGAAAATGGCGCTTTAGCTTACTTTTAAAAATGCGAAATTTGAAGCTCATTTTCACAGAAAATTTTTGAGTTTTCAAAATACTTTATTTGAAGTTATTTAAAGCACTTACACTCACAAATATAATAATCTTTACAAATTGCGGATAATGTGCATATTAAAGATGTGAGAGATCTTTCAAAAAAATTACAATTATGTAATTTTTCAAAAACAAAAAAATAACTCAAAATAAACTTAACGCTATACTAATGAGTGTAATTAGCACTATCCGTTGCAAACGTTTCAAGTAAAACATTGCAGCCATATATGAGAAAATGGCGTTTGAGCATTTCTGAAAATGCGAAATTTTGAGCTACTTTTCACAGAAAACGGTAGAGTTTTCGAGAAACTTTACTTGACATTATTTAAAGCATATATACTCGTAAATATAATAATGTGAAAAAATCGCCGATAATGAGAATATTAACGACGTGAGAGACAAGTAAACAAATTTAAATTTTTGTAATTTTTGAAGAAACCAACCAATAGACCAAAATGGCTTTTATGTCATTGATAGAGTACATTTAGCACTATCCCTACCAAAAGTTTAAAGAAAAAATTTGGACCCGTTTTTGAGAAAATCTTGTATTTTTAATTTTTTTAAATTGCACATATTGCACGCAATATTGCACGAAAACTACCAAAATTTTGAAAAACATTTACATGACCTTTATTAAAGAACTCAATATGCAGAACAAATTTTATTTGAAGAAAAAATCTCAATTTTCAATTTTGTAGTTGGAGAAAGACGCCGAAAAAAATTCAAACTTTCACAATTTTCGAAAATTCAGAGCTGTACGTGAAAATCGGACCTATACCATGTTAAAAAGTGTATTTTACTCAATTCATACAAGAAATTTAAAGAAAAAATTTGGAGCCGTTTTTGAGAAAATTTTGAAAATCCCCGGGGGGCTTTATATAAAGTACCCCCAAATTTTGAAGAATCTTTTTCAAAAACTCAAAGCTTAGACTAGAATCAGATCGACCGGGGAATATCCATTTTGAAAGAAATCGTACGTATGGTTTAGGCGCTAGCAGTGTTCACAGACGGACGGACGGACAGACGAACGTTTTCCTTTCAATTGGGTTTTCGGTATCAAGGACCTAGAAAACAGGGTTTCTGGCTACACCACGTGTTAGGGGAATTTTTTTTCTTAATTTAGCAACTGGTTTTATCCACTTATTCGTTTTCACGGCCCGGCAATTAATTTTTTCCACCGAAAATTGGCCATTTTTTCGCGCAGCATTACATAACTTTCCCTATACTACGTATATCACTCCGTGTATACGTACGTATACGGGAAAGTAAAAATATTATAGTGCGATTTTTCTAATTTTGCCTCTCAAGGTCCTATGGCCACGATGGAATACCACACGGCATTTCGCGTCTTTATCGGTCGTGCCACTAGAAGTCGCATGATCGCTGTCCTACTTGATAAGGTAGCGATCATGCGATATCTTCCGGCACAACTAAGAAAGACGTAATGTTAACATTTTTTATGAAACGTATTTTCAATATATTTTGCTTGTCAAGTTTTAATGAACATTTAATGACGTTTCTTGCGATAATTGGGGCATGACTTGATATCCCTAGAGGCAGAAGAAAACAGTTGGATTCGTTTTCACGGCCCGGCAATTAATTTATGTACTATTTGGGCCCTATGTAATATTTGGGCTTAGCTTTTACACAATTAGTCTTGAAGATACACAAAATGTTCGTGGCCCATATTATGATGCTGTTTTTGTATATCACATTCAGGCAATGCAAGTAAATGACAACTTATTCATTAAGAGCTAATATGTCCTTCTGTGGATTGTTTATATTATTGCAAAACTGGAAAATCTACATACGTTTTCACGTGAAACACCTGAGAATGACAGGAGAAGTTTAGACGTGTCAATTGCGAATTACGAAGGCCGGAACGTGTAACCTAATATTGACTTCAAATAACCAACTTTTTCGGTTCAAAGTAGAAATCTACTTTTGTCCTCTGTTTTCCGAGAGTACTATAATTTTACACTACTTATATTTGAGAACAGTAGGGCATCCAAAAAAGCTAACTCTGTCTCTTCTGGCCTTCTTTGCCCCAGTCCACTATTGGTCACAATTTGGTTATCGTGAAAATACTATTTTACTTTACAGAAAAAATCTCACTGCGAGAAAGTGTACATAAACAAACTTAGTGGAGCTACATCACACACTTTCTCGCAATATTACAATGTTATCGTTATGTACGACGCGACGTACATATATGTATCATTAATTTCAAACAGAAATTATGCGAAAACTACTGACCTTTACAAAAATTGTGCTTACCCTTTTTTAAAGAGCGAATTTTAAAGTTTTAGCCTGAGTCAAAAATCTTCATCTTCAATTTTGTAGTTTTGAAATTGTTTTTGTCCATTTTCGAAAAAAAAACAAGCAATGCCAGAAAATGAGACTAGCGTCGTATTTTTATTGCTCCACATTACATAAGTAGAGAAAATATAAAGAAAAATTTGAAGCGGTTTTTTAGAAAGAAAATTTGTGTAAATTTCAAGCGCAAATTAAGCAAAAACTACTCGATTTTTCAAAAAATTGTACATGATCTTATTTTAAGAGCTAATGTTGTACAACAGTCTTTGTCTAAGGCAAAATCTTTCTTAAATTTTGAAGTTTGAAAACTTTTCTTTTACAATTTTCGAAAAATTGGGGATTTCAACGAAAATGAAACCTGCACCATTCTCTTAAACGTCCTTCGCACTATTCAATAACAAAATTTAATAAAAAATTGCAGCAATTTTTTAAAATGTCCCAGGGGCTTCATGTAAAGTACCACTCGAAACTAAATATCGGTTTCAAATCCCTGGTGCCACGACATCAGCCTCAAGATAGGGGAATATCAATTTTGGAGAAAATCGGCTGAACGGTTTAGGCGCTAGCGTTGACCACAGACGGACGGATGTTTTGCCGTCAATCGGTTTTTTTCGGTATCAATAATCAACAAATATGGATTCTGGCTACATGTGTTAGAGGATCCCCCCCCCTAAATTTAGCATCTGGATTTATCCACTTTTTCGTTACCAGGGCCCGGCAATAAGAGTTTTTGTGTCGAAAATTCTTTGTTTTCCGGCGCACGATTACATAACTTTCTCTTCTTGAGAAATTTCGCGAGAAAGTAAAAAAAAGTAAAGGGCGAGAAAGTAAAAAAGGTTTTAAATCATTATAGGCAGAGGAAAACCTCTAACGAAGTATGATCACCTATGTCGCGTTTTGTCCATAAGCAGGCTTGTATAAGCTTGCCGCCTGCCAGTCAGTGGCGACGGTGCTGCTCTCTGAACTGCAAAGTCACGTGTTCTGGACATCTCTATGCAAAAATTCCTCCCACTCTCAAAGAACTCTTACAACCAGCCTTCGGTTTCGTCATAAAAAAGTGTGGGTGATCTGTTTTTCGTGACGACTGAGAACTTACGAGTCTGTGCAATATCCTGTTATCACGGAAAATCCAGAAGATATTAAAATTGAGATATAAACAAAAGCAAATTACCGATTTTTGGAAGTGTGATGTGCATGCTCATTAAATAGATTCTAAAATGCGAAAGGGGTGCGTGTATTTGCAATAACATTCATACTAGAGTAAGTTAATAAAACGTGGGGTAAGTTTAGAATCTGGAAAATATTTTTTATTATCTGGAAAATTGTAATAAATGTTTGTTCCAGTTTCAACTTCAGTATGGAGGAAATTAATGTGAAAGAGTTGTATTCTGTTCTTTCGTCCACGATTCAGTCTGACAATGGGATGTCGTGGTCAGAAGATCACAAAGTCTCTGTTATATCTGCATCTGCTATACATGTTTATGTAAGTATGAGAATGAGAAGTAACTTATAACCTTTCAATAACCCCTTCCTTTTTTCCAATGGGATATAAAATTTTTGTTTCTACATAATTTTATAATGGTGAAGAAATGATATTCAGAGGAATCTTGGGAAGATGATTGATTTGTGTGTTCCTAACACAAACTCTAACTGTAATTCCTGTCTTTATTGGCAGGGCTTCATTTTCCATCAAAACATGAAGAACAAAATATGCACTGTGTTCTTCATGCTCCTGGTGTTAATGTCTTCCTCAGTTGTGAATTGTAGCAATATTACTGATCGTGTGTTTGGATCAGTAACTGATCTATTACCTGCTGCATTTGGAGACTTCAACTCAGATGAACTCACTGATCTTTTTGCAATTCGTGAAGATGGAAAAAACTGTGGAAGTATTTCTTGCTACTGATCAGGAACCTTTATTGAGACCTCATGGACTGCGTTGTAAATTTGACCAAGTTATCACAAGTGTTGTGCCAGGTGATTTTGATGGTGATTCTCATATGGATGTTCTAGTGACAGTAAAAAATGGTGACAAAACACATGTCTATATTGCCTGGGGAGGATATAATTATTTGAATTGTAGTCATGATAAACCCTTTGTTGTAATGAAAGGTCAACCTCTTGCATTAGATTACGATCATAATATGATTGTGGATTTATTTGGATTAAATGAAGATGACAAATCTATGTTTTGGGTCTTCAAGAGTGACAGAAGTCCACCTGAGCAGGTACCACTTAAAAAAGATGAGAAACACGAATTAAAAGAAGTTCATTCACATGCATTTTTTGATGTCAATGATGATTATGCTCCGGATTTAGTTCTTTCCGCAAAAACAGGATATGAAATTTGGCTTCAGAACCAAGAGAATAACTATAGCTACAATGAAACAATTCCTCGACCTTCTGCCAAAATTATTGGTCAGTCGTTATTCATTGATTTAGAGTTAGAGGGAGTACTTCAGCACATAGTTCCAGTTTGTAAAGATGAGAACTGTGAAAAGTCTAGTACTTTATTTGTGTACCACAAGAATGAATGGCATGATTTAAATCCTGATTTCAAAGATTCTTCACAAAACAGTTGGGGATTTACGGAGGATTTTCAGAAGAATGAAAATCTTCATTTCGGAGCGATGACACTTAGAGCAGGAGACTTCAACATGGATGGTTATCCAGACCTACTAGCTGTACTTCATCATGGTGATAGACGTGTTGCTTACCTTTTGAAGAATGTCCCGTGTGAAGCAAAAGGGTCATGTGGAGGTTTCAGCCGTACATTTAAAGTTCATTGGGATACTTTGAGTACAGGGAATAAAGATGCTTCTCTAGTTTTGTTCTATGATTTATACCAGGATGGAGTTTTAGATATTATTGTAGCCTCCCAAGATCGTGTTGAGGCTTTTCGAAACACATTAGATTATGATGCAAACTTTGTGAAAGTCATGGTATTGGCAGGAAAAGAACGAGGTACAAGTTTACCTGGACCTAGAATTTCTTATTGCACCACCACACAAGAGGGGAATCTGCGAACAGCTGTTGCAGCGCAACTGCCTCAGTCTGCATACTTTGCTCTTGGCCTACCATATTCCATTTTTGGATTGGGACGGACCCCTAATTTTGTGGATAACCTTACAGTTGGAGTTGGTGGGAAAAGCAGAGAGTGGACACAAATAATTCCAAATTCCCAAATGGTTGTCATCCCAGATCCACCCAAATCCCCATCAAGGTGGAGAGCAAGGTTGTTTGTAACGCCAAGCAAATTGATATTGCTTAGTGTTGCTGCTTTGACGGGCACATGTTGTTTGATTGTTGCTATTATTGTTGGTCTGTACATGAAGGAAAGACGAGAAGATAGAATTGAAAAATTGCAAGAAGCTCATAGATTTCATTTTGATGCTATGTAAAGATATTAGTCTATTTGACATTATATTTGCTTTTTGAGACCAAAAAAATGAATAATTTTTCCATATTTCTGTAACTTTGACTTATAAAATACATGAGAGGCTTTTATCGTGAATTTTATTTATTTTATGTTAATTACTGATTTGTTTCAGTTCAGTCTAGTCCAGAATTGACTTTCTTTGTACATATTTGTGTATTATATGTGAAGATGGTAATAATTACATGACTATGAATTGCCAGATAATTTAAAAGTATTAATGTTATTTATTAAATGTCTTTGAATCTATCCAAATGACTTGGAAAGGGGAAACAATAGAAAGTGTAACTTCATGAGGTAGAATTTATCAATTTTACATATTGACTAATTTTCCCAAGATTTTTTGTTCAATTGCACTGAGAATTTAATCAAATTTCATGATTAGTTGCAGTATTTCTTTGGAATAACAATTTCTGATTTCAGAATTACTGTATTTAATGATATCGATTCTGTGATGTATTTACTATTGTATGTGAATATATGTATGTTATTATAAGAAAAATAACAAATTATTGTTGCTCTTCTGAAGTTGTTTTCATTGCTACAATATGCAACCTTATCCTTGCATTTACTCCAGATCTTGTCACATTCTTAATTTTAAACTTCATTGTATGGATCATTCTGCCAGTTGTCTTGAGCTGTAGGTTCTTCAAAATTAATTAAATACTTTAATCATTGCAAGAGATTTTTCTTCAGAATTGGCACTTCATGATAATATGCAACATTACAACTCAGTATTATGAGCATTACTGTGTATATGCCAATGTTAATCTTCAGTGAGAAGTGAGTCTATTATTTCCTTGTAGTAATAGCTTTTGTTTTGCTGTTGATGACTGAAGTAACATGAAATCCTATATGGACTTCAGTAAGAATGTCAAAGCTTGACAATGCTTATATCATCTAATGATGGACCACCTTCAGCATCATCTTCCTTGCAAATGGCATGTTCCCAAATATACAGGCAATTTTGTTTCATAGGACAGTGCCATGGAAAAGTCAATTAAATGGATTTAGCATATTCACTTCCATACAATTCTCCCAATTCTGTTAAGTTTTATTTTGTTTTTTTTTTGTTAGAGAGGAATAAATAGTAGTATACAATATACATTTAGACATATTTTCAGAATACAAATCACCTGCAGAAAAGCAGGCCAAATAAAATACTCCTATGTGTTGCTGCTTTGATAGGGACAGCCTGACTTACTATGACTGTTGGATGATATATTTTCTTACTGGGAAGTGTTAAGTACCTTGAGTTAAGAATAGAAAATCTGTGAATGTCAAATTTGATCTCCTCAAATCCATTTTCTTTTTGACAGGAGGTGGTCCCAAATCCAAATGTAACAACTGGAGAAATGTGTCTGAAAAAAGTAAAATCAAACCAAGTGATGATGCTCCTACTGCTGATTCAGGTTTGCTTCTTTTTAACTTCTAAAAAGATTTATGGGTTTGATATTGTATTGTGTATCCTATAATTTTGGTGGATTTCATCTCGTATATTTTTTACCTGTTAATTATCAATTTAAATTTATTAATGACAATAATACAAATTTTAAAAGAGAAGGTTTGGTTTTCTTAATCAATTTGTTAAGAAAAGTTGGTTTTTAGTATATAGTAGGTATGTAATAAAATTTAAAACAAATTAAAAAGAACCCTCTAACAAAAAATTGAATTTTTGGCAATTTAAAAATATATTTGATGATTTGAAATATAATTATAATTTTCTGCAATTGCAGTCCTGTGATATGTCAGAGGAGGTTCACTTGTGATTGAATTTTATAAATTGATAAAACGAATTTTATCGAAGCAAAATCATAAAAAGTAATACTTTCTAAAAATATATCAGTCATTCTTTCAGTACTGTGAGGAGCAAGACTCATGAATTGTAAATTTTACTGAAACCCATACATTTTGTAGTACTTTAAACTAATTAGAAAACACACCTTGAAACTCATTTTTTTGGTAAATAGGTATTCTAAAAGCTGTACAAATATAATTATAAGTACCTACTGTAAATGCTTTTAGTTCTTGGTTATAATTATAATTATTATATTTATATAATATTTTAATAATTATCATTACTACTATTGTATTTTTATTTATTTAGTCACATAATACTGCACTAGCCATGTGTGACAAATCAAAAAAAAAATATATATTCCCTAATAAGAAATTTGCTGTTTAATACAATACAGAAATTGTAATAGAAAATAACATAATACAACACAACAATGCCGTTTTTCATCCCTTCTGTCCATTAATAATTTTTGGGAAGTCGAAAGTGAAACAGAATAAATAAAGGGTTGAACATTGAAGGAGATGCATGTTTATTTATATATTTTGATTTTATGATTATGTGACAGTCCTATTTATAGATTATGATCTTTATTTTACGTTTCTTGGTGTTTATAATCAGTCAAATTAGTCTTACAATGTTACATCACATTATGACACTAATGAATGTTAATGTCAACAATAAAAATAATCGTTTTAAACTTTTGAATGGGAGTTTAAATATAATTTTTACATGTCCTTATGATGTATTGCCAGGGTTGGGCAGTATTTAAATAATCGTATAAGAAATATGTATTTTAAATATATTTTGTATTTCAAAAACTTTATTTGTGAGATTTTTGGAAATGTATGTTGAAGATGTATTTAAGTACATAAAATAGGTTAAAAAAAAGAAATTCTTCAGATACTTTAAGATGATACACAGATGAAGAAGAAGATAGCGAGGATATTTTCAGTTTGTTTGATTCCACTCATGAATACACCACGTTGAAACAAAAATAATGCTCCTTTCAACAGTTGAATTTGAATTCTATTTATTTTTATATAATGAATAGAATTTTTCTTAAATGATAATTCTAAATTATTAAAAATGCTTAATTACAATTATCTGACAATAAAAAAAGCATTTATTTGATATAACACTAGTTTATGTTCATCTGTGCCAGTGGAACGACTGTTTTCCTTTGCAGGTTTCATACATTTGTGAACTAGCAGTTTATTACCTGATGATTTGTTTAAAAAATTGGTTGTTTTTAAAAGGAAATTCCTTTTATTTGAATTAGGCATATTTTTATGTCATTTTATATTTGAAAGTGTTTATACTTATATGAATAATACAGTTAGTTATTGTTCAGAAATTTATATGGCTGACAATTACTAATTTATTGTAATTGACAATTGCAATATATTGTTGCAATAAAAAATATTTATTACCAAATTATTATATTTACTGTATTTTGAGTATTTGAAATGCTTTAAATACGTATGTATTTAGCAAATCAAATCCTAAAGTATTTTGAGTATGTATTTAAATACTTATTTACAAAGTAATTTGGCAAAGTATTTAAATGCTAAATTTAAAGTAGTAGTAATAATAATGGTAATAGTATAATGTAATAATTATAGTATTTTGCCCAACCCTGAGTTTTGTATGTCTGACCCTACATCTCCCTATTGTGTGCCTCAACCCAGACTTGACTGTCAATAAACACCAAAGGATGGTAAATTAAGACCTTAAATTATATATTGTTTTGTATTGTTAAATGTACTTTGCAGCAGAAGAGCTTTCAGTTGATTTTTAAATGTGTGTATTGAATTTATAGTTGTGGAGTTGCTTCCCTTACTTCAACATTGTGTCCCTTTGCACATGTTATTTTCTTTAAAAAAATAAAGGCTCTGCAACTGACTTTCACTGAGAGAAACTAAATGCCATCTTACTTGAAAATAATTTACTTCGGAAAAATTCATAAAATTAAAGCATTTAAAATGTGGATCATAAAGAGAAGCCTATCTTCCAAATACTGGCTTTGTTTCAACATTCTGAATGGTTGGTGTAAAATGGGTTGCTTCTTATTTGCATTGTTTATTAATGGAAATTGTGAGCACCAAAGCAGGATTTATATTTCATTAATGAATTATTCATTAATAATAGGTGTCTTACAGGCATAGATACAAAAAATTTGATCTTTCGCTTAGAGCAGCGTGATGCGTATCGTCTGATCTTGGACATGAAACTTGCACCACATTTCCCTGAAGCTAGACCTCCTGAACCTCGCTTTACTTCTGCTCAGTGGAGTCCTGCTAGCATGTATCAAGACCACAGGTAACATTGTTTTCTTATGAGAGTTATTTAACCAAGAAGAAAAATATCCCTATAATATCAAACTTTATTTTCTATTTTAGGTGCCTTATAGCCACATTAACATGCACGGGATGTCTGAAACTTCATGTACCTTATTTCAGTTGTTGGGTGGAAGTGACAGACATATCACAGTACTGGGTAAAGTACTGCAAAGCACAGTGGGCTGACAAAGTAGATGAGATTAGTACTGCTACAGAGTTGCAGTATTACAAAAGCGAACTTCCCAATTGAAAATAACAGGTTGAATTATTTTCTTGCATTGACTTTATTTATTTATTTTTTTCACTTTCATTGTGTTACAATTCTCAATCCTCTGCAAATATATTTGCCATATTTCTTTAATTTTAGTAATTATGTAAACAATGATAACTGTCAAGAATTGACATTGTGTTCAACAATTCTATAATGTATCACCTTACCCCTTACCTGTTATTTTTCTTTCTAGTATTCTTTTTGTTTTTCATTATTTCATTGTCATCATCAAAGAAAATTTATTCTTTAGAACAAGAGTTCTAAATTGAAGAGAGTGAAAACCTAATGTGATTGAAATACGACTCAAATATCCTCTTTGAGTAGAACATTAGAAACAATGAAATTTGATTCAGAGCTCTGAACGGCTGTCCACACTGCTTGTATAAATGATACAGTGTGTTTAAATTAGTGTTACATCACACTGATATTCATTTTTCTATATTCACAGTTCCCCTCTCTTTTTATTTAAAAATAATAATTATTATTAATTATAATTAATATTTATTTATTTAATTTATAATTATTTAATTATACAATTTATTTTACTTGTAAATAAAAAGGAGGAGTTGATATAAGAGTTGCAATTTATGTAGAAGCTGTTTGCTTTACAATTGTAATAAACCACAATATTTTTAATTTTGTTACAAGGAGTATTATATCTAAAATCATCCAAATTTACAGTACATAACTTATGGAGGACCCCTAATAACTTTAAATTTTGAATTTAAAGTTAAATATAAATTTGAAATTTAAAAAAAATAAAATTTACTTTTTCCGTATTGTTTTCAGCCATGGTGTGGGGCAATATGATTAAATTAGATCAGGAAAGATATTCCTATATAGCTACAGTTTCCCACTATGGAACATTGGCTCTGTGGAAAGTGAATCACTTACCAGATTTAGGCATTCCTGCCCAAAATTATTATCCTCAAATATTAACCACATGTGAAACAAATATGTATAATGCTAGCTCTTTGCATTGGATGCAATGGACTGAAAAACAGATTTCAGTTATTGTTGGGGATTCTAATGGATGTGTGACTGGTGTTACTTTCTCTTTTGATGATGCCAATGCATCTGTATCAGTACTACACATGCAAGAAATATGGAAGGAGAAAGATCGTATGAAAGTATCTGCCATTAAAAGTCTGCCACATTCTCCTGTCTTTGATGTTGAACAGAGAATATTAGGTGTAACTAAAAACAGTTTTTTATTAATATTTTTAATCACACAAGAAGAGGTTGCATCCTATTGTCATGTTCATCTTGGAGGCCTTCCCTTGACAGGTAACTTAATATTCAGATTCAAAATGAGTATGAGTAATTGTGTCAATTGTTTTTAAAAATATCTGTGTTGTCTTTGTTTACTTTCAGGTTTGGAGGTGTATAACGATGATTCATTTATTGTTTGTTCACTCTCTGGTGTTCTATGTAAATATCATGTAAGAGTAGATAAAGGAGAAGAAAATTATAAACTATTTACATCTAAAAAAACTCCTGAAGTCCAATTTATCATGGCAAGATGTGGCATGTTTTGGTATATCTAAAACTTATAATAATGGCTTATGGACTCTGTGTACAAGTTGGTCCTGTTTACTTTTTATGAAAGTATTTCTCATTTATATTTAATTTATTGTCAAATGTATTCTTATATTCTTATTACTTGTTTGTAGCCTATGTAAAATGTATGACCATTTGGTCAAGCGGGAGACCATCTCAGGTTTGGTTTTGTACTATAAGTGAGGGAGAGGATGATATCATAAGGGATTCTATTTATGAAATACCAACAAAAATTGCTTCTTCTAAACTGCGTTTTAATTGGGAGAGTCTTGAAGTTTTAGGTAAGCATAAAAATTTGAATGAATGTACTTAATTAAAAAAGAGGAACTGTGAGGACAGGATTTTCATGCACTATTATGTCCTAAAATATGCATACAAACATTCTCATTTAGGTAAAAATGAATGAATTAAGCACTATCAAATTTAAGTATTTTATTAATTTTCTCTTTTAGTGCATAAATAATGTACTTGAAGGATGAAATTTGCCATTACACCAGTTCACATTTACAAAGTCATAATAATATTAACTCATCTGTGTGTAATGTCTTCTTCACAAATTTCTTTCATGAGAATTTCATAACATTTTGCGAGGTGTCATTGCATGGAACACTGTCCAACGCACTTTGCTGACTGGTGCAGCACTGTGAACCCAGTTTATCCATGTACCTATTTGTGGCTGCTCGACTGGGCATAGGTACCTGCTAAGGCACTTTCACTTCCTGCTGTATAGTGATGGCATGTGTTTCGATTACCATTGGTTACAAACACAAAGGATATATTTTAAATGCAAAAATCAGTTTTCAAACAGAGTCAGTTCAAAGCTCTTTTTCAGCAAATAATTTTCTCTTTGATTATCATAAATATTATATATAATACAAATAAAATTAATACATATTGTTGTTACTGCTGTATAATTGATTAAATGCATTGCTTCAGAGTATTTCGCTTCCATATTTTCCAAGCATTTTGACCTGTTCCAGTTCCATATCATTCAAAGAATATTCATTGAATTAAATTTTTTCTATCCAATATAAAACATGTACACACACAAGCAAAGGGGTCATCCATGAATTACGTAATGCTGAGTTTGGATGGGTAATGGAGAATTAGAGGCAGCTTTCTGCTGCACACTTAGGGGTAGGATGATGTTAATTTGTGCTATGTAATTTTGTTTACTGTAATGTTTGTTCTTTCTTTTTTACATTTTCTGACATAATTCCTTTCATTCAGTCTTACACTGAAACATTAACAAATGAAATTAAAAATTTGATCTATTAATTGATACGATAAATATAAGCAATTTTTCATCAATGAAATTGGGATTGATTCTGTTAGATTTTGAAGAAAATATTCAAAGTTGATCTTTATTCTAGAATCCAATTAAATTGGTATCCACAATGGCATATGCATGGCTTTTTGTGAAAAATTTTCTTGCTTCTGCTTCACTCAAAAATTGCCCCCAATCTTATTGTTAGGTGTAGTTAGCATTGTCAAATAATTCTGTCTTTATTTATAAAAAATATTACTTTCCCGTATCATACGTATACAACGCACTGATATAGGAAAGTTATGTAATGCTGCGCAAAAAAATGGCGAATTTTCGGCGGAAAAAAAATCATTGCCGGGCCATGATAATGAAAAAGTGGATAAAACCAGTTGATAAAATTAAGAAAAAAAAATCCCCCTAACACGTGGTGTAGCCAGAAACCCTGTTTTGTGGGTCTTGATATCGAAAAAACCAATTGAAAGGAAAACTTTTGTCTGTGAACTGCTAGCACCTAAACCATACGTACGATTTCTTCCAAAATGGATATTCCTGGTCGATCTGGTTCTAGTCAAAGCTTGAGGTTTTGAAAATGATTCTGTAAAATTTGGGGTACTTTACATGAAGCACCCCGTACATTTTCAAAATTCTATTTAAAAACAGCTCCACATTTTTCTTTAAATTTCTTATAAGAATAGAGTAAAATATACTTATTAAGGTTGCATAGGTCCGATTTTCACAGATAACTCTGAATTTTTGAAAATTGCAAAAGTTTGAATTTTATTCGGCATCTTCCTCCAACTACAAACTTGCAGATAGAGATTTTTCCTTCAAATACAAATTTTTTCTTCATAGTCAGTTCTTTCTTTGAAGTCATGTAAATTTTTTGGAAAAGTTTAGTAGTTTTCGCGCATTATTGCATGCAATATGTGCAATTTTAAAAAATTACAAAAAAAGATTTTCTCAAAACGGCTTGAAATTATTTCTTTAAACTTTTGATAGGTATAGTGCCTAATGTATTTTATGAGATGACAAAATGCCATATTGCTCTATTCTTTTGTTTTTTCAAAAATTGCAAAAATGTAATTTTTTTGACTTGTCTCTCACATTGTTAATATTTACATTAGCGGCGATTTTTTCACATTATTGTATTTACAAGTACATGTGCTTTAAATAATGTCAAGTAAATTACGTAGTTCTAATAAATTAATACTACGTATGATGACAACAAATTGAAACTAAAGTTGTAATGACAAGTAAAGGTTCTTGAAAACTCAACCGTTTTCTGTGAAAAGTAGCTCAAAAATCTGCATATTGAGAAACGCTCAATCGCCATTCTGTAATATATGGCTGCAAATTTTTTCTTCAAACGTTTGTAATGGATAGTGCTAATTATACTCTTTAATATGGCGTTAAGTTTATTTTGAGTTATTTGTTTGTTTTTCAAAAATTATATAAATGTAATTTTTTTTAAAGATCTCTCACATCTTTAATATGCACATTACTAGCAATTTGTAAAGATTATTATATTTGTGAGTGTAAGTGCTTCAAATAATTTCAAATAAAGTATTTTGAAAACTCAAAAATTTTCTGTGAAAATGAGCGTCAAGTTTCGCATTTTTAGTTGGGCTAAAACGCAATTTTCTCTGAAACGGCACATAATTTTTAAAAGAAAATTGCCTTTCGAGTTTTTGTGTTCTTTAATATTCTAAAATTAATATTTCTGTTCTACCAATAGGAAACCGAAAAATTAAGAAAATGACAAAAAATTTTGGCGGTGATAGATGACCGCTAGCAAGAAAGAGTTTGTGGCAATTCCGATTAGCTAGCGAAGACCCAAGGAAATAGAAAACTAATACGGGAAAGTCTGTGCCATTCTGTAGCACCACTAGTTAATATATAATACAAGTAAAAGTAATACACATTGTTATTACAGCTATATAATTTATTTTTATTTATAAAGGTGGGGTGTTCTCACATGTGGAGGTAAGGTGAGTTGTTACATAATTATTTAGGGGAGTTTTCTGTGGTATCGGGAGGAAAGGGGTATCCAGAACACTCCAAATTTGCATTATGTAATTTATGGACAGACCCAGACATGCAGACACAGGTGAAATTTGGATTAATATATGTGTGATCATCATTCATATAATTTAGTTTTTTTGAATACTTTCCAGGATGAACTACTTAAAAGAACTGAAAGCTTCGCCTGCAAAAGAGCTCGAATTTCAAAATGACCTTGAGAACAAGTCTACTACTGAATTGCAGATGGAGCTTTGGCGATCAAGAATTTTAGTCACACATTTAGTTATGACAGATACAGTAATTGGAAATCCAGAAGCTGTAAGATTTTTTTGTTCCTCTAATAAGTATAGTCTTCTATAAAAAAAATGCTTTCAACAAAATATTTTATTTCATAAAAGAACAGTGTTTGAAATCATTTATATTTTCATTTACATGAAGAAAAATATATGTTATTGTTATGAGTAGAGACCGGAAAAATATGTAGTATGAAACATCAAAATATGTACATAAATATTTAATGAAAACAGTAAGAATATGTAATAAATATGTAAAATTGGCAATATTAAAATTCACTAATTATAAAACACATTTACATAATACAAAATTGTATTTATAAAAAAATTCTTAAGCAAATTTTAAAAATAATATAATCGTCTTAAAAATCATTTGGAGAGCAGAAGTTGATGCACACTTTCTACCGTACAACTTTTCCATAAGTAAGCTTCCTCTATTGCTATCCAGGTCCGTAGTTTTGCAACTTGACTAGGCGCAATAAATATATTAACGTCATATCGTACAAACTAGCAATATGTATGACCAGCAATCACTGTAGCATGAAGAACACTTATTGAATGTTAAACATTGGCGATCGCTGATGTTTCTCTAAAATTAAGGTTAAATGTCACGATCTGCAGCGTCAGTGATACTTTTCACATCAAAAGGTGAAAATGATCTCAGTTGGTGAAGCATATTTCCCACTCCTGAGATAACTGAAACAAGTGCGTCGGACTGTGAGAACACATGGGTCTTCATATATGGTACCTGGAGTTGACAGCTTGCAGTTAAATACAGGGGAAAAAATGCTGATTGAAAAAAAATACTTTTCATAAAAATGTGTAATAAAATTGAAGAAAAATTGATAGACAAAAACAAAAATTGATCACAAAAACAATATTTTGTGAAAATACAAAATATGTCAAATATGTAATATAGTATTGGATATGAAAAAATATGTAACAAAAATATTTCATATTGTGTTAGGGTGGGGACGATTCACGAAGATTACAAATTTGAGATCGATGAGTAGAAAGACAAAAAATATGTAATTACATAAAAATCCGGTCTCTAGTCATGAGGCAATTAATTTTCTTTTGTTAATGTGGCTAACATCTATTGAAAGCTTCACCTAACATATTTTCTTAAATTAATCTTGTATATTTGATTATGTAAATCAGTGCAATGTTCTGTTTTGCAGTGTGCTTATGTTACATTATTGGAAGAGCTGATATTATGCCGCCATGCATGCAAATATATTCGCTCCCTTCTGGAGAGACATAAAATAGAGCCTTTGGATCAAAAAGGGCTCCACACACTGGGTCTATTACGTTTGTGGCTTCAAACTTGGCTTTCTCATAACAAACCAGGGAAAACTGATAAGATCAATGAGTCCAAAATTGCTGATTTTTCAAATAATGATGTACCTGATGTTTCAAATGGCAGCATGAAGACTGTTAATAATTCCATTATAAAAATAGAAAATAAATTTGAAATGGACACATCTGATAATGCGCAAATGGATGCACCATCCAGCTTAAGTGGATCTTTTGTGTACATGAGTGAGAATGTTGGTGATAATGATGCAGCTTCTGTGGAATCTTTTGATGATGCAATTAGCACTGATAGTACTAGTAGTTCTGTTGTTTCTGATAAGGCTGTTATTTCAAAGAGATTGCAAATTCAACAAGGAAGAGTACCTGCCAATTTTTGAAAACAAAATTGGTTGCTACAAGTGAACATGTCATAAGCACCCTTGCGTTGCCTGTTGTACCAGGTACTTTAGAGAAAGAGCAGTGTGCATTCTGCGAACAAGATATCCTTTTTAACATCTTTTCTTTAAAAATATTGGATGAATTTTGGCATTATTCTACCCTCATACAGAGATGTGCATATTATTAGACAAAAGATCAAATCTTGTAAACAAGAGCACATTTTGTGTTCTGTTTTTTGTGCTTACTTGCACTAATTAATGTTTTATGTAGTTATTCTTTGCATTATTTACTATTCTAAACAGTTTTGCATTCTTTTTCCAAGAAAGGGATGTTTTTATTTTCTTGTATTCATACATAACACGGAGTCATAAAGGTAGTGTAGAGAAACTTATGTAATGCAGTGGAAAACTGATTTCAAGATTTCAATGGAAATAGAGTTTGGGGTCTTCTGATACTGAAAAAGTAATTTTTTCAAAATGCATGACTGTCCATCAGTTGTCTGTCTGTCTGTCTGTCTGTCTGTCTGTGAACAACACTAGCATTTAATCTATTTGTAGGATTGTTTCCAAAATGAATCCCTGGTCGATCTGGTCTGACTGAAAGCTCTGCAATGTTGAAAAACATTTTTTAAATTTTGGAGGAGTTTATATGAAGTCCCAGGACATTTTCAAAAGTTTCTCAAACACTGCTCCAAATTTTTTATAAGAATAGAGTGATATACACGTAAAAAAGATGGCTGAGATTTGATTTTTCACTGTTAACTCTGAGTTTTGAAACTGAAAATTTTAAGTTTTTGAGTAATTTTGAGTGAAATATGGGCAGTATTAAAAGGTATTAAAACAAGATTTTCTCAGAAATGGCCCCAAATTTTTAATTTTAACTTGTTGTAAGGATAATTCTGAATGCACTCTAAGAGATGACATAAATGTTTTTATGCTGTATTTCGTTTGTTTTTTCAAAAACAAATACAATTTTTTTGATATCTCTCTCATGTTAATATTTACATATTTTGTAAACATTATTGCATTTATGAGTACAAGGGCTTCAAATAGCTTCTTATAAAGTATCTCAAAACTCAAATGTTTTTGTGAAAATTAGCTTCAAAATGCATGTTTTTGTAAACACTCAAACGGCATTTCTGAAAAACAGGTTAAAATATTTCATTGAAAATTTGCATACAGAACCAGGTTTTACTTTTCTACAATATCTTTGAAGTCATATTTCAATTTTACCATTAGATGACCAAAACATTGAAAAAATTGTCCTTTAGGCACCAATAAATGGCAGCTGAGGTAAGGATAAAACCCACAGATTGAGCCCTTGGGTGAAGAAATTAAAGTTCATGACTGTGACATTACAAGACAAATGACAAATACCTGAATAACGGATTACTCTTATGTGTAGATGTTGAATGCTCACAAAGGGCTACAGAGATGTGTTGGTGTAAAAGATGCAATAAATGAAAAGATAGCCCAGACTAAAGAGATAAGGAAACTAACCAATACAAGGAGAAAGTCTTCACCATTCTGTAGCACCTCTAGTTATAAAATGTTTTCATCAGCATGTCATATTCCATTGAGCTGCTCAACTAGTTTCCAGTTGTTGTTATTGCAGTTGTGTTTGTTTTGTAGTTTCCCGTTTGTATTTTTGAATTTCTTTAATTTTTGTTCACTATTTACCTGATATTCTTAAAGGTTCATGATTCTAGTTCTTGTCAATGAATGTACTATAAATTCATCCACAATGTTTTTGCGAGATTTTCTTAATGACACTATTCTCCATTGTGCATAAAGACAAAGTCTTTGTTAGTAAAACCACTGCTGTAATTGTCTCTAAAACTCTTATTTTGGTACTGTTTCATAGTGCCATCTACATTTTACAAACTGCCAGGAGCCTGAATAAACATGATCTTACTTGATCTTCAAAGTGAACAAAATTAAATACTCAGCAAATATTTGCTTTTATCTATAATTTGCACACATGTGTATAACATGATAATCGTTTTCATATTTATACTGATTTTAGTAAAATTTAGTTTCTAATTGACGTATTGTTAATAAAAGGAAAGGAATCTGAATTATTTATTTATTTAACGGGTTGTGCGATATACAAATGACACTATGTGGGACACCATTTATTTACCTGAAATCAAATAGTTCCCTGATTATGTAATTGATAATTTATTGAAATGAAGAATTTTGGCAAAAGTTATTTATCCTTGACACAGATCACAGGTGCAAATGGATATTGATTGGCATACTGCCACTTGCCCTGCAAACCATCGAC
Source organism: Acheta domesticus (assembly GCA_031308135.1). Taxonomy (NCBI): domain Eukaryota; kingdom Metazoa; phylum Arthropoda; class Insecta; order Orthoptera; family Gryllidae; genus Acheta; species Acheta domesticus. Next base: position 128,694,692 of record JAHLJT010003656.1, on the reverse strand, counting down.
TTTCACGTTGTTGCCATTGTTTGAGCCGATGTCACCGTATGCCGTACCGTTTGTGTATTGTGTGTCCATCTGTTGCTTGTTTGGATATTGGTAAGGCATTTGATATTTTTATATTACTATTATTTATGTAATTCTGGCTGAGGTAACTCAGGTGGTGCTGATGTCCTAGCAGTATTTTTGACCTGGACATCCTAGGGTTCTAGTCCTGGCAGTGATAGGATTTTTGACACTAGCTAGATAGCTTAGTCAATTCAGTTGCTGTCTGGAGGAGAATTCTAGTGCTCTGATCAGTAGTTTTCTGTGGTTTCTTTGATCAACCCCAGAAGACTGCCAGAGCAGTACCCTAACAAACTGGCCATGAACCATGCATGATCTTTCCTTCCTCTACCTTGTCCTATCCTCACTCCTTACTTACACTCACACACTTACATGCGCTATACTACCACACCACATCAGGAGCTTGGAGCTTTTCCTGGCTGGGTATGCCCCGCTGGTGGGAGATATTTGGATGGGGAAAAAACTTGCAAGCTGCTAGGTAGTTTGGTACCAGATCTCACCGTCTGGTGGGCGAAGAACACCACACCCTCCCGAAATAAAACAGGCTCTACACTTACAGGTTTATAACCATAGTAGTGCACACCCACAGAAACACAAAATAAACAGTCAAATTTAGTACTGCTTTCAAAATCATTTCTATTGCCTTTAGAATGGATAATTTTTATTTATTACCTTCTTTCTGAAATTCGGATCTGTTCAGAACGCTTGTAGAATTTGAAAGATCAAAAGGCACTTGCAAAATTTCGTTTTGTACCATGCTTTAGTTCTCTACCAGTCATAGTTATCATTACCCATCATTGTTATCATCACACTCAGTTTCTCAAAAACTTGTTACATCTCTATAAAAATAAACTCAAATTTCTGCATTTTCAGAAACACCTCAACACCATTTTCTCAAAAATGGCTCTAAATTTGTTCTTAAAAGTTTTTGAATGAAGTGCTCAATGGACTGAATAACATAACATAAATGCCACTTAGATGTGTTCTTTTGTTTTTTCAAAATTGCACAAATGTATTTTTATATTTGTTAACATTATTAATACCGGGAGATCAGTTTAAAATGCAACCCACAGCAAGCAGAGCAAAATGCATTGGCAACTATGTCGGAGTTGGTCAGATAGTGGCTGGAGCTTAAGGCAAGTAAACATTCGAGAAGTAGCATAATCCATCTCCCCTAACGCCAGAGGAGGTGACAGATGTGGCCATGAGTTCAAAAAGTGCCTGCTTGTTTGACATTGAAAGAAAATTGTATTGACAAGAACAGAGAGTCCTTCTAAAGCTGTTTAAAAGTGAAATTAGCTTCCATGTAAAAGGTACATTCTGGTAGATTTAATAACAAACTTTTCTTGTTTTAGTTTCACATCAAACATGCTCCAGAAATGTACATGTTTTATACTTGCTGTTTTAAATATGTATTAATAAATTGTTAATGCCTTATCTGTAGAACAAATGTTTATTATTATTATTATTATTATTTATTATTATTATTAAATGTTATTGAAAAAATGTTACTTTTAATAATAAAAAAGTTTGAAAGAGCAGGCTCAATAGTCAGTGCATAAAATCACTGGTGAAATTGTCAATGAAAGATTGGTCACTGGTTAACGAAACATCACAGCCTTGCTTTTCATCCCGTTTATTTAAACCTTGAACAATAACGGTCTCGGAAATTCCCTGTAACCAAAAATCAGAAATCTAGTTTAGAAATCAGTAAAGAAGTAAAGAAAATTATTTATTATGAAGAAAAATTGCTGTTGGAAACAAGCAAAACTCAACAAATGTTCAAAATGTCATTCATTGCTAACAAACACGCATGAACTTGCTTGAGGACTTTACTGCAACCCGATGTAAAGTTTGTTTGTCAATCATGCGAATCCTTCCTTGATATTTCTTTGGAGTTCTTCGAGATTTGGAGCTTTGTTTGCTTAAACTTTACTTTCAGATATTCCCAAAGATGAAATTTGATGGTGACAAATCAGGCAAATGAGGGGGCCACAAACCTCATAAATTAATCGATTCCCAAAGAAGTCTTCAAGAAATTCTGTTGTCAGTATGTTGTTAGCACATTGTTGGCAGTAGGTAATATCGCCCCATCCTACTGAAAACAAAATATCACTCATCCTTTTCTTGAAGGGATACAAAATTTCTCAATACATTCTGATATGCATTCACCATTACTGTTTCTTTGAAAAACAACGTCCAATTGTTCTGCCATGAGAAATGGCACACCATACTCTAATCCTTTTTTAAAGCATTGTCTCTCTACTCTTGCTTGTGGCCTATCAGTCCAGAGTCTACTGTTTTTGCTGGTTAACATATCCATCCAGACGAACCAAACCTAATCTCTAAAAACTACTTTATCAGTGCCTCAAGACCTTCACTAGCAATAATCGTAGCCATTACAATAATTTATGCGAGAAGCCTGGTCAGGAACCTTAAGCTCCTGAGATGTCCACTGTTTGAGTTTGTGCAGTTTCAATTTTGTTGTGGCACAATACGCACTTTCATAAGAAAGATTTCATTGTTTCAGAAGCTTTCTAAAGGATGTTTTTGGGGAAATTAAATGAACATCCCAAATTTCATCTAGTAGCATGAGCACTGTATTTCGGCGACTGATTCCGATCAAACATGCCCCCTGTCTCATGACAGCACTTCACTAATCAAAATATAGTAACTAACCAAATATAGCTTGCTTGGAATAGACTCAGATGAAAATGTTTCTCTAAAAGCTGCCTGGCGCTCTTTGAAAGATTGCATTTGGAAATCTGTGTTGTTCTATGCTGAGGCACATCAAGTTAGCTTCAAAACTGAGAATGAAGACACAGCATGTTTTGCTTTGATCAAGTATGACCCAGACCACGGAAGGGGGTGGCAAGTGAAGGGTTTGGTGCAGAAATGCAGTCAAAGGAGATGTCCTCAGAAGCAGTGTTGCATTTCTTTCACATTTCTCTCAGTGCCTCAAAGAGCAGGGTTGTGTTTTTAAACTGATCACCCAATATTTACATTACCAGCAATTTGTATACAGTTTTGCATTTGTGAGTGAAAGTGCTTCAATGATTCCAGTGAAGTTTCTCAAAAACTCAAATGTTTTCTGTGAAAAGAGGTTCAAAATTTTGCATTTGCACTTTAAACGTCATTTCTCAAAAACTACATTTTTGAAATTTTTTCAATAAAAAGGTCCTTAGAGCAAAGTAATTGGAAACTGAGAGAAAAGGCTGTTCCATTCCATAGCACTTCTTGTTTATTTTTCTAAAGAAAACTGAGCTTATAATATAGTTTCTAATTGATTTTCATTCAAATCAGTTAAAATGTGAAATGCAAACATTCCCCTTTTTCAAACCTCTCATATACTTTTATTATTGAAGCTATATATTTTTTCAGTGAATGGATTCCTCAATATTGAGGCTTAAAACGATATTGGGTTCAGTGTTTTCCAAACGATGAAAATTTTTTGCATAATGTAAGCAAAATATTAGTAATTTGAATCAAATTGTAACACTTTACTCAAAATATTTCAGGTACTATCATAAACAGCTCGAAATGCTCTCTGCTGGTCAATTTGTTTGTGATTAGATCACAAAAGTACTGAAGTCACATTCCATTGAATGCTTTTTACTAAAACATTTGAATGTACAATTTTACTTGTACAAAAATTTTTTTAAACCTCTCTGTGTATTCT
>JAHLJT010003656.1:128651672-128690856 GCA_031308135.1 Acheta domesticus | reverse complement strand
TGAACGATCAGAATGGGATGGTTACAAATCTTCTTCCAAGCTCTATATATGAAGTTATAGAAAGGTTTGTTTCGATTTCTTGATGCAGGATACCAATATAGCTTAAAACTCCAGTTATCAACACATTTACAGTAAAAAACAAACGATTTTCCCCTTTTCTTTTTGGCTTCAATGTACTCTTGGATACTTCAAAGAGATTGGCTGACTTGGAGATAGCCTGTTCTGTCTTCTCTTGAACCCATCTTTTCCTTGTATGCATGATACACATTTCACAATGGTACATATTTCTCATTTAGGTCTTGTTGAATCAAAATAAAACAGGAGGTATTTTCCCCATGCATATCATTTGACTTAATGGCTAGATACTTTTCAGAAAAAATGTTTAAGAGTTGACTGCAGCTTAAAAAGGGGAATGTTAGAACCAACAAATGTATAATGAAAGTCTTGATAAAAGTCTTGAAGTCTCTGCTTCTGTCAGCAATAATTACACACAGGTTTTCTTTTCTAATCTCACACTCCCTATGTAAAAATAAGACTGGAGGTTTTGTAGAGGGAAATATTTTCATCTAGGAAAGCATGTTAAAAGGAAGTAATTTATCTTGGATTGATATTGGCATCAACTTGAGATTTCTCAATGCTCTTGTTGCAAGGGATGCAAAACACTGTTGTTCAGTTGGTTTTCAGATCTAGTTAATTTTGTATCATATTTTCATTTTTGAATTTTATACTATGTTTTGAAATGTCCACTATGATAGTCACTCTGATGTCCTTATGCATGCAACTGGTCTATCAGAATTGCACATTGCTTTAAGTTTCTGTACCAAAAATACTTACCCAGATTTCAAATTCATGGAAGTATCATTTTGCTTAGCATCAAGAAAAGTAAATTCATAAGTAACGAAATCCAAAATTTGAGTGAAACGGCACTCAGAACACTTTGCTGAGTATCATTTTTTTTCATAAGACACCTTTTAAAAAAGTTTAATTAGGACAAGACGAAGTTGACGTTATAAAAATTCTATTGCAATAAAACAATCATTCTTGCCATTTCATGCAGTAGCCCCGGAACAAGCAAGTTTAATTTTTCAAATTTCTGTTGAGTTTCAATTCAAGATTTTTCAAGTTTCTGTAAATTTATGCAATTTAAAGGTAGCAAAAACAACACAGAACTCTGGTCTTAATGACCACAAAAGTGAAACTAATATAATTGACACGGCATAGATTAGTTGTTGATGATGATTCAGATGCCACTCAAATGACATTTCCTAATTACTTCAGTTGAATGCCCTACTAGAGCAATATGGAGCACCAAGAATTTTTCTTATGTAAAGAGTAATATTAAAATAATTTGTGAAAGACTGCCTTTTTAATGTTGATAATTATTATGAAAGCCCAATAATTCGATATGATATATTATGACCCCTTAATCAATATTTTTCAAAAATAAACAGAACTATTTCATATTTGTCTAACAAAATTCACCTGTTGCAATAGCATTTTTTAGAATACTACCATTTGTTTTTATAAATATTTATGTTTATTTTGAACTCTGAAAAAAATTTACATGAAACTGCAAATCAATTTCGAAATATTTACATTCTGAGGTGGCTTAGAATAAATATTTAATCAATTGTTTTCAATAAGTGAAAGAAACAAACATAATTATTTCAACTAAAGATTTATACGTAAATTCATTGATGCAGATATTTCTTGTAAGTTGTATTTTATATTTTATAATTTGTATTTGTAACAATAGATTTTTTTAAAAAATCATCTTCATTTGATGAAAATGAAACAATGTTCTGTATTATATTATTTTATTATATTATATTGTTTTAATAGACCCTGATGATGAAGGCAATTGACCTTTGAAACGTTGGAACAATTGTAAAATAAAAAATATATTAATTTGAGTCTGCCTACAATTATTGGACTTTCATAATAATTACCAAGAATTTTTTTTTGCATTGTGATGAACTATACAAAATCGAGAGAATATGAAATCTTCTAAAAAGAAAGGGCTTTAAGTTTACTCAGAAAATGCAACAGTTGGCAGAGATCTCAGAAAAATGAATAATACAAAGCAATTTTCATTTTTCATAACATTATAAATTTTTCAAGAGGCACCAAAACATTAGTAGCATAACAATGAATTTAAGATTTTTCTCTGCCCTGTATCTTGCAATGTGTTTGGTACTTGCCGAGAGGAATGTTCTGGGAGATAGCACCAGTTGCCGGAATAACTTTGTGAATGTCTCAAAATATGGAATTGGGGACTTGTTTAGTGAAAGACTGGACTTGAAAGAAACCTCTCAAATATATATTTAAAATTCTATTTTAACAATTTCCAATTTCTGGTTATGGGAAGTAAAATTTTCAAACTGGTCATAATTAACATAAATCTCTCTTTAAAATTTTCTTTCTATTATTTGATATGTATGTAAGCGTTATTAAACTGATACTTTTCTGTTGGTGTGTATTTTGGAACACTTAGTGAAAACTAAATAAAGTTATTTTTTTCTTCAATGAATGTTTTGTTAATTTTCATGTTTTCCTTCCAATTAATTTCCTTCTAAATTTCCATGTTTTCATTATCTTTAAGTCTATCTCAATCTTCTCTTTTAGTTTTTGGTAAGTAGAAAATCTCTGGAAAATTTTCTCGTCAATGGTGCATTTTTCTGCATATCTTCATGAGATGGGTTTCTTATTTAATGTTTACAACCTTTCGATTTTTTATTAATAGAGATTGTTGAATTCTGAATGATCCCCATACTCTAAGAAGGTCTTTGTTAAGGCCTTTCGAAATGAACCCAAAGTCTTACAAAATGTCCAGAATTTTGTATTTAATATCGCCATTAATAAAATGTTTCTAAAATGTCAAAGTTTGAAGGCAGATCAAGAAATCAAAACCTGAATTAGTGTAAAACAGACCACATGTATGCCTGTAAGAATTCATATTGAACATCCTTGCTGAATGGGCCTTGTTAAGTACCATTCTCTACTGGGATTTTCAAGTGAGGTACAGGTAGTTCACATTTCTGAAAACTGGATTCTTCCTCTTTACCTGTAGACTAGGAAATGCTCAATATCATATATGATGTCTGCATCTGTTATCTTACTACCCCATTTAAGACACTTTTTAAAGTTTTGGGTTGATTTTTTTCTGTGTATGGACCATTTCATTTGATCCAAACCTCTAGGAAGCTTTGGCATTATTCTCTTCAACTTCATGGCAATCTATGAGGCAAAATTCGAACACAAATCAAGAAAACAGTGTGTGTAACACAACTGTCGAAGATTAAGATGTCAGCTGTTATTTAGATTTTCTTCCGTCTGTTGACTATGTGTGGTTGGCAAAAGACAATAGCAGATCGCTGATATATGCTGTAATGTTATAGGCCAGTGCTGCGTTTTGAGAGTTTTCAGAACTCCTCCAAATATAGGGCTAGAAAATGTGTTCCATGTACCAGACTCCCTTGTTCTTTTGTAGTTGCCGCGCTACACAATGAACCAAAATGGCGGCTTACTCTGGAAGAAACGAAAGATATGTTCCTTCACCCCCTTCGTGATGTCGCTGCAGAAGTTCATTTTCCATGGACGAAAGAAAGTATCAACCCCAAAAGTATTGGTAGATATCGAATTTAAATTGTATTAGAGGAGTAGAATCATCTAATTATTGTGAAAATATTTACGTAAATATGTTTTAATTTTTGTATCTGAAGATGAAAAACGAAAGTTCTCCGGATCGCAATTAATGTACCAGATGTTTAATGATGTGAAATAAATAATTAAAATGAATGTATGTAATTTAAAAAGAAAGACTGATTAATACACCAATTAAAATTCAAACATAATCATTTAATTTTCATAATTATGTTCTGTTGGCAGACGTGATTTGCAATTTCTTTGAAAAACATGATTGGTAAGAATCCGTCTGCGATCGTGGTTTCCTGTTCCGGTTTGTACTATGCTCTTTTCGTAGTGTGATTCTCGGTGAGTTGGGTCAGTAATCATGGCTGTTGGTAAGAATAAGGGCCTCTCGAAGGGTGGTAAAAAAGGCGTGAAGAAGAAGATGTAAGTTACAATTCCGTATTATTGAAGTTGTGTTTACTTTGATATATTTCTACGTTGATGAATTTATCTTGCATATTGAGTGATTTCTCTGATATTCTGTGATAAGAGAACATGGTCAATGCCCGTTTTGCATGCATGTGTTCATGTTAGTGCGTTTCTGGGATGAGTGTTAGTCTGCATGAGATTATTGCAATAAATTATTAATTGGTGCGACAAACGTCTGATTTATATTTCAGTGTGGATCCCTTCACAAGAAAAGACTGGTACGATGTGAAGGCGCCGTCAATGTTTAGCACCCGACAAATCGGGAAGACTTTTGGTTAATAGGACTCAAGGCACAAGTACGTATTTAACTCCATTATTTCGTACATTAGAAGTATATCCTTGTCAAAAGAAAGTTTAGCCTTATTGGAATATTGTTGCCAGCAACTTGTGGATGGTTGAGGATATTTAGATGTATTAAATAGATTTGTTTGTGGATATCTAGAAGTAATGATTCAAGGGACGAGAAGTACCATGAACAATAAATACCAATACTTGTAAACAGAAAATAAGTTACAATTTTAATTACAAGGATGGATAGTTTTTGGACTGAAGTAGGTCTCATTTGTTTGGAATTTTGGTTTCTCAAATTTATTGAGTTATTGGCTATTGTAAATAACATGGAATTTTGTATTACATTTATTCCTGTAAAATTGTCTTAACATAGGAGTACCATGAAGCAAATGCTTGTTTCCTACTGTTGGCTTGCATTTCTTGCTATCGACTTTATCAGTTTGGCCATGGGTTCAGAACTGCTAGATTCCTGGAGTTTCCAGATGGACACCTGTTCAGGAAACCGCATTGCCTCAAGTTGCTTAACCCGTTGCTTCATGGAGTGTAGTTAAGCAATTCAGCTACTGTTCTCGGTATTTATTTATGACTTGTGTGGGTTCTGAGCTACTTTGTTAATTCTTTTTTTTAAGAATAATTAAAACATGGGATGGGGGAATAGAAACACTGTCCTTACTGCAAGCGTAGTTGTAGCTGGGAAGGCTTTGGTGGTGTGCAGATAAATGTTTTGAAAGGAGGAAGGCTTGGTTGCAGGAGAGACTTAAGTGATCTCATGTTTGTATATGGCAATTTAATAAACTCGTCAGACCAGAACTTTAAAGTTCATTGCCAATACACAATCTCATGAATTGTACTTAACCTAACCAAATAGAAAGGATAGATAATTTCTACTGTAAACAAATCTTAGTAATGGATTCCTTCACTCAAGTTACTTATCAAACTATGAATAAATTGTACATGCTTATACATTTTTGTGCCAAACTAAATGGAACAAAAATGTCTCTGATTCATGGCCAAGTTTTGGGTTTGGACTGATCAGACATGAAATAAACCAAAACTAAAAATAAAATAGGCCATTTTACTCATTAAAATTAAGATTTGCACTACATATTAGAAAGAGTACTCTGCAGAGAAAAAATTCATTGCATATCCAGAATTGCTTATGGTGCAGTTGTAATGTTTTACATGCGAGGCAAAAATTTACTTAACTACACAACAAGGTTGCGTGTAAGTTGGGCTTAAAAGTGCTAAACATGTACTTTTTAGCATGTAGGTATTATCCTAAATTTTCAGAATATTTTTTTACGACGAATTTATTATAATTTGGTACTTCATTATACCAGGTTTTGCAATTTTCCAGTGGGTCGATGTACCTGATATATGTGGAGGTAGTTAATTGTGTTTCAGCTCTACAAAATATTTGTTAATATGGGGAGACAGTAACTCAATGCTAATTATTTAAAAGTTTGTGTCATGGTTTTTATTTGAAGTCTGAGGAACTGCAGTGAGGGATGTAATTAGTTTTGCATCATTAGAAACTCTGTTTATCAGATTAATCATGTATTCCATTCATTCTTGGAACATTTGTTGCACGTCCAGAATCACTTATGGTTGAGTACCATATGAGGATTCCAAGTGCATAAAACAAATGCTTATTTTGCAGAGGAAGTTTGCATTTTTTGCTCTCGTACTTTTGAAAATAAGCTACATTTGTTTCACATGTAAGTACATGCAAAAATTTTCATCAGACTCATTAAGGTTGTACCTAAGTCTGGCTTGGATTCTCATGATTTGTTTCTTATTCTTTAGCATGTAGGTACTGTTCTTAAATTTACATAAATTTTTGATATGAGAAATTACGATGTAGTACTTGGTGTTTCAAATTAACAATGTATTCCATTAATTCTCAGGATCCCTATTGCACGTCCCAGAATCACTTATGGTCAAGTACTGTATGAGGATTCCAAGTGCATACAACAAATGCTTGTTTTGCAGAGGAAGTTTGCATTTTTTGCTCTCGTACTTTTGAAAATAAGCTACATTTGTTTCACGTGTAAATACATGCAAAAATTTTCATCAGACTCATTAAGGTTGTACCTAAGTCTGGCTTGGATTCTCATGATTTGTTTCTTATTCTTTTAGCATGTAGGTACTGTTATTAAATTTACATAAATTTTTGATATGAGAAATTATGATGTAGTACTTGGTGTTTCAAATTAACAATGTATTCCATTAATTCTCAGGATCCCTATTGCACGTCCAGAATCACTTATGGTCAAGTACTGTATGAGGATTCCAAGTGCATACAACAAATGCTTGTTTTGCAGAGGTAGTTTGCAGTTTTTGCTCTCGTACTTTTGAAAATAAGCTATATTTGTTTCACGTGTAAAGACAAGCAAAACTTTACCTTGAGACTCAATAAGGTTGCACCTAAGTCTGGCTTGGATTCTCATGATTTGTCCCTTAGTCATTTAGTGTGTAGGTACAGTTCTTAAATACACAGAAAATTTTTGATATGAGAAATTATGATGTACTTTTTTGCATATTTTGCATTATATGTTGCTTTTCTATATTTTTGAAGGTTGAGAATTGTTGACTGTTTTTCAGTCGTATTATACTTTGATTTATTTACAGCATCCTTTGACATATCAGCTGTTATTGAGTTATCCAATCAGGAGCTTGAACGTCACTACAATGATACTCTATGGTAACGTTAAAGCTCCCGATTGGATAACACAGTAACAGCTGATGAATGGTCAAATGGCACTAAATTAATCAAAGTGTGATTTTGTCAGCAAACGTATGTTGTTGTGTGTGGGTGGTTTTTTTTTTTTTTTTATTTATTTATTTATTTTTTTTTTAAGTGTTTGAATTCTGTTTGAAGTTGGAACTGCAGTGGGATGTATTTAATTTATCATTATAAATGTCTTATCAAATTCATTTTATATTCCATTCATTCCCTAAACCTTTGTTGCATGTCCAGAATCACTTATGATTGAGTACCATATGAGAGTTCCATGTACATAAAACAAATGCTTGTTTTGAAGAGGATGTTCACTTATCTCGCTCTCATACTTTTGAATATAATCTATATTTGTTTTACGCATTAAGACAAAATCTTACATCGGGTCACAATAAGTTGGCATCTAAGTATGACTTATTCTTTTAGAGCTTTGGTATTAATAGACCAGTGTGTTGTCATTCATTACGGCATATTTTGCAGTTTTTGGAAGGTAGTCTTGGCTAGATTTTTCTGTCATTTTAAGTGTTTCTACTGTTGACAAAGAATTGTAGATAATGGGAGGCAGACACTTGATGCCAGTAAACCCAAAGTTTGTGTTAATTCTTTTTCTTTCTTTCTTCATTTCAATTTGCAGTCTGTCAGGAATTGGAAGAGTGGTGTCAAGTGTGTTTGTTTTTTAACTTCATTTATGAGATAAATTTTGTATTACTCATTCCCAAAAAAATGTGTGTGCATCGAGGATTGCTTGTTGAGTTCTATGTGAGGTTTCAAAGCATGTAAAACAAATTGTTTTGCAGAAGAAGTATACATTTCTTGCACTCATGCTTTTGGAAATAAGATTTGTTTTCACATGAGTGCATGTGAAAATTTACCTTAGATGGTATGGTTGGGCCTAAGAGGGGTTAGAATTCTAATGATTAGTCACATACTCCTTTAGCTTGTAGATATATGGGAATATAATATTCCTTACAGAAATTTTTGATATGGGAATTAACTATAGTAAGGTTCACTGTTAAGGCATGGTTTGCCATTTCTCGCTAGAGTAGGAGAAAGTTATGTAATGCTGGTTGAAAAAAGTGCATTTTCGGCAGAAACTCTTACTGCCTTGGTAACAAAAAAGTAGATAAATCCAGTTGCTTAATTTGGGGGAAGGGATCCTTCATCATGTGGTGTACTCAGGGTGTGGGTCCTTGATGGCAAAGTGTCTGTCCGTCTGTGAACAAACACTAGAGGCTAAACCGTTCTGGGGATTTTCTTTAAAATTCCCCAATCTATCTGGCTGATGTCAGCTTCTTGAATTTGAAGCTTTCAAGAGAATAGTGCAGATCTCATGTTCATTGAAAACCCTAATTTTTCCAAAGTAGCAAGAGTTCAAAAACTTTTTCGACTTCCTCATACAACTAAAATATTAATGATGGAGATTTTTTTCCCCATAATGAAATTGTTCCGTAAAGATAGATTTTAAAATAAGGTCATGTACTATTTTTCAGAAATGAGTACTTTTCATGCAATTTTGCATAAAAACATAGCAGGAATGTTTTAGCACTGCTAGGTTGTAAGGTAAGGCATACTTGACTGATTTTTTTGGGTCACATTCATTGCCTTTTGGCTCTTCATGAATTAACTGAAGTTCAGGGAAAATGGCGCTACTGTTGTACAGACAGACGTTTTGAAAGGGGGGGACTTCCGCATTATTACATAACTTTCCCTAAACTATGTATAGTACTTCCTCTACGTATGTATGGGAAAGTGAAAACGAAAATTTTGTCAAGATTTGTATGGAGTCTTACTTTTATTATTATTATAGGGTTTTATTAAATATACAGATTGAATATAAATGTTACTTCTTGAAGTGAATATCAAGTTACCTTTTTATATAGTTGTGTAAACATTGTTTTAAAAATGTGCTAAATTTTATTCTTGGAATGTTAATAATCCTTGTTATTCATTTACAGAAATTGCGTCTGATGGCCTGAAGAATCGTGTTTTTGAAGTTTCATTGGCAGATTTGCAAAGTGATACAGATGGAGAGAGGTCTTTTAGAAAGTTTAGATTGGTTGCTGAAGATGTTCAGGGTAAAAATGTTCTGACCAATTTCCATGGAATGGATTTAACCACTGATAAGTTACGAAGCATGGTTAAGAAGTGGCAGGTATGAAATTCAAGTTGTCAAAATTTGACTTGTACTCCTTATTGTGTGTCGTACGGAATAGTGTTCTACTGATGAATATGGACAGTGGCAAAGCAACAAAATAGTCTTTATGATGGTTAACAGCTGATTTCTCAGGCAGTTCTGAAAAATCAAAATATTCACATTTTCAAGTTGGTGACAAAGCTCTTGCTTTCTGCTATCACTGTTAACCTGAGTCGCTGGAACGCATAATCTGATTAAGGGCAGTAAATGGGATTTGAATCATCTCATTTTATGTGATAATTAAAATCTCATTCTCAATATGGAGGCTGCTGAGCTCGAGCTAGTGAAATTAATGCAAATACTTTGTCCCCCCCCTCCTGCCCCATTGATTTGTCAAAAATAGACATTAATTGCTTTTACTTGAACTATGTAAGAACATTAATTTTACTGAAGCTTTGATTTCATTTGATGTTTACTACTAAATCACTACTAAATTGGAATCGATAAAACCAATCCTTAATTCAGTAATCTGGTAAATTGTGTGTCTGTAGGTGTTAGGGGATAAATAATGTGCAAAAAAATAGGTCTTCAGATCTCGACAGATATACCAAAACTTTCATTTTATAACAGTTTCATTGGTGCTTTAAACAATGTTAATTGTTTAAAATAAAATGTTTATTGTGTCTCAAAATTATTTAGTCTGCTGAAAACAAAACTTCAAGATAATATGTTTCTGTCGATCCATTTTAAGTGGTTCAGCACTGGTTGCTCGACCATCTTGAAAGTTAAGGAATTTTTTTCTCTATTTAGCAACTGGATTTATCCACTTTTTCTTTAACAGGACCGAGCAATAAGCCTTTTTGGGTTAGAAATTGTTTTCCTGTCAATGTTTACAGTATTTTCTCTTGCGTTAAGTGCGAGAAAGTAAAAACGAACATTTTTTTGTTACCTGTTTTGTTTGTATTCTTCCTCTCGTGCTCTCTATACATTTTCCAGCATTTGTAATTAATTTTATTCATTTGCATAAGTTGTGCATCTTAAGAGTTGACAAATATCTAATAATTACTTGCTTCATTGCTATTTGATTTTCACCATTCAAATATAAATACACATCTGGTGATTAACAGCCACTGTTTTTTGTTTTATTTAGACATTGATTGAAGCTCATGTTGATGTGAAAACAACAGATGGATATCTTCTGAGAATTTTTTGCATTGGTTTTACCCACAAGGATTCAATGTCTCAAAGGAAGACCTGTTACGCCCAACATAATCAGGTTAGTAAGGAACATTAACAATGAATTAATACAAAAATAGTTTCTTGAATAGTTTCCTGAATAAATAAGGCTGGGATCAAGCACTACTAGAATACTTTGGAATTTTCTGAAAGTTAATAGTGGGGCTTAGATCAACACAAGAACTTTAAGCCTTTATTCTGTACTGGAATAAAGAGCGAGTCTCTCTTGTTACAAATATTGTAGGCAAAATTGCCCTGGCATGTGTTAAAATATTGTGATCAGATGGTACAGGAAAACCCCGCTATAAGAGAATACCGCTTATAGGAGACAAAATTCACGGTCCCGAGGTCAGTTATATATAAAAAATGCATTTATTTCCCGCTTTTAAGAGATCCCTGCGTATAGTGGACAAGATTTTATTCCCCGCCATGCGTTTCTTGTCTCGCTTGTAAGAGACAAAGTGTGGAATTTTCCTCCAGGCGACTAAGAAATTTCTTCAGTGTGGTAAGGGTTGGGACACCTGCTTAAAATAGGCTGGAGCAGGGATTCGCAACACCAATGCCACCGGCGGGGGGGGGAGGTGTGCGAAGTTCTTGTGAAGAAAGCTCATTCAGTAAGCTTTGTGTCTTTTGGCAACAAGGAAGACACCTATAGTGCGACTTTTGTAACCGTGCCTCTAGAAGGAATCAGCTGTTTACGGTTTCTTCCAATCGGAAGCTTCTGTGTCACTAGTGACAGTCACAATGGTGACTTTCAAGCTCCCGATTTGGTGAAACCATCCGCAGCTGATATCTGCCGAGGTTGAGTTGAATAAATCAGTTTTTTGCTTTTCGTGTTTTGAGCAGAGTTTCCAATTGTTACTTTCTCGTGTACGTACATATATATGTAATATAGAGAAAGGAATGTAATGCTGCAGAAAATCGACGAGATTTTAACAGAATTTCATTTCAGAACATTCCATATTTTTGTGGGTACTGTACATGAAGTCTGTGGGACATTTTCATAATCTTTCCAAAAATGGCCCCAAATTTGTTCTTTAAATTTCTTGCAAGAATAGAGTGAAATTCACTTATAGAGGTGGCATTGTTAGGATTTTCACTGTTAACTCTAAATTTTGAAAATTGAAAAAGTTTGCAGTTTTTACGGTGTTTTCTACAGCTACGAAATTGAAGATGTAAATTTTTTCTTACAATTAAAAATTTTTCTCTAATTAGATCTTTCATTAATGTTTTGTACTAAATAAAAAGTTTTCACGTAAAATTGAGTGAAATAATAAACATTTACAAAAACAAGGTTTTCTCAAAAGGCTCCAAATTTTTTCTTTAAAGTTTTGGTAGTGATAGTTATAAAGGTACTTTATAAGACTCTGAACATTTTGCTCTATTCTTTTGTTTTTCAAAAATTACACGAATGTAATTTTTTTATAACTCTTTGTGTCACTATTTACATTAAAGGCTATACAAATTGTTCATATAATCCATTCACGAGCACATGTACTTTAAATGTCATAAAGTTCACCCAATAGATCTGGTTAAATGGGCCCTGGAATCAACTAATTTGTTTCCTCAAGTTTAAAATAAGTGTACAAATCATACTAATCCACTAAAATATGGTAACGTCTCATTAAACACATCAAAAATAATTTCCCACTTATAAGAGTTTCTGCTTATAAGAGACAAAATTCCATTCTCCCAGGTGTCTCTAATAAAGGGTATGTATATGTTAAGTATTGTATGCTGGTATTAATCTGATGACTGGTCTGTTACAACTTGTTACTTTTTTAAATTTCCAATTAGGTGCGGCAAATCCGTAAGAAGATGGTTGAAAGAATAACCCAAGAAGTCAGTTCTTGCGATTTGAAAGAAGTCGTTAACAAGTTGCTTCCGGATTCAATTGCTAAAGATATTGAGAAGTTGTGTCAAGGCATTTATCCGCTACATGATGTTTATATTCGAAAGGTAAGCTTGAATAATGTGAGTTGGCAAAGGAAAAGGTTAAGCGATTCTTGAGATTTCATGAGAATTAATTTATTGCAGGTGAAGGTACTGAAGAAGCCTCGCTTTGAGTTGTCTAAACTGTTGGAACTTCATGGAGATGGTAAAGGAAGCACAGATGAACCTGGTGCAAAGGTTGATAGACCTGAAGGTTATGAACCTCCTGTCCAGGAATCTGTTTAAATTTACAGATAAATAAATATTTGGCTAAAGTCTTGGACATAAATGTGTAGTTTATTTCTTTCCCCTATATTTTCCTTTATGGGCTAATTTTGCAGTGTTGATTTTATTAGTTAAGATTGCCAAACATACTTTATGGTCTGCGGAATGTTTTTACTGATCAGAAAATGTTTGTTAATCCTTAGCAGTCCTTTCACTTTTCCGTTTTCTTCGTCTGGCGGTGCGGTGGGATATTGGGACTTTTTTCCAGGTTCTGATCCTTTGTCCTGTGGGGCGGGACCTATATTTAACTCTTGTTATTTCACTCGGGTAAATGGCACCGGTTCCTGTACAACTAATTATCTTCAGAAGAGATCAGGCAGTATTTTCCTTCATTGTAGCCAGACTTCGCCCATTTTGTTTTAAATCGCTTTGCTTAAGAGGCTGCAGTTGAACTTACAATGACATGAGAAGTAAGCATTCGAAATTGTCTTAGCTTGAACTGAGTGAATCGGTAAAAAATTCTGAGAGTTAACAATCTTCAGGAAAGTAAGAATTTAAAAACATTTTCTCAGGTTATTCCGAGGAGTGTGAAGAAAGACTAATGATAACTCGGACTTTGTTGACAATGCAATATCCGGGCATTATTGGTAATGGGGTGAAGTTTCCGCACCAAACATTAAGTTACAAAATAATGTATTATGAATTAGGTAAATAAATTAAAATGTTTTGTTTGTAACAATACGAGAAATAATTTGAAACCGGAGTAGTTTCTTACGCTGCTGCACGCCGGAGCGGTGCAACCAGCTACCTGGGGATTAAAAGGGTCTGCAACAAGGAAAACGCTGCGTCCCGCCACGCGGGACAGGACCGCAAAGGGTTATTCGCTCTGTTGCATTAAGAAGCTTGATTATAGTCGTAGTGTTCTAACGGATGGATTGTAGTACTAGCATACTTCATTACACTCCTTTGGGGAAAAAAAAAAGGTGGTGTCTGTGTGAAACGAAGTTCAATAAATATAATTTTTCTTGTGAATAATTTGTCAGTGAGTACATAAATAAGAGGTAACTCGAACATCTCGATCACGTGTCACAATTATTCTAAGGATACTCCTAAGTTCATATCAAGTATAGTTCATGTTATTACTTGTAGATAAATATATAGTAAACAAAACAATATAGTTCCAGCAACGTATTAAGTGCCTAATAGTTCAATGTGCTCTTACCACACATTACGATGTTCATGGCACTATCTAAATGTCAAATACAGTGAAACTCCATAAATAGGTTTCTCATCTTTATCCCTTTCACTGCTAACGACGCACCGGTGCATCAGACTTCGCCGTCCCACCACTGCTAACGACGCACGGTGGTCTGAACGGGGTCGATACGCGCGCATAGGATATTAAGTTAAATAACTATTTAATTAGCGACTTTAAAACGGTTTTGGGGGTGCGAAACTAAATAAGCATGTTCTAGGAACAAAATAATAATACCCCATTTAATTTTTATTGTTTATTTATTTATTTATATTACTAACAATTCTGGTCTGTATCTTATATTAATAAAGGTGAATAAAAGCTTTATTTACTTGCTCATAAACAAAGCAAAGGATCGTATAAGCACCTTGTCAGGTTACTAGGTTAACTAGTGGTGCTACAACAGCACATACTTTCTGGCCTCATTTTATTTTTTTTCGAAAATTCAGCAAGCTCAACGAAAGTGAGGTTACTATCATTGAAAAGAAACTTAAAAACAAGATTTTGAGCGGTTTTTGAGAATATTGTTTAATAAATTGCATAAATTTTAAGCGCAAATTGAGCAAAACTTACTTTAAAAAAGTGCATGACCTATTTTAAAGATCTGATTTCTTAGAAAAGACTTTGTTTAAGGGAAATCTATTCATCTTCAATTCAGAATTTTTAAGTGTTAAAATTTTGATATTTTCGACAACGCAGAGTTCGCCGAAAATGAGACTAGCCCCCAAGGCTATATAGGTAGATGGTTCACTAATGCATGTCAATATTTTGAAAAAATACCCACTGCCCATTACCCATTACTACCCAGAATGATTCTGTTCGCATAGCGCTCGCCCATTGTTGCGTGTTCGTGCCGGCACAGGAGCCGTTGCAGGACCTCGGGTAGCAACGTTTTTTAGTACTTTTAGTGCTATTCAATTGTTATGTTGCTAAATTATACTACTAGAGCGCTCCTAAAGCGCCACGCAAGTGTGATTAGTTGTATTTTTGTAAATACCAATCAAAAATGGCGCGTTCTTCCAACTCGCCATTGAAAATATAAACGCTTGCCGTATTGAAATAGGCCATTGGGGGCGGATGATTCAAACAAAACACTATTTATACACCTCCACTTAATGAAATATATTAAGTTCACGGAGTGATTGTTAGTTGTTATTTCTTATTGCTCCTGAACATCACTTAGCTCATGGAAATGGATTTTTTCTCGCCCACAACATGTACACTTTAAACGTTCTAAAAATAGAAAGAGGCCTCTGGGGGCAGATGATGAATACGAAACACTACTTAGAAATGTTTATTCAATAACATATTTTAATTTCACGCAAGTGTGATTAGTTGTATTTTTGTAAATACCAATCAAAAATGGCGCGTTCTTTCCAACTCGCCATTGAGAATATAAACGCTTGCCGTATTGAAATAGGCCATTGGGGGCGGATGATTCAAACAAAAGACTATTTATCCACCTCCACTTAATGAAGTATATTAATTTCACGGAGTGATTGTTAGTTGTTAGTAGGTATTGCTTCCGATTATCACGTAGCTTACGGAAATGGCAGGTTCTTTCTGTTTCTTTCACCGTGTTTACTTGGAGCGATCGCCTTTGGGAATATTCGGTCCGAGGCGGAAGTTGTCAACGAAGAATTGTTAAAAAATGTTTACTTAATAAAAAGCATTGATTTTACAGATGTATGATTATTTGTTTTTTAATTTTATCGCTTGTTAAAGATTACTTAATGCAAGTTTCAATTCTGCAAATCGCCATTTTATATCTATGAATTTTCTGATAAACAATTGAATATGACATAAAGAATCATAAATATCATTTATAATAATATTAAAAGTTATATGCAATGAATTATAATTGCAAATGTTAAGCAGATAACACGTTTTCTACGAATAAACCTGCTAGGTGTTGAGTCGCCTGGTAAGGTACTCTCTTTTCAAACGATCTTTGTAACTTTAAACGGTCACCATTTTGAAAGGGGCGGGCAGGGGCGGCTGATCTCAACGGGAAAACGATTAACAATGTTCATTTTATAACATATATCAATATTGAGGATGTGTTTTTTGGTGTTTTTTTGTAATCTCTATTGAAAGTTTACGTAGTTTAAACAATATTAAGTTTTTGCATACTTTCATTCAATATGGCGTAATTACGTGAAAAAGAAAAATAAGTGACATTTCAAAACGTGTAATGTATTTAGAAAGGTGTTTGTAATCACATATAATTTACGGAATTTGAAAAGTTAATTAGGAAAGAAGTTATTGGCAATGAAATGTGGGAATATATTCACTGCAAAAGTGAATGAATTTTTCCTCGGCTGAGTTGCTGGACTTTGAGGATGTCTTATGGATGCAGTAATTGTTATAAAGTAATAATTCTTTTATTTTCTAGTAATTTGAAGTATTTGGAATTCATATCGATCAATAAAAAATTGTTTTTCACAAATTTTCTTTTTTTGCTTATGCGCGCGTTTCGGTCCTGTTCAGACCACCGTGCGACGCACCGGTGCGTTGCGCTGCTCTTTCGGGTTCTCGTGTCTGTTAGTTCGCGTTCAAAATTAGGCAATTGCCAAAACATGGGTTCTGTTCTTTACACTTTGAAGTTTATTTTGGTGCCTACTAAACAGCGTTTCATAGCATTTATTGCGAGATTTTTCAAGTGTTGTGGAAGGCGCGCAGGTCAAAATAATATTGCAGTATTCTTATAAATCCTTTTGTACATTCACCCTCCATGTTTACTTCAACCATATAGTAAAGATGCTCATGGCACTATCTAAATGTCAAATACAGTGAAACTCCATAAATAGGTTTCTCATCTTTAATGCTTAATTATTTCAGTTATGCATTTGTATTTTTCACACACGTTCATAATAACAGTTCCTTTAAGACTATAATGTTGAAATTACGCCAGTGAGGCGCAGGGTGATCTGTGCCGAGAGCCTGGAACTTGTACCTTACTCGACTGCATGCTCCTGCAGAACGACCTGAGACTTGGCCTCTGAGGTGACTTCCCGCCAAAGAAACTTGTAATAAGTAATATGTAATACAAGTTTCATTTGCGGGAAGTCAGTGCTGCTTTAACCCTTAACTTGGCAAGATTGAAAAAACTTAAAAATAATAATGTTTTATAATCTCTAAGATTCTTTAGAATTTTTATAAGATTTTTGAAAGAATATGTATGTTTCCAACTGTTACCAATTGCGAGATCTGAATTTGTAACATAAATGTTACATTGCCAAATCCGGTGAAATCTAAATTCGTAACAGATATGGTACATTGACAAGTTTATGTAGAAATAGGAAGACAGAAATAATATGAATCAACTAAAGATGTGGCCAGAAACAAATTTATTTTGATATCACAATGAATCATAAATTGTACAATTTATGATTCAAAAAAGGGTAAACACTTAAAACAACTATATTAAATGAAAAGAAAAAATACAAAACAATACGCATACATTATAAACCAAAGAGTGAAAATACAAAAGAACTATTTTGAATGAAAAGAAAAAAAGCAGTTTCTCTTTTCATTGAGGCAAAGTCTGACCTTGCATTTCATGCACTCAATGAATGACGTACCGCCAGGGCAATAGCGACATCTTCCCCGTGATGTATAAAATGGCAAATGGCCAACGCCATCAGTCCTAATGTCATCTTGCATCACTTTGGATGCATACTTTCTTTGTTTTTGTGATGATGGCAAATCATCCACGCTTCGATTTCTTTAGGGGTTCCCCGATCTAGAAGCAATAGGCTACTAGCAATTGAATTTCTGAAGGCTTTTAGAAGCATAAGTTTGGAGGTGCTTTTTGATAATTTATGTTCTCTTCTATAAATTATCCAAGCGTTGGTTACACACAAGTCTAACACATGCGAGAAAATTGCCATGTACCATCTGTGTGTACGGAATTCAGTTCTGTGGAGGGCAATCAGCATGTTTGCCAAATCTACACCTCCCATGTGAGAGTTGTACTGCTTTATTACAGCTGGGCAAGGCACATCAACCTTTCCTTTTGCCTCTTTGCTGAATCTCTTTATTTTCCCCACTGGCTCATCAGCAACAAAGGAGCTTGCCAATGCCACAGCCTTATTGTCAAACCATTTGACTGTAGCCAATCTCTCGCTGTTGCACGTGTACACTTCAAACGATCCCCTTCCCTCCTTCTTCAGATCTTTATCACTCTTGAAAGGACAATTTCTGATGCGATCTGAACGGATTGTGCCCAATGAGAGAATACCAAATTCTTTTCTCAGATACTCTATGAGTTCGAAACTGCAAAAAAAATTATCGAAGTACACAGCAGAACATGGCTTATCTTTGATCGTTTTGCACAGAGACACAACAATCGATCCTCCATTGCCAAGAGCTTGCTCACTTCTACTGAGTTCTCGTCCTCTAAATGTATCTTCTCCCCCATACATAATAAAATCATACACAAATCCAGATACACCACATCGAGCAAACATTTTGAACCCCCATTTTCTAGGCTTGTTCTGGATATACTGTCTTCTAGAACCTGCCCGATTACCTTTGTATGGAATCATCATTTCGTCAATACTTTGCTCCCTCTCCTCCTCAATTGCCAAGCATTTTTTTCTTACAATCTCTAAAATTTGTCTTACTTTGTAATAACGATCTGTTGCGTCACAGGCGGAATTGTCCGTGAAATGAAGAAATTTTCTAATACTTTGGTATTTTTTCAAAGGCATGATTGAGGCTATTGCCTCATATCGGTAGTCAGAAGACCAATAATCTGTGTAGGCAGATGCAATCATTATACCCATTTTCAGTTCAATAGCAATAAAGTCTCTAATATCATTGATAGTAAAATTTACAGAGCTGCCAGTTTTTTGAGCAGAGTACAAGTTTGACATATTTACAATAATTTCAAAAAGTTCATTGGAGAAAAACATACTAAAATATTCATAAGGAGTCTTCACATCTATACAATCAGTCAAAATGTCCGTAGGGA
Source organism: Acheta domesticus (assembly GCA_031308135.1). Taxonomy (NCBI): domain Eukaryota; kingdom Metazoa; phylum Arthropoda; class Insecta; order Orthoptera; family Gryllidae; genus Acheta; species Acheta domesticus. Next base: position 128,671,946 of record JAHLJT010003656.1, on the reverse strand, counting down.
TATCCACATCATATAAAAACGGCTCTTTCTTCCATTCATAACTTTTTTTAAATATTTTAATTTTCGCCCTTTCATTTATTTGTTTCGGCTTTGGAATTTTAGCTGGCGACGTAACAACAGGTGCATGAACCACTCTTTCTTGTTCACTGTTTTCCGAAGCGTCAGGAAGCGTCTCAATCTGAGGGTTGTCCGGCAAATCATCAATGCTAGGCATTGTCAAAAATTCCTCCAAATTTGGTAAAGCTAATTCAAAATTATCTGAAGGAGGCAGATCAATAATCTCCCGGAGATGATTTTCTTTCAAAATTCTTGATAACAGGTCCTCTTCAGGATCATAATTTTCCTCTTCTTCAGAATCTGCTCCCGGTTTTGGGAGCAGAGACATTATCTTCTCAGCCCTTGACATATACATATTCGCACTGAAAAAAAATCAAGAGACCTTACGTAGATATGTACAAATATAAATAATGAGTGGTACAATGTAAATAGATTTCTCACATATATTGCAGTGCATTTGGCAATGTGACACATGTGTTACAAATGTTTAGAGCCCGAAAAATACGTACATACATCTTCTAGCTACTGAAACAATTTAAAAATTGCTAAGAGATACTTTAAATAACTATTTACCTCAATTTCAAGATATAAAATGCAGCCAAATTAAAAAGTATAACAAATAAACACACAGCATTGGCACGCTGACTGCAAAAGGCGGGAAATCGCTAACGTATGAATTCAAAGGCTTATCGTAGGCGAGATCGAAGTGTTGAATGGTACCTAGCGACATCTATTAGTTGATCAGGCTATTGAGTATAGAAAACTGTCAACAGATAGCTCTACCAGTCTCCCAGTGATTATTAAGGGCCTCCGAAGAAAATGTGACACATCTGTTACAGCGTCAAGTTAAGGGTTAACGCATAGGTGAACCCTGCGGCTTTTTGGAACAGAGTGCTTCAAAGATTCTCTGTTCGTCCCTGAGTTTTCTACGTGCGTCTCTTTGGTTTCATTGCTGATAAAGAGAAATAAAAAAACAGTAGGCAGAAAAAGTAGTTACTTTTAAATTCGATATAATTAATATTTTATTAATGAAATTTCAAATTGTGAATATTTATTTTACTTTCTCTTCTCAATCTTCGTACGAAGAGAAAGTTATATCGTGCGCAGGAAAACTCTTAGGCCCGCAACAGACTACACCGAGGAATGTGTTTCCAGAAATGTGCAACGAGAAATGCGGAAAGAGGCCAGCGAGGCCGCGTCCACACACTAGAAAGAGTCATTCGATGTCTCGAAATGCCACAATCGTGGGTCTCGATAACACTGTATACTTTTTGGTTTCTGTGCGTCCTGCAGAGCGGGCTACACGGAAACGAAATGAGCTGTGATCAGAGTGGAATAACAATTTTGTCGCCTGTAGGCACATTAAAAAATTGCCGACCGTTGTTCTACGATTAATTCTTAAAATTATGTACATCTGTACTATTAACATTAGAAAATATAAACGAAATAAGTCATCTTCATATTATCAAAATTGTATTTATTAAAATATATATAATTTATTCATTATATAAATTTTAGAAATGTATTGTCACAAATTTAGATCAAAATTTTTGCCGCCGTAGGCACGTGCTTTCTGTGCCTACGCGCGAATCCGCCCCTGGCTGTGATAGCTACCTAATTATTTCATTTGATATTGTTTTGAACTCACCATGAACGATGTTGCAATAAATCAAATGGAATCGTCAGATGATGCAGAGTCCGAAGAAGAGGAAATAGTTATTCTTCATTTAATTCGTAAACGACTCCGAAGCATGTGGGTGAGGAACCACATTCGCTTTCGCGAAGAAAAAGGCGAATTCCACAGTCTGGTACCGGATTTAGATGACGAGTCCTTTCGAAAATATTTGCGGGTTACCAGGGTGCAATTTATGGACATTCACCAGATCGTGGAATCGACCATTAAAAAACAATACACTAATTTTCGGAGGCCCATTGGAACCGAAGAACGGCTAACCGTCACCCTAAGGCAAATATTCTTAACTTCATTGTTGAAAATAAATATACTTTTTTAATATATTTTGTTTTTAACAATACATTTTCAACGATTCAGTCAATTAAAAAAGAAATCCACTTGATTTACTTTTGATGTTCAAGACTAACACAATTCTCTCTCTTTCAGATATTTAGCCACTGGGGTGTCATATAGAACACTGTCTTATAGCTTTAGAATAGGAGAAAGTACAGTAGCCCAGATTGTTAATGAGGTCTGTGATGCCCTATGGACACATTTACAACCACTGTACTTACCAAAGCCAGATAAACAGTTGTGGCTTCACAATAGCAGAGATTTTGAGCAGCTTTGGCAGTTTAATAACTGTGTTGGGGCAATTGATGGGAAACATGTGGTTATAAGAAAGCCCATGAAAAGTGGATCCCAATTCTTTAATTATAAAAAACAATTTTCCATAATTCTATTTGCAGTTGTTGATGCTGACTATAAGTTTTCTGTTGTAGACATTGGCTCCTGTGGTAAATTTAGTGATGGACATGTTTTTAATGAAAGCATGTTTGGAAAGGCCTTGCGAAGTAATAAACTTGATCTTCCAGAACCATGCATATTAGAAGGTAGTAAAGACAGTCTCCCATATGTATTTGTAGGAGATGAGGCATTTCCCCTGCTAGAGAATTTAATGAGACCATTTCCTAAGACTCAGTTGCAGAGCACTGAAAAGAAAATTTTTAACTATAGGCTCTCTAGAGCCAGGAGATTAGTAGAAAGTGCATTTGGTATTTTAGCAGCAAGATGGAGGGTATTCCTGAAACCATTCGAATGCGATATAAAAACAGTGGACAAAGTTGTGAAAGCAACAGTAGTTTTACATAATTACCTCAGAACTCAAAAGAACACTCACAGTGTAGAACAAGACTTGATTAATTTTAGAGAGGAAGAAGATTTCAGTGAACCTAAAGACCAGTTCATTCCATTAAAACATTATGGTTATAATGCTACAAAAAAAGCATTTGAAATTAGAGAAAAATACATGAAATTTTTTTCTTCATCGCAAGGGAGTATTCCATGGCAAATGGATGCAATTAGGAAAGGTCATTTTTAAATGTTTCTTTTGTTTTATCTTTGACTTAACCTTTGAATTTTCTTGTATTATTATTTTTAACAAAATAATTCTTAAAATTGAATTGTAGATTTTAGATTTTTCTCAAAAAATACACTGATAACCTCTTCTTATTTACTTCACAATTTTATAATTCAAGAGCTGAAACGTAGCTCTAGAATGCATGACTTTGGTGTTCATCTGTACCCCTCTGAGCTATTTTAAACAAATGAGATTCTTGATACAATAAACCATATTTAAAAGTATTAATTCATAGTTATTACTGATAAATTTCATACAACTTTAACTTACATTAAAAAGGCGTTATCTTTAAGTTTGTAATTCTATTCTGTGGAACAATACCTATTTTATCTGTAACTTCCAAGTCCACCAAAACAAAACAAAAATTATAAAAGATTTCCTTGTAAATTCCTTAATATTTAAATGAGTGTAAATCTTTGCAACATTTACACTAATTTAAAAATTAATAATATACTTACCATGCATTATTTTATCACACACTAAATTTATTGATGGGCTCACAAAATTATAGGATCATGGAATAAACATTTTGATGAGACATTAATGACAAAGTAATCCAGCATTTCCTAATAAGTATTTATTTATTCATTAGCAAAATACACGCAATCACTTGATGAATTCTCTTCCAACTCCACCTGTGCCTCTGCCTCTTGGACTGCTGCAAACAAAATATTTTTAATGTGCCTTTGGTATGCCTTGGGTAATTTTTTGGTGGAGTGTAACATAGACAAAAAAAAATAATCTAACTCGTCCTTTTCTTCATCTGCCTTCATCCTACTTTGCCGTCTGGCTTCTCTTTCCCTCCTTCCTTTTTCCAAGTACTCCAAAATTGGGTCAACTTTTTTCCCCAATTTTGGAGTGCTTGAAGTTTCCTTGATTTCAGTTCCAGCACTAGAAGAACAAGGCATTTCTTCTTCAATATCTTGTACTTGTAACTGGTACAATTTTGCCTCCTCTTGCATGTTGCTATGCCTTTCTCTATTTGCCATTGAAGGCAAAAGGAAGGCCATTTGCTCTTCATATCTCCATTTTTTTTTTACTTGTCCCTCTTGCCCTGAACGTACAACTTTCCTTTTAAGGGCATCTCGGTGACAGTCTCTTAACTTTTTCCATTCTTCTTTGGCATCTGAAAACACCCATTGCAACATCACAAGATATGTGATTTGAAATGCAAGGTCATTTGTTCCAAATATAAAAGAAAATAATCTGATGAAAAGTACAAAGATCAATACATATTTTATTGAATTGTTAATGAATATGAAAATTAGTTATAGAAAACATATTTTAAATTGTTAAAGAATCATCTTATATTATTGCTGTTAAATTATAGTTAAGCTGCTGTGTAAACTAAAGATGGCGTTGCTATTTAAATTAACAATAAACTGTTTGTAAATACATAAATGCTAATTATAATTCCAAATGAGTTAGCTTACTTCCATTTAATTCTTCGGATAGAGTCCTCCACGTTTCATCCTTCAACTTTATATTTTTTGTATTGTTCATTACTAGTTTCGTACAAATACGGGTAATTTTTCACACACTCAATTAATTTTTCTAAATTCATTTCTGCTGCTCGAAATTTCACACTACAAAACACTCCAATATCACTTCTCACCTGCTTCCAGCTTCGCACCACGATCGCGCCAATCCAAATGTTTAAACGTCTGGTAATCCCACAGAGCGTAGAAAACCTAAAAAACAAATGAGGGAACAGAAATGTGTCCGAGAAAACTCGCTCGCCGACCGACTCGAGCGAGGACCTCTTTCGCCTCCGCAGAGGCGAACGAGAAAACTCTTTCTAGTGTGTGGAGGTCCATAAGAGTACCTTGTTTCGATTTTCCACATTTCTCGTCGCACATTTCTGGAAACACATTCCTCGGTGTAGTCTGTTACGGGCCTTAAAGCCGGGTCCTGGTAATGAAAATGTGGATAAATCCTGTTGATGTATAGTAAACTACTTCCTGTTACTCGTGGTGTAGCTAGAATCCATGTTTTGTGGGTCTTTAATACCGAAAAATTAACGGAAAAACGTCCGTCCGTGTCTCTGGTGTATGTGAACTACACTAGCGTTTACACTGCGTACAATTTTTTCCAAACTGAAAAAAAAACACAGCTGTCGATCTGTCAGTCGAAGCTCTGCGATTTTCAAAAACGTACATTATTTTTTGGAGATACATTACATGAATCCCCGGATGTTTTCAAAATTTTCTCAAATATGTTGCCAAATTTTTTCTTTATATTTCTCGTTAAAACTGAATAAAATACACTTATAAAGATGGCTAAGGTCCGATTTTCACTGATAACTGAATTTTCGAAAATTGCAAAAGATTGATTTTTTCGGCGTTTTCCTACAACTACAATATTGACGATAGAGATTTTTCCTTTCTAAGAAATTTGTTGTACATAATTAGTTCTTTCATTAAGGTCATGAAATTTTTTAAAACAATTTTTGTAGTTTTGGCGCAATCTCGTGTGCAATATATGCAACATTAAAAGATAACAAGGCAAGATTTTTCTCAAAACCGGCTCCATTTTGGTAGGGATAGTGCGAAATGTACTTTAAGAAATGCCATAAACACTATTTTGCTCTATTCTATTGTTTTTGCAAAAGTTACACAAATCGAACTTTTTGGATGGTTTCGCGTCGCGTCGCGTCGTTTATATTTACATTATCGGCGATTTGTTCACATTATTACATGTATGAGCATATGTGCTTTAAATTGTCATTTAAAGTTTCTCGAAAACAAATTTTCTTTGGAGATGAACTCGAAATTTCACATTTTCAGAAGCGCTCAAATGCCTTTTTTGAAAACTCAATTTTTTTGTTCAAATTTTTTATACGTATAGTGCGAAATGCTAAGGGAACAAAAAAAAGTTTTGTTGTTTTCAAAATTTACAAAAATGTATTTTTTAAATATCTCGCAAGCCTTTGTAATAATTCTAGTATTCGAGACATTTCCCAGAAACAAGTGTGGACATGGAATAAATAATTCACCATCTATAGTCTGTTATGTAAACAAAGTGCGGCAGAAATCGATATAAACACGACAAAAGAGCATCGCGTTGTAGAAAATGGATTTGACAATTTTGGAATTTTCGGGGTTCTGTAAAATTGGACAGAAACGGTGACCATTTTGGTAGATGAAGGAAAATTAAAGGAACATTATAAAGTTTATTTGAACGTGATCGGTTGACGGGTTCTCTTAATATTGCAAGAAAACGAGTTCGGGAAAAAGCTACTCGAACATTCCAAAGCATCACACCATGAATTATTAAGATTTCGAAAAGAAACGCTAAATAAACAACGAGAGACGATGGGAGTCATCGTAAGATGAGCTCAGCAAAATTTATAACTAGGTTTAATAATTTATAGAACACTGGAAAGGTGGAAATAAATAATTATTAAAAGAGGATGATATGATAAAACAAGCGACGAAGTGTTGTAGAATGTCGAGAGGGAAATTCGTGATTTTCGGCCCGAAATATCTTGAAAACGGCAGTTTCGACAAAATAATCCTGACATTGGGCACAAACTGGAACGAATGAACCCGAAACCAGTTCAAAACATCAAATATTAGACATTTTACAAAATTTTACGGTGACGACAATGAAAAAAAGCGAAAGGAAGTTCGCCGGCATTTTTTAAAAACAGAGGTATCATGTTAAATCGACGCGATTTTGGAAGACAGTTCGGTTTGTTGAGTTGTCGAGGCAACATCGAATCCATGTCCGTCAGATTGATAAAATTTTAATTATTCGGACTTAGACATTTTCTTGGTGCTGGGTTGAGCAGTTGATAAACGTTAACATTTGTGAGGCGGTACTATTTTCTTTCAAAGAAGAAAGAAGAAGTATATTTTCTCTGTGATTTTTCGACGGAAATGTTTTAACAATTTTATTAAAAAAATTCTGGAGGAGTTTATTTTGAGGAAGACCGGCCCGTGCAAGACGGCGGTGCACGCGAGTGGACGCGTGCAAATCAACCGAACTGGCAACGGCGCTGCTCTTCACAACAAACAGGAAAGTGGCGCATCTGCGAACACTCGCGACGCTACTAATTGAACCAAATCTGATTTCGCGACACCCAGAAACGATATAAACATTAATGGAAACTAGAGAATTTGCGAATTCAAAGTAAAGTTAATACAAAATAAGAACCATTCAGTCAGTATTGTATAAAGTTAATAAATTTTCATTTTTGCATTGTTGTAAGAATAAATACATACGTGCGGAAATTTTTAGAATAATATTAAATTCATTTGGCATAAAAGGAATTCCTCTTTGGTATTTGATTTACGATCAGCTGATTGAGGTTAATTATGTTTTGGTATTACAACTAATTGTGAGTTATTAAAAAAAATGGAAACATAACAATTATGCCAAGCTTTAGCTGATGTCACTAGTTACATTGTTGCCGCAGCTAGAAAGAATAACCGAATTAAAGTTCTTGTTTTCATGTTTTGAAAAGAAAACCCAGTGTTCTTATTTCAGTATTTTGTTTCCCTGTGCATGCTGTTGTATTAAATGTTGTTTTCAGCTAGGTCCGTATGGAGGCATCCACAGCCCACGACCCAATAAATTTATGCAACGCCGGGATTTATAATAATGTTTTTGGTATTAAAAGTAAGTGAGTAAGTAAAGAATCCGTTGCATTGGCAACCCAATTTTGGGGAATAAACAGGGAAGATAGGAAATCCCGTTGCACCTTCTATGCACATTTGCAGCGAGTTGTAAACATTATTGCATTTGTGAATGGAAGAACTTAAAATATCTTCAAAGAAAGTTTTTAAAAAACTTAAGATTCCTGTGAAAAAGGGCTTCATATTTCGCATTGACATGGACGCTTAAACAGCCTTTTCTTAAAAACTGTTTCAAGTTTATGATTGAAAATTGTCGTAAAGGACGTTTCAGTCTTCTTTAATATTGGAAAAGCAATATTTTGAATCTACCATTAGGAAACCGAAAAATTTAGAAACACACAAAAATGTTGGGGCTGCGTTAAATGGCAAGACCATAAAGCTAGCCCATGCCAACAATATAGAAAATTTTACTATGACAAAGTCCAAAAAGCTGGGTAAGTCTATAGGAAATTGAAAACTAATACGGGAAAGTCTGTGCCATTCTGTAGCATCACTAGTTACTTTCTCTTGTATGTAGTCTACACAAAGTTATATAATGCTGCGGAAAATCTATTTCGAGATTTCAACGGAAATACACGTTTTGGGGTCCCCTGATACCAAAAGGGTGTTAAACGTCCGTCCATCTGTCTGTCTGGGCGTATGTGAATACCACTAGCGCCTAAGCTAAGCGTAGAATTTTTGCTCAACTGAATAAACCCTTGTCGATCTGCTCTGAATCGAAGTTCTGCGATTTTCAAAAACATTCATTAACTTTTGGAGATACTTTATATTAAGCCCCAGGGACATTTTCACATTTTCTCAAAAATGTGAACCAGGATAGGTGTCTCAATGCATCAACTGATGTCATTGCAACGCCTCTGACCGAGAGGTCCTGGGTTCGAGTCCCGACGGTGGCAGGATTTTCAACACTAGCTTGTCAGCTAGATCGAATTCACCCGATGTCTGGAGGAAAATTCTAGCGACCGGCTGCTCTGATTGGAAGTTTTCTGTTTTTTCCAACACGAAACCATAGACTAAGGATGTATAGACAGCTCACTGCCAGCAGCAAAGAGGTTATGCTTTTAAGGTAACTCATTCAGAGATGGCACCACCGTCGCATCTTAGTTCCGTAAAATGTAACCGAGTAGAGTGCGCACAGGTCGCGACTCTGCCCCCACTACCGATTTCACCCCTCCACCATTCACTGGCGGTATTTTCAAATTATTGAAACTATTACTGCCACAAGATCTTTCTACGGCATTTACATTTAGGGAGCACATGGTGGGCTGTTGCCCTAAGCGTGAGCACGCGGGACCTTCCGCCTACACTCTACCAATTAACTGCACCCCAACAATGACGTGATCCTGTGACCATAATTATTATAATCATGCGAGCACTTCTCTTATCCATTCATTGCAACGCTTTTTAAAAACAATATTATTTATCATATAGTGGTGAAGTGTCCTGCGTTGCTCAAGCATTTATTAATCAGGGACTGAATATAAATTATCGTAATCTATATTAACCCTTAACTGGTATCGTCGGGTCACATTTGACCCAGAAGAATTTATTTTTTGTTTAAACCTTGCAATGTTGCCGCAATTTGCCTGTGCTGCCACCTAATCCCTACACTCAGTACTTATGGTCAGTGGTGTTTTAGAACTCATGAAAGGAAGTTGATTTGTCTTCGCAGTGTGTGTTCCGGGTCAATGGAGACCCGACGATACCGTTGACGTTAGTCTTTTAATTATAGTGTGAAAATCAAAGTCTGTTTTCTCAACAATGGAATATGAAGGAAATTCTGTACAAATTGAACAGTGGCTTGCAGAGGTAGATAGTGATCTCAGTGACGCTTCAACAATAGACAGTGATCATGATTCAGGCAGTGAAAATGATTGTTCGGAAGGAGAGAACGACAATATGCCTACAACTTCGCAAAATCAAAATCTGACAGCTGGAGAAGCAGAAGACAGAGACTACAGTACAGAAACAACTGAATCTAGAATTATATCTAATGATCGTAAGTTTATTTACGGGAAAAATAGATACAAGTGGTCCTCAACTCCTATCCTGATTCTCGCACAAGAGGACATAATTTGATTCCTAATCTACATATGCCAGGTCTGAAAGGGCAAGCACGGAATGTGCTGTCTAGTGAGGCAATTGATTTCTGGCTACTACTTATCGATGAAGATATGATTGAGAAAATTGTAATGTTTACAAATGAGAAAATAACTGAACTGAGTACCCAGTACGGAAAAACTGCCACATTTGTGAATCATGTTGATAGTACAGAAATGAAGGCTTTTATTGGACTGTTATACTTGTGTGGTGTTTTCAAATCAGGTAACGAAGACGCCAAAGGTTTATGGAATGGTGACGGGACAGGAAGAGATATATTTAGAGCGACCATGTCTCTGAAACGATTTCTGTTTCTACTTATTGCATTGCGTTTTGACAATCCTGCAGAAAGGGAGAATAAGAAACAAGATGGTGATCGAACTGCTGCAATTTCAGAGTTATTTGAGTCATTTATTGTTAACTGCCAATCAAACTACACCCCTTATGAATATTTGACAGTAGATGAAATGTTGGTTCCTTTTCGTGGCCGCTGTGTTTTCCGAGTTTACATGAAAAGTAAACCCAATAAATATGGCATTAAAATAATGTGTTTGTGCGATGCCAAAAAAGCATTATCTTTTGAATGCCTTCATATACAGTGGCAGATGCAGCTCACCCAATCCAAGAAAACTGTCTATTCCTACACTAAGTGTACTTTCCTTGATTACTCCAGTTGCCACTACCAATCGCAATATTACAGGAGATAATTGGTTCAGTTCAATCGAGTTGGTTGATGAGCTAAAACGGAATGGACTAACGTACGTAGGTACGCTCAAAAAAAATAAGCGTGAAATTCCTCCATCGATATTGCCAGCCAAACAAGAAAAGGAACATACTGCTAAATTTTGTTTCACAAAGGACAGAACGTTAGTTAGTTATGTTCCTAAGAAAGGGAAATTTGTTCTTCTAATCTCTTCCATGCACCACACACAAAGTGTCGAGAAAAATGGAAAACCAGAAATAATTGGAACTTATAATTCAAGCAAATCAGGAGTTGACTCACTGGATCAGAAAGTTGCAAATTATACTGTACATAGAAGAACAAGGCGATGGCCACTTGCAATATTTTATGCAATACTGGACATTGCTGGAGTCAATGCTCATGTTCTATATAATTGCCAGCGATCGAATACTGAAATGACACGCCAGGACTTCCTTGTGCGCACTGGTAAGGCACTTGTCTTCCCGCAAATGGAGCGTAGACTTAATGAATCAAGGCTTCCGAGGACACTTAACAACATAATAAAGAAACATTCTTGGCGTAAAATGTGAAAAAGGAAACTCAGCAGGACACCGAAGTCAAGAGAGTGACGAGCCGAAGAAACGGAAGCGCTGCGTCCTTTGTCCGTCATCAAAGGACAATAAATATAACACAGTCTGCTGTCAGTGCAACAAAACTGTTTGCAAAACCCACAGTTTAGTAAAAGTGTATTGTGATGAGTGCATAGAGTCTGAATAAATTACATCCAGTCCATAACTGCATAATAATTTGGCTAAATATAAACAGACAAAAAATTAAACATTTACTGTATACCACTTTTGCATGCTTGCAAATTTTATAAATTAAGTAGCATTCTTGTGTTTTTCTCTTCATATTATGTTTATACAAGTGTTAGCTCTTCATTTTGATCCATACAAATGAAACATTTCTAATATTTTGAAAATTGAATCTCTTTTCAAAATGATCTCATCTAACCCATGTAAATATATACGAATTCAGAAATATGGTTCTTTAGACACACTAAATGAATTTAATTGAAGAAGTCTTTCAGTTACAATTCTTGGGGAAAGTTGTTTAAGATGTATATCCATTTCTAGTTTCATCTAGTAAGAATTAATATGCTAAATAACAAAATTAATTTCTGGGTCTCCGCTGACCCGACAATACCGTTTACGTAACCAAAATCCGTGATACCAGTTAAGGGTTAAATTAACATAATTTCCGTTTTACTTCTCACCAACAGGGACATCAATAATTGAAGAATATATTAACCCTTCGTTGCACGATTTTTTCTTTTAAGGTCAAACTTTTTGAGGAATAATTTGGATTGTGGAGATATTGGGAAAAAATAGATAAAAAATTCTAATTTACATCTGTGTCGTAAAATTGAAATTTTTTGTTTCTTTGCATATATGCAAAGATGCGCGTTAAGTTATACATTTTGCCTTTGCATGCAGCAATATTGTGGAATAGTGAATATGACACATATAACAAAGTGCTTGCAGAAAAGTTTATAATATAATCCATAGTAATTTTATTCGTTATCATATTATATCTTATCTATTCATCAGTTATTATATATATATATAATTATATGTATATATATACATACATATATTTATTTGATTTTTACTATTTTTCATGATTACATGTTTTACATCATGAAAATTAGTAAAAAATCAAATAAATTCGAACACATACGTAATCTCCAAAAACACTCCTGATGTCGCGGCACGATATATAATACAACTTCTCGAGCTTTATACTTGGCACAAAAGCTTGTACTCATAACATTTACTTATCATCTGGAAAAAACGTACATTGTTGGCAACAAGGAAACGGCCAGGCTTCCAGATTTCAGTGGAAGAGATAAGACAAGAATAGAATGATCTCACGAAAGATATCTTCTCGAAAGGTTGGCCAAGAGCAACAATCTCATTGAGTGTTCTCAGTACAACACCGCGACCACTGGAGGCTCAATGGCAAATTTACGTGCACCTTTGCAGGTATGCAAAGTCCAAAAATCCCTCTTTAAAATTACAACTATAAACAGAAACTAGATTCCAAATAATTCAATTCTTACAAAAAACTTCACTTTTAAACCACAAAAATCCCCATTCAATTAAAGTAATTAACACCACTAAAAAAAATCAAAGTAGGGCGACAAGCACTCCCGGAGTGAACAACTACTCACCGAGAAAAAAAATTTCAAAGACTACTTATGCTCAAATTGTCGAGTACCCAATGAATCTAATGGTAAATAGACCCTTCCCGAATACGCCGAAATGAGCACTCAAAATGTGGTTTGAAAAATGATTTCAAGGCAATAATTTGTATTACGGAAGCATAGAAACACTCCAGAAATATATAAATTGTTTATTATTACAAAAGAAATGAATATATTTGCTCAGACAGAAAAATTAAGTGAGAAATGTGAATTAAGACAGAAAAATTAAGTGAGAGCAGTCGAATTGTGTAAATTGGGTGCTTTTTTATTTCTTGCTTAATTTTTTCTTTCTGAACAAATATATTATTTTTTGTATAATAATAAACAACTTCTATGTTTCTGGAGTGTTTCTATGCTTCTATAATGAGCCATTCCACGTCAAATCGCACAAGAATTGACAGCGACATTTTTTAAATGTATGATATTTTTTCTTATGTCTGGACATCAAAAAAAGGAGATCCGTATTTTTTATTTGCCTGAAAATTGATTATTTGTGTAGTTACGGCTATATTAAATTTTGGAATTACAGGTACTTCACAAAATAAGATCAATTATCTCTCCGAATGTACTAAATTAAAAAGTTTCTGGTATGTGTCATTTAATACTTTGAAATATGTATTTTATTCCTCTGTAAATAAATTTTTTCAAAAAATATTTTTTTCATTTTAAAAAATGTATTATTTTCAAAAAAAGTAAAATTTCTATATAAACTCGATCAAATAAAAATTTGAAAAAAATATAGGCGTGTTCCTTGTTTAATTTTCTATAAAATAAAACAAGAAAAAAGTGGGCACTCCACACATACAGTTCTAAGAAAATCAATTGTAAGTATGAGGGCGCGCTCTGCCTACCCATGCACTAACGAATTGTGTTCGGCCAGTCTTTGATGCAAGTGCTGAAGAACTAAAAAAAATAATGACCGTTTGCCTGATTAGGGTTTCAAGAGTTATTAGTATTTCAGATGTTCACTCTTCCCCCAGAATGTATGGCATTGTGTCATACATATTTTGTGGGTAACATCGTGGGTGACTTGTGGGTCGTCTATGTTCTTATGGGTGAGAGCGAAACGAATTGAAATACAAGCCATTCCACGTCAGATCTCACTCGAATTGACACGATTATTTAAAAAAAATAAATGACACGAATATATGGCATTCATTCTGGACATCAAAAAAAGAGGCACGTGTTTCTTTATTTACCTGAAAATTGTTTATTTGTGTAGTTTTGCCTATATTAAACTTTTAAATTTACGCGTACTTTGCAATTTATGATTAATTGACTCTCTGAATGTACTTAACATAAACATTACTGGTTTGTTTCGTTTACTTTTTTGATATGTGTATTCTATTCATCTGTAAATTACTTTCTCAAAAAATAAATATTTCATTAAAAAATTGTAATTATTTTTTAAAACGAAAATTTCTTTCTGAACTCTCTCAGATGAAAATTTGAAAAAATAGGCATATTTCTTGTTCAATTTTCTACAAAACATAACAAGAATTATGCCCACTTTTGGGCACTCAACACGTATAGATAAAAAAATCAATTGTAATTATGGTATACGGGCGCGTGGTTCCTGCCCCTGCACTAACAAATTGTGTTCAGTCTTGGATACTAATGCCGATGAACAATAAAAAGAATGACCCTCTGCCTGATTTGGGTTTCAAGAAACATTAGTTAATCTATGTTTACTCTTTCCCCAGAAGGGATGGGTGACAGCAAAACGAATGCTTTTCCACGTGTCAGCGAAATGAATTTTACTGCGAGTCCCTAGGGACGGGGTGCCCTCCTGACCTTGCTCGTGAAGTACAATCGACCACTTGTCAAGGGACATGGTAAAATTTTCTCAACATTAGTCGCAATACGCAATACTTATGAAGACAAGAGTGCTAGTATTTGTTCTGTGAATCGTGTGTACACTATGCAACAGGAGTGGCGATCAGCGTACGAGATAGATTTTTCAATCCATTTAAACTTTCTGATCACGATTTTTAAAAAAGAAAATGCCTAAGACGCGTAAACCACGATTTGCTGGAGAATGTACAGGAGTCATTAGATTGGCGAATTTGTGATTCATTTCGGAAGAAAGGGAATCGCACTGATAAGTTCCAGTTAGATTGTTTTACTTCAATGCATACATTTGAGGATCCACAGACAGCACTCACACGTATCCTTTCAGTAAATGTTCCCAAACACACTTGTGAAGTAACATGCAAGTGCAATTCTCTTCTTCGGATATTTCACTGTTCAGCAGGAAAAACATCAGTGAACTTGGAAAGAATGTTCACACTGGCTGATGGCTTGACCGGTGATATTTTGGCTGAAAATGAACAATGATTGACATCTGATACTAAAAACGTTTCTACTTCCTCAGCACTGGCATTTATGACTGCAATCTCCTGCCGTTTCTTCTTTACAAAAGCTGCATTTTTATTACCACTGCACTCCTTTGTACCGAAATAATTCTAACCTGAACTACCCGACGGAAAATAAATTGAGAATATTAAATACTTATTAAAATAATTATACTACCAAATAACTAAGTTATAGAAAAGTTAAAATAAAGAAACTAATGTGACTAATAGTTTGGAATTATTCGTTTAAAACGAAAGTTCGCAACAAATCTTGTTAATGGCGTTAACGACCACTTAACATTAGAAACATTAAATTTCTGACAGATTTCGAATTGAAGATTTGCGCCATGGAAGTCCGTTCGGCTCGCGAATGGGATCGCTCGACTCCGCTCGGGTGTCTTCGTGTACGTTCGTGGCTCCACATTTTGCTCTCCCGAGAAACAAGTGGCCAGGCAGGCCAGCTGGGGCTACGGCAGCCCGAGCCCAGTGCCTGCCGTCGCCATGGAAACAACTCCCCTCCACCATGTCCCCCCCCCGCGTGATATTTCCTAGAAAGCCCCCACCACCAACAAAAAGCCGGACAGCCCTTCACACTTCCCGACGTTGGCGCATCCTAGCGGTGGACGGGGAACTATTCAAAGGATGTAACTAAAAACACGCCTGGTGAGCCCTCTATATACATCTTTACTCTATGACGAAACGAATGCCGGAGCAATACCCTAACAAACAGACCGCGCGCGATCTTTCCTTCCTCTTCCTTGTCCTATCTTCACACACACACACACTAACTTGCACAACACTACCACATATGCTGGGAGACCAGTGGGAGGATTGTAACTTGTCCCGGCTGTGGGCGGTGCACTGCTGGTGGGAGATACCTGCTTATGGAACATCCGCTAGAGGACGGAAGGTCGGCGCCGGATCTCGCCATCCAGTGGGGAACATCTCTTCCACCTCACGATGAAATAAACATTCTTGCACTTACGGAACTAATGACCACAGTAGTTGACGCGCCGGAAATCACTAACAACAAATACAAAATTACTCCAAATGCTTTCCTTAAATGAACTGTAATGGGCGCGACCGTATCAAGCACGGCTTGATCACGCGACATCTAGCGGCATGACCGAGAAAGACTCGAAATGATGTGGTATATTCCATGGTGAAGACGGGCCTTGAGAGGCAGATATGGAAAAATTGCATAGAATAAAATATAGTCCTCACAAGTTCACTCTAACCAGAGTCGACTGTATGTAGTTTATTGGCAGGAGCAAAAATGTTCTCTTTAAATTTTCTCCACATATAAAAAATATGGTGCTAGTCTTATTTTGGGCTATAGCTTAATTTTTTCGAAAATGTCAAAAGAACATGAACATTTAAAAACTTGGAGATAGCAATTTTGATTTACACAAAGTATATGTTGTCAAAAAATAGCTATTAAAAAAAGGTCATGTACAATGTTTTGAAAAAATGAGCTGATTTCACTTATTTAGTGTCAGAAATGTATGCAATTTCAAAAAATATTATTTTCTGAGAAACTGCACATTTTCATTAAAGTTCCTCCTCGTATGTAAGAACGTTTGTAAATAAATAAACTAGTGATGCTATAGAATGGCAGAGACTTTCTCGCAGTACTTTTTTCTATTCTCTTTAGTCTGAACTAGGTTTTCGCGAATGAATGAATCTCTTCCCCGATATCGTTTTTGGTCGCACAAAGGACATTCTTTTTAACGTTTTCTCGATTTTCGGCTTCCTAATGCTGGAACTGAAACCATCATACACAAATCACTATTATATAAGTGTAAATGCCGTGTATTGCCAGAGAGGCCGAGGTGGCTAATTGATGAGTATGGACTCATTTCTTCGGAGGCAAGCTTCGCTGGTTCGAATCTTGGTCGAGGTGTATTATTTGTAACCATTCTCTGTTGTCGCAGAAAATAATTGTGAATTTCAGAAGCTTCACTGAAAACTGTTTGAAGCAATTCTAATCGCTTATAGAATTAATTACGATAAATTAACTGTAAGTATGTGATTTTCGAATTTTCAACCTTTTAACAATTTTTCACATCCCTTCTTGGATTTGTCAAATGTATGTACCGTAATATAAATTGTTTTGCTATCAGACGTTTGCCTTTTTGTGCCTCTGTCCGAGTCTGACCCATTCAGCGCTTATGTGGCGTAGTGGTATACGTGTCGGCACTTTAACTTTGAGGATCTGAGTTAGGGTCTCGGAGTTGAAAAATATTTCTGGTTGAAAATACTTTTGCTGGTTTATGTAGAAGTATAATATCGCGTGGAATTTAGAAACAATGCAATAAAGTATGTGCTTTGGTTGTACCACTACTTTAATTCGAATTTTTGAATTTCAATGAGAAAGCAAACCAAATTATCTATGGTGGAATTTTTAATATTTTGTTCCAAATTATATATATTTACATGGATTGGGCATTTACCTTTTTATGCCTCTGCCCGAGTTCGGTCCAAATGGCGCTTGTGTGTCGTAGTGGTAGGAGTGCCGGCACGATAACTCGGGTCGCAGAGCAAAGAGACCGTCCATAAATTACGTAACGCAATTTTCGAGTATTTTCAATACCCCCTCCCCCTTGCATCGCACTTCTGTATGTAACGCAGCGTAACGCTGCCTCAGACCTCCTCCCTCCCCCTTTACGTAATTTATGGATGCCCCCCCCCACCGCCCCTCCCAAAAGAATTGCTGATTGAAAACACTTTTGCTGGTTTATGTAGTAGTGTAACGTTGCTGAGCATTATGTGTAGTGTAACAGTAAGAGAAAATATGTGCTTTGGTAGCTCCACTAATTGTCATATCCTTTAACTCTCACAATTGAAATTTGTTTAACTCACTCAACAGAAAAGTGTCTGTTAAGTCCAATACAACTACAATTAAAATTGTATTCACAGGTGACAGGTGATGAGTGAAGAATAAGTTGAATATGTTACAAAATGATAATATCAAATAACATCAGGAACTATACAGAGTTAATCATTTCCAAAGCTAAAAGAACACACAAGCTTGCTACTGATTATGTTAACAATTAATAAATTCTTTACTCTTGTGGTCTCAGAATCATTGCATCACTGCAGACATATTTTTTCTGTTCGGTCAATTTTGTCACTGCCTGTACATCACAGCAAATGTGATGCTTCTGCAATCACAGCAATGCAAATGTGCTTTTCCAAGGCTTGAAGTCCTGTTGTAAACGCCAGAACTCATTAGCATCATTTGTGGACTGCAAATGCATGGCAATTTTGACAGTTGGGTGGTGGGCCAAGATCCTTATGACCTAAAATAGGACACAATTGCAGGGTTGCATGTGATGAAGGTGTATCTTCTACACTCCAATTCCATTAATTCACAAATTCGCATATTTTGTAGTTTGTATTCAAAAAATTGGATTTCTTCTTCGGTAATACTTGGAAATATCCTCCACTCTTCAATTCACTGTAAGCACAATCTTGTGGATGTTAGAGAAGAAGAGAAATCATCAAGAAACTGCTGCCCAAAAACAAAAGCCATGGGGAAGATTTGCCCTTCTAGCTGAGGAGAATGTGCATATTTTTGTACTGCCAGAATAAAACTTTAACCAGAGTAAAATAACTCACTCTGAATGCTATTGTAGTAGCATCACTAATTTTTAAACAAGGAATTAATACTGAGTGTTGTAGTCATAGACCCGAATGTTACAACAATGGGAAAGGGTTGTTAAATGTCACAACAAATACAGGAATGAAGGGAAATTAATGTAGTATGATTCAGCCTCAATTCTACTTTTATTGATAGTTACATAGCCCTTCACATGTAACAGCTTTTTTTTTAACATTTCTAGGCCTAAATAAAATAAAACCTAGAGACATAAAAATGTTAAATTTATGGCCTGTATAACATATGCCTACTTCAGAAAGCTTGTTGACACTTCATTCTCTTTATCTAAATTTTATATTTTGTAATTATTTTCCTAGGCTACCCGCTGGACACTAGCAATAAGGATAAGGACATGTGCATTCACTTGTAAAATTAAAAATAATTGCAGTGTGTTTTAAACTAATAGTTTTGAAATAATAAAATAAAAATCATTAGGTAGTACCTGAGATGTGAAGGTTAGTGTAAAAGTCTGTGGAATGATTTGAATTGTGAATTTTCTCATGTATTGTACCTAAATTGTTGTGTCTTATGTAAATTTTTGGAACATACCAGTTGTGATAGTCTTGACTTTGAACATTTTTCTAACACTTTTCAAAAATGTCTCTGAGTGTCTTGTTAAGAAATACAAAAACAAGCTTCAAATTTTTCACTTTCCTAGTCTACACCTCACCTGAAATTTACACTTTTTAATATGTGAATTTTCATTAATAATAAGGATAAAGCTTTGATGTACAGGATGTCTCATAACAAATGTTAAATGTCTACAGCATGTCCAAGGACAATGATGATCACTTTGCCAATTAATATGAGGGCAAGTGTAACAGAGATACACAAGTGAAATTTGCCTCTGATTACAGGCATTTTTTCATGCACTGGTGTTAGGCAGACACATGGAACTCTTGCAATAAGTATCCAGCTGGATATGTTCTTTGTGTGTAAGGAGTGCCTGACAGTCGGAGGCAAATTTTACGTGTGTACCTATTTACTACATTTAATGAAATTTCCCAACACTGATTTCATCAGACCTAAAGGTGTCACTTGAATCTCTCTACATGCTATGTAGCATGTATTCTGAGACAACGGTACTTTCTTCTTTTAAAGAATATTTATAATTAATATTTTCTATGCAATATGAAGAATTTCAGTAACATACAAATTTTATTCTATACAACCAGAGAATATAAGAATAGAATGATTTTCTGCACACAGAAGGAACAGTATTTTGTTGGTCCTCAAAATTAACTGTAGGTGCAAATTCCTTGGCAGAATTTTAACATAAATGCAGATGTTTGCAGATAGATATTTCTCTGCAAAGTTTAATGTGGAGAAGATAAATTCAACCATAAAATTTCTAGCCAATAATTATTGCATAGTATTGACTTACTTGGGGCTAGAAGACATCAGTGCAAGGAACCTTCTAAA
>JAHLJT010003656.1:128439510-128650672 GCA_031308135.1 Acheta domesticus | reverse complement strand
GTATACTACCATTTGTTTTTATAAATATTTATGTTTATTTTGAACTCTGAAAAAAGTTACATGAAACTGCAAATCAATTTCGAAATATTTACCTCTGAGGTGGCTTAGAATAAATATTTAATCAATTGTTTTCAATAAGTGAAAGAAACAAACATAATTATTTCAACTAAAGATTTATACGTAAATTCATTGATGCAGATATTTCTTGTAAGTTGTATTTTATATTTTATAATTTGTATTTGTAACAATAGATTTTTTAAAAAATCATCTTCATTTGATGAAAATGAAACAATGTTCTGTATTATATTATTTATTATATTATATTGTTTTAATAGACCCTGATGATGAAGGCAATTGACCTTTGAAACGTTGGAACAATTGTAAAATAAAAAATATATTAATTTGAGTCTGCCTACAAATTATTGGACTTTCATAATAATTACCAAGAATTTTTTTTTGCATTTTGATGAACTATACAAAATCGAGAGAATATGAAATCTTCTAAAAAGAAAGGCTTTAAGTTTACTCAGAAAATGCAACAGTTGGCAGAGGATCTCAGAAAAATGAATAATACAAAGCAATTTTCATTTTTCATAACATTATAAATTTTTCAAGAGGCACCAAAACATTAGTAGCATAACAATGAATTTAAGATTTTTCTCTGCCCTGTATCTTGCAATGTGTTTGGTACTTGCCGAGAGGAAATGTTCTGGGAGATAGCACCAGTTGCCGGGAATAACTTTGTGGAATGTCTCAAAATATGGAATTGGGGACTTGTTTAGTGAAAGACTGGACTTGAAAGAAACCTCTCAAATATATATTAAAAATTCTATTTTAACAATTTCCAATTTCTGGTTATGGGAAGTAAAATTTTCAAACTGGTCATAATTAACATAAATCTCTCTTTAAAATTTCTTTCTATTATTTGATATGTATGTAAGCGTTATTAAAACTGATACTTTTCTGTTGGTGTGTATTTTGGAACACTTAGTGAAAACTAAATAAAGTTATTTTTTTCTTCAATGAATGTTTTGTTAATTTTCATGTTTTCCTTCCAATTAATTTCCTTCTAAATTTCCATGTTTTCATTATCTTTAAGTCTATCTCAATCTTCTCTTTTAGTTTTTGGTAAGTAGAAAATCTCTGGAAAATCAATGGTGCATTTTTCTGCATATCTTCATGAGATGGGTTTCTTATTTAATGTTTACAACCTTTCGATTTTTTATTAATAGAGATTGTTGAATTCTGAATGATCCCCATACTCTAAGAAGGTCTTTGTTAAGGCCTTTCGAAATGAACCCAAAGTCTTACAAAATGTCCAGAATTTTGTATTTAATATCGCCATTAATAAAATGTTTCTAAAATGTCAAAGTTTGAAGGCAGATCAAGAAATCAAAACCTGAATTAGTGTAAAACAGACCACATGTATGCCTGTAAGAATTCATATTGAACATCCTTGCTGAATGGGCCTTGTTAAGTACCATTCTCTACTGGGATTTTCAAGTGAGGTACAGGTAGTTCACATTTCTGAAAACTGGATTCTTCCTCTTTACCGTGTACTAGGAAATGCTCAATATCATATATGATGTCTGCATCTGTTATCTTACTACCCCATTTAAGACACTTTTTAAAGTTTTGGGGTTGATTTTTTCTGTGTATGGACCATTTCATTTGATCCAAACCTCTAGGAAGCTTTGGCATTATTCTCTTCAACTTCATGGCAATCTATGAGGCAAAATTCGAACACAAATCAAGAAAACATGTGTGTAACACAACTGTCGAAGATTAAGATGTCAGCTGTTATTTAGATTTTCTTCCGTCTGTTGACTATGTGTGGTTGGCAAAAGACAATAGCAGATCGCTGATATATGCTGTAATGTTATAGGCCAGTGCTGCGTTTTGAGAGTTTTCAGAACTCCTCCAAAATAGGGCTAGAAAATGTGTTCCATGTACCAGACTCCCTTGTTCTTTTGTAGTTGCCGCGCTACACAATGAACCAAAATGGCGGCTTACTCTGGAAGAAACGAAAGATATGTTCCTTCACCCCCTTCGTGATGTCGCTGCAGAAGTTCATTTTCCATGGACGAAAGAAAGTATCAACCCCAAAAGTATTGGTAGATATCGAAATTTAAATTGTATTAGAGGAGTAGAATCATCTAATTATTGTGAAAATATTTACGTAAATATGTTTTAATTTTTGTATCTGAAGATGAAAACGAAAGTTCTCCGGATCGCAATTAATGTACCAGATGTTTAATGATGTGAAATAAATAATTAAAATGAATGTATGTAATTTAAAAAGAAAGACTGATTAATACACCAATTAAAATTCAAACATAATCATTTAATTTTCATAATTATGTTCTGTTGCAGACGTGATTTGCAATTTCTTTGAAAAACATGATTGGTAAGAATCCGTCTGCGATCGTGGTTTCCTGTTCCGGTTTGTACTATGCTCTTTTCGTAGTGTGATTCTCGGTGAGTTGGGTCAGTAATCATGGCTGTTGGTAAGAATAAGGGCCTCTCGAAGGGTGGTAAAAAAGGCGTGAAGAAGAAGATGTAAGTTACAATTCCGTATTATTGAAGTTGTGTTTACTTTGATATATTTCTACGTTGATGAATTTATCTTGCATATTGAGTGATTTCTCTGATATTCTGTGATAAGAGAACATGGTCAATGCCCGTTTGCATGCATGTGTTCATGTTAGTGCGTTTCTGGGATGAGTGTTAGTCTGCATGAGATTATTGCAATAAATTATTAATTGGTGCGACAAACGTCTGATTTATATTTCAGTGTGGATCCCTTCACAAGAAAAGACTGGTACGATGTGAAGGCGCCGTCAATGTTTAGCACCCGACAAATCGGGAAGACTTT
Organism: Acheta domesticus; assembly: GCA_031308135.1. Taxonomy (NCBI): domain Eukaryota; kingdom Metazoa; phylum Arthropoda; class Insecta; order Orthoptera; family Gryllidae; genus Acheta; species Acheta domesticus. Next base: position 128,647,797 of record JAHLJT010003656.1, on the reverse strand, counting down.
GGTTAATAGGACTCAAGCACACAAGTACGTATTTAACTCCATTATTTCGTACATTAGAAGTATATCCTTGTCAAAAGAAAGTTTAGCCTTATTGGAATATTGTTGCCAGCAACTTGTGGATGGTTGAGGATATTTAGATGTATTAATAGATTTGTTTGTGATATCTAGAAGTAATGATTCAAGGGACGAGAAGTACCCATGAACAAAAATACCAATACTTGTAAACAGAAAATAAGTTACAATTTTAATTACAAGGATGGATAGTTTTTGGACTGAAGTAGGTCTCATTTGTTTGGAATTTTGGTTTCTCAAATTTATTGAGTTATTGCTATTTGTAAATAACATGGAATTTTGTATTACATTTATTCCTGTAAAATTGTCTTAACATAGGAGTACCATGAAGCAAATGCTTGTTTCCTACTGTTGGCTTGCATTTCTTGCTATCGACTTTATCAGTTTGGCCATGGGTTCAGAACTGCTAGATTCCTGGAGTTTCCAGATGGACACCTGTTCAGGAAACCGCATTGCCTCAAGTTGCTTAACCCGTTGCTTCATGGAGTGTAGTTAAGCAATTCAGCTACTGTTCTCGGTATTTATTTATGATTGTGTGGGTTCTGAGCTACTTTGTTAATTCTTTTTTTAAGAATAATTAAAACATGGGATGGGGGAATAGAAACACTGTCCTTACTGCAAGCGTAGTTGTAGCTGGGAAGGCTTTGGTGGTGTGCAGATTAAATGTTTTGAAAGGAGGAAGGCTTGGTTGCAGGAGAGACTTAAGTGATCTCATGTTTGTATATGGCAATTTAATAAAACTCGTCAGACCAGAACTTTAAAGTTCATTGCCAAACACACAATCTCATGAATTGTACTTAACCTAACCAAATAGAAAAGGATAGATAATTTCTACTGTAAACAAATCTTAGTAATGGATTCCTTCACTCAAGTTACTTATCAAACTATGAATAAATTGTACATGCTTATACATTTTTGTGCCAAACTAAATGGAACAAAAATGTCTCTGATTCATGGCCAAGTTTTGGGTTTGGACTGATCAGACATGAAATAAACCAAAACTAAAAATAAAATAGGCCATTTTACTCATTAAAATTAAGATTTGCACTACATATTAGAAAGAGTACTCTGCAGAAAAATTCATTGCATATCCAGAATTGCTTATGGTGCAGTTGTAATGTTTTACATGCGAGGCAAAAATTTACTTAACTACACAACAGGTTGCGTGTAAGTTGGGCTTAAAAGTGCTAAACATGTACTTTTTAGCATGTAGGTATTATCCTAAATTTTCAGAATATTTTTTTACGACGAATTTATTATAATTTGGTACTTCATTATACCAGGTTTTGCAATTTTCCAGTGGGTCGATGTACCTGATATATGTGGAGGTAGTTAATTGTGTTTCAGCTCTACAAAATATTTGTTAATATGGGGAGACAGTAACTCAATGCTAATTATTTAAAAGTTTGTGTCATGGTTTTTATTTGAAGTCTGAGGAACTGCAGTGAGGGATGTAATTAGTTTTGCATCATTAGAAACTCTGTTTATCAGATAATCATGTATTCCATTCATTCTTGGAACATTTGTTGCACGTCCAGAATCACTTATGGTTGAGTACCATATGAGGATTCCAAGTGCATAAAACAAATGCTTATTTTGCAGAGGAAGTTTGCATTTTTTGCTCTCGTACTTTTGAAAATAAGCTACATTTGTTTCACATGTAAGTACATGCAAAAATTTTCATCAGACTCATTAAGGTTGTACCTAAGTCTGGCTTGGATTCTCATGATTTGTTTCTTATCTTTTAGCATGTAGGTACTGTTCTTAAATTTACATAAATTTTTGATATGAGAAATTACGATGTAGTACTTGGTGTTTCAAATTACATGTATCCATTAATTCTCAGGATCCCTATTGCACGTCCAGAATCACTTATGGTCAAGTACTGTATGAGGATTCCAAGTGCATACAACAAATGCTTGTTTTGCAGAGGAAGTTTGCATTTTTTGCTCTCGTACTTTTGAAAATAAGCTACATTGTTTCACGTGTAAATACATGCAAAAATTTTCATCAGACTCATTAAGGTTGTACCTAAGTCTGGCTTGGATTCTCATGATTTGTTTCTTATTCTTTTAGCATGTAGGTACTGTTATTAAATTTACATAAATTTTTGATATGAGAAATTATGATGTAGTACTTGGTGTTTCAAATTAACAATGTATTCCATTAATTCTCAGGATCCCTATTGCACGTCCAGAATCACTTATGGTCAAGTACTGTATGAGGATTCCAAGTGCATACAACAAATGCTTGTTTTGCAGAGGAAGTTTGCAGTTTTTGCTCTCGTACTTTTGAAAATAAGCTATATTTGTTTCACTGTAAAGACAAGCAAAACTTTACCTTGAGACTCAATAAGGTTGCACCTAAGTCTGGCTTGGATTCTCATGATTTGTCCCTTAGTCATTTAGTGTGTAGGTACGGTTCTTAAATACACAGAAATTTTTGATATGAGAAATTATGATGTACTTTTTTGCATATTTTGCATTGTATGTTGCTTTTGTATATTTTTGAAGGTTGAGAATTGTTGACTGTTTTTCAGTCGTATTATACTTTGATTTATTTACAGCATCCTTTGACAGATCAGCTGTTATTGAGTTATCCAATCAGGAGCTTGAACGTCACTACAATGATACTCTATGGTAACGTTAAAGCTCCCGATTGGATAACACAGTAACAGCTGATGAATGGTCAAATGGCAGTTTGAATTCTGTTTGAAGTTGGAACTGCAGTGGGATGTATTTAATTATCATTAATAAATGTCTATTCAAATTCATTTTATATTCCATTCATTCCCTAAACCTTTGTTGCATGTCCAGAATCACTTATGATTGAGTACCATATGAGAGTTCCATGTACAATAAACAAATGCTGTTTTGAAGAGCATGTTCACTTATCTCACTCTCATACTTTTGAATATAATCTATATTTGTTTTTACGCATTAGACAAAATCTTACCTCGGTCACAATAAGTTTGGCATCTAAGTATGACTTAATTCTTTTAGAGCTTTGGTATTAATAGACCAGTGTGGTTGTCATTCATTACGGCATATTTTGCAGTTTTTTGGAAGGTAGTTCCTTGGCTAGATTTTTCTGTGGCATTTAAGTGTTTCTACTGTTGACAAGAATTGTAGATAATGGGAGGCAGACACTTGATGCCAGTAAACCCAAAGTTTGTGTTCATTCTTTTTCTTCTCTTTCTTCTTTCAAATTTGCAGTCTGGCAGGAATTGGGAAGAGTGGTGTCAAGTGTTTTTGTTTTTTAACTTCATTGATGAGATAATTTTGTATTACACTCATTCCCAAAAAAATGTGGTGCATCGAGGATTGCTTGTTGAGTTCTATGTGAGGTTTCAAAGCATGTAAAACAATTGTTTTGCAGAAGAAGTATACATTCTTTGCACTCATTGCTTTTGGAAATAAGATATGTTTTCACATGAGTGCATGTGAAAATGTACCTTAGATGGTATGGTTGGGCCTAAGAGGGGGTTAGAATTCTAATGATTAGTCACATACTCCTTTAGCTTGTAGATATATGGGAATTAACTATAGTAAGGTTCACTGTTAAGGCATGGTTTGCCATTTCTCGCTAGAGTAGGAGAAAGTTTATGTAATGCTGGTTGAAAAAGTGCAGTTTCGGCAGAAACTCTTACTGCCTTGGTAACAAAAAAGTAGATATATCCAGTTGCTTAATTTGGGGGAAGGGGTCCTTCATCATGTGGTGTACTCATGGGTATGGGTCCTTGATGGCAAAGTGTCTGTCCGTCTGTGAACAACACTAGAGGCTAAACCGTTCTGGGGAGTTTCTTTAAAATTCCCCAATCTATCTGGCTGATGTCACAGCTTCTTGAATTTGAAGCTTTCAAGAGAATAGTGCAGATCTCGTGTTCATTGAAAACCCTCAGTTTTCCAAAGTAGCAAGAGTTCAAAACTTTTTCGGACTTCCTCATACAACTAAAATATTAATGATGAGTTTTTTTCCCCATAATGAAATTGTTCCTAAAGATAGATTTTAAAATAAGGTTCATGTACTATTTTTCAGAAAGGAGTACTTTTCACGCAATTTTGCATAAAACATAGCAGGAAAGATTGTTTTAGCACTGCTAGGGTGTAAGGTAAGGCATACTTGACTGATTTTTTTTTGGTCACATTCATTGCCTTTTGGCTCTTCATGAATTAACTGAAGTTCAGGGAAAATGGCGCTACTGTTGTACAGACAGACGTTTTGAAAGGGGGGACTTCCGCATTATTACATAACTTTCCCTAAACTATGTATATTACTTCCTCTACGTATGTATGGGAAAGTGAAACGAAAATTTTGTCAAGATTTGTATGGAGTCTTACTTTTATTATTATTATATTATTATTATTATTATATTATTATAGGGTTTTGTATTAATATACAGATTGAATATAAATGTTACTTCTTGAAGTGAATATAAAGTTACCTTTTTATATAGTTGTGTAAACATTTGTTTTAAAAAATGTGCTAAATTTTATTCTTGGAATGTTATATCCTTGTTATCATTTACAGAAATTGCGTCTGATGGCCTGAAGAATCGTGTTTTTGAAGTTTCATTGGCAGATTTGCAAAGTGATACAGATGGAGAGAGGTCTTTTAGAAAGTTTAGATTGGTTGCTGGAAGATGTTCAGGGTAAAAATGTTCTGAACCAATTTCCATGGAATGGATTTACCACTGATAAGTTGCGAAGCAATGGTTAAGAAGTGGCAGGTATGAAATTCAAGTTGTCAAAATTTGACTTGTACTCCGTATTGTGTGTCGTACGGAATAGTGTTCTAATGATGAATATGGACAGTGGCAAAGCCACAAAATAGTCTTTATGATGGTTAACAGCTGATTTCTCAGGCTTTCTGAAAAATCAAAATATTCACATTTTCAAGTTGGTGACAAAGCTCTTGCTTTCTGCTATCACTGTTAACCTGAGTCGCTGGAAAGCATAATCTGATTAAGGGCAGTAAAGGGGATTTGAATCATCTCATTTTATGTGATAATTAAAATCTCATTCTCAATATGGAGGCTGCTGAGCTCGAGCTAGTGAAATTAATGCAAATACTTTGTCCCCCCTCCTGCCCCATTGATTTGTCAAAAATAGACATTAATTGCTTTTACTTGAACTATGTAAGAACATTAATTTTACTGAAGCTTTGATTTCATTTGATGATGTTTACTACTAAATCACTACTAAATTGAATCGATAAAACCAATCCTTAATTCAGTAATCTGGTAAATTGTGTGTCTGTAGGTGTTAGGGGATAAATAATGTGCAAAAAAATAGGTCTTCAGATCTCGACAGATATACCAAAACTTTCATTTTATAACAGTTTCATTGGTGCTTTAAACAATGTTAATTGTTTAAAATAAAATGTTTATTGTTGTCTCAAAATTATTTAGTCTGCTGAAAACAAAACTTCAAGATAATATGTTTCTGTCGATCCATTTTAAGTGGTCCAGCACTGGTTGCTCGACCATCTTGAAAAGTTAAGGAATTTTTTTCTCTATTTAGCAACTGGATTTATCCACTTTTCTTTAACAGGACTGAGGCAATAAGTCTTTTTGGGTTAGAAATTCAGTTTTCCTGTCAATGTTACAGTATTTTCTCTTGCGTTAAGTGCGAGAAAGTAAAAACGAACATTTTTCTGTTACCTGTTTTGTTTGTATTCCTCTCGTGCTCTCTATACATTTTCCAGCATTTGTAATTAATTTTATTCATTTGCATAAGTTGTGCATCTTAAAGAGTTGACAAATATCTAATAATTACTTGCTTCATTGCTATTTGATTTTCACCATTCAAATATAATACCATCTGGTGATTAACAGCCACTGTTTTTGTTTTATTTAGACATTGATTGAAGCTCATGTTGATGTGAAAACAACAGATGGATATCTTCTGAGAATTTTTTGCATTGGTTTTACCCACAAGGATTCAATGTCTCAAAGGAAGACCTGTTACGCCCAACATAATCAGGTTAGTAAGGAACATTAACAATGAATTAATACAAAATAGTTTCCTGAATAAATAAGGCTGGGATCAAGCACTACTAGAATACTTTTGGAATTTTCTGAAAGTTAATAGTGGGGCTTAGATCAACACAAGAACTTTAAGCCTTTATTCTGTACTGGAATAAAGAGCGAGTCTCTCTTGTTACAATATTGTAGGCAAAATTGCCCTGGCATGTGTTAAAATATTGTGATCAGATAGTACAGGAAAACCTCGCTATAAGAGAATACCGCTTATAGGAGACAAAATTCACGGTCCCGAGGTCAGTTATATATAAACAATGCATTTATTTCCCGCTTTTAAGAGATCCCTGCGTATAGTGGACAAGATTTTATTCCCCGCCATGCGTTTGTCTCGCTTGTAAGAGACAAAGTGTGGAATTTTCCTCCAGGTGACTAAGGAATTTCTTCAGTGTGGTAAGGGTTGGGACACCTGCTTAAAATAGGCTGGAGCAGGGATTCGCAACACCAATGCCACCGGCGGGGGGGGGAGGTGTGCGAAGTTCTTGTGAAGAAAGCTCATTCAGTAAGCTTAGTGTCTTTTGGCAACAAGGAGACGCCTATAGTGCGACTTTTGTAACCGTGCCTCTAGAAGGAATCAGCTGTTTACGGTTTCTTCCAATCGGAAGCTTGTGTCACTAGTGACAGTCACAATGGTGACTTTCAAGCTCCCGATTTGGTGAAACCATCTGCAGCTGATATCTGCCAGAGGTTGAGTTGAATAAATCAGTTTTTTGCTTTTAGTGTTTTGAGCAGAGTTTCCAATTGTTACTTTCTCATGTACGTACATATATATGTAATATAGAGAAAGGAATGTAATGCTGCAGAAAATCGACGAGATTTTAACAGAATTTCATTTCAGAACATTCCATATTCTTGTGGGTACTGTACATGAAGTCCGTGGGACATTTTCATAATCTTTCCAAAAATTGCCCCAAATTTGTTCTTTAAATTTCTTGCAAGAATAGAGTGAAATTCACTTATAGAGGTGGCATTGTTAGGATTTTCACTGTTAACTCTAAATTTTTGAAATTGAAAAAGTTTGCAGTTTTTACGGTGTTTTTCTACAGCTACGAAATTGAAGATGTAAATTTTTTCTTACAATTAAAAATTTTTCTCTAATTAGATCTTTCATTAATGTTTTGTACTAAATAAAAGTTTTCACGTAAAATTGAGTGAAATAATAAACATTTACAAAAACAAGGTTTTCTCAAAAGGCTCCAAATTTTTTCTTTAAAGTTTTGGTAGTGATAGTTATAAAGGTACTTTATAAGACTCTTAACATTTTGCTCTATTCTTTTGTTTTTCAAAAATTACACGAATGTAATTTTTTTATAACTCTCATGTCACTATTTACATTAAAGGCTATACAAATCGTTCATATAATCCATTCATGAGCACATGTACTTTCAATGTCATAAAGTTCACCCAATAGATGTGGTTAAATGGGCCCTGGAATCGACTAATTTGTTTCCTCAAGTTTAAAATAAGTGTACAAATCATACTAATCCACTAAAAATATGGTAACATCTCATTAAACACATCAAAAATAATTTCCCACTTATAAGAGTTTCTGCTTATAAGAGACAAAATTCCATTCCCCCAGGTGTCTCTAATAAAGGGGTTTTTCTGTATACGTTAAGTATTGTATGCTGGTATTAAACTGATGATTGGTCTGTTACAACTTGTTACTTTATTAAATTTCCAATTAGGTGCGGCAAATCCGTAAGAAGATGGTTGAAAGAATAACCCAAGAAGTCAGTTCTTGCGATTTGAAAGAAGTCGTTAACAAGTTGCTTCCGGATTCAATTGCTAAAGATATTGAGAAGTTGTGTCAAGGCATTTATCCGCTACATGATGTTTATATTCGAAAGGTAAGCTTGAATAATGTGAGTTGGCAAAGGAAAAGGTTAAGCGATTCTTGAGATTTCATGAGAATTAATTTATTGCAGGTGAAGGTACTGAAGAAGCCTCGCTTTGAATTGTCTAAACTGTTGGAACTTCATGGAGATGGTAAAGGAAGCACAGATGAACCTGGGGCAAAGGTTGATAGACCTGAAGGTTATGAACCTCCTGTCCAGGAATCTGTTTAAATTTACAGATAAATAAATATTTGGCTAAAGTCTTGGACAAAAATGTGTAGTTTATTTCTTTCCCCTATATTTTCCTTTATGGGCTAATTTTGCAGTGTTGATTTTATTAGTTAAGATTGCCAAACATACTTTATGGTCTGCGGAATGTTTTTACTGATGAGAAAATGTTTGTTAATCTTTTGCAGTCCTTTCACTTTTCAGTTTTCTTCGTCTGGTGGTGCGGTGTCCCGCATCATGGGACTTTCTTTTTTCCTGGTTCTGATCCTTTGTCCTGTGGGGCGGGACCTATATTTAACTCCTGTTATTTCACTCGGGTAAATGGCACCGGTTTCCTGTACAACTAATTATCTTCAGAAGAGATCAGGCAGTATTTTCAGTAAACAGACACAGTAAAAATATTTCTTGATATTTGTTTTCGGAAATATTTTTTTGTGTTTGAATTTGGGGCTGAGAAAAAATTGAAAAATGTGTTTTTGATAGTACAAGTTGTGTTCTTATTTATCATATTTTTTTCAGTCTGATAAAATAGTATTAAGTTGTCGAAAAAAATTGAAATTAAAAAAACACGTTTTTGGCTGTTTAGGGGTGTGGGTGGTGGGACGGAGGCTAAGAAACCTTTCAAAAATATTAGTTTTAGGTTAGAATTATAGTGTAACCACTCATATGTAATTTGGTTGAGGGGAACTTTTTACCATCTTATCGGGGGGGACCCTTTATGTCGAATCGTAGGTCGTGTTTGGCCCCTTACGGGAAATACCTGTAAACAGCATTCAATATTGCAACGTACACAGGACTGCTAAATACTGAAATGAGAACACATTATTTTTCAAAAAAAAGAAAGAAAGAACTTTAATCCTTTACTCTCTTGTTATTCTCTCAACAACAATGTAACAATGTGTGAAATATAAATTCACTCGAGCTTGGCAACAGTGTTATAGCTCAAATACCCTTACATGAAATTAATATTAATCAGCTGATTCCAAATTACTGTATATTCAGGAATTCCTTTTACCCCCCCAAAAAACAATGTCATTAACAAATTTTTCTCGTACGTACGTATTTGCAAATGTAACAATGAAAAAAAATAAACGGCTAAATTTTTCATTGCTAGTTGACAACAATTGCGTGCGTTTTTTTTAAATTTCGAGATTTCCACCGATCTTGTCGGAGTTTATTTAATTTACTTGAACGTGCGCAAAACGAATATCTGATTTAATAATTACGCCGCGAATGCGACACTTTCCTGTTGTTGCGTTCGTCGAGACAGCGCCGTCGCCAGTTCGGTCGTCCTGCGCGTGCGCGCGCCGACGTACTCGCACGCTCCAATCTTGCGTATGCTGGTTTTCTTCAAAAAATTGCCCGATCACGTCGAAGCACAGTCACAAAAATAAATAAACAACTTCTCTCTTCCAATACGCTCACTGCATCAATAGATGTTCGCGCTATCAGTTCACATGTCCATTGCACGGTACCGATTCGTCGCCAAAATGTCTAAGTCCAAATCTTTTTAAAAAATCTCGAGTCCGTCCAACGTGGACACGATGTTTCTATCACCACTGACTAGGCAGAACTCTTCTTAAAATAATGTCGATTTAACATGTTACCTCGCAAGAGAAAAAATGCCGGCGAACTCCATTCTTGCCTTTTCATTGTTTTCTTAATTTTTCTAAAATGTCCAATATCAATTATTTTGACATGCTTGTGCGTTTATTTACTAACGCCTTTTCCCAATGTTAAGGTTTTCTTGCCCAAACAGATATTTTCGATCTTTTTTACGTCGAAAATGCGAAATTTCTCCGTCGACATTACACACCAATTCGTCGCTTGTTTTGGTATTATTAATTCGTAATATTTCTTTATCTCAGAAATTCAATGTTCTATAAACCCTTTGGATCCGCTATAATTTTTTCATTAAATTTATACGACGATTCACACGCCTCTCGTTGCCTAATTAAAATTTTGATACTTTAAGTTACTATATCTGACACGTCACTGGGGCTTTTTCTCTAAAATTTTATATTCTAATTTTAAATGAACCCGTCGTCCGATCGTGTTCAAACAAAGACCACAATGTTTGTTTATTTACTTTCCAGCTAACTGTATGGTCAGATTTCTTTCCAAAACTACCAAATCCATTGTGTTTTCCAAAACTGTCGAAATATACTTTCCGCGGCACGCTGTTCTTCTGTCTCGCTAGTATCGATTCTGGTACACGTTTTTATTGACTATAGTTTAAAAAATATTTATTCCTTGTCCACAATTGTTTTTGGGGAATGTATCTTAAATGAAACCATTACTCTATATATATATATATATATATATATATATATATATATATATATATATATATGGAATGCCGCAGGCAGTGTTGTCAGTTTACAAGAAAGTAAAGAATTAAAAATCAAATAATAGAAATAATGAAACTTGGAAAATCAACCGTAGAACTGATAGAAACAAAGGCATTGCTATGGTATGGACATTTAAGGTTGGACAGGGAGCGACTGCCAAAGATGTGGGAATACCATCCTGAAGAGAGAAGATATAGAGGAAGACCAAGAAGGAAGTGGGAGGAAGACAAGATCAATGATGCCGGCGAGAGATTTAGAAGATGATGCTTGGGAGGATCGAAAGAAATACAGGCAGTGGGAAATGGCGACTGCTGAAGAATACTCCCTATACTACTACTACTACTACTATTAATTAGTAATAAACAGTTCCTGTAATTAAGAAAACGACTGAAAGACCAACAAGTTTGTTGTGCCTAATTCGCATCTCCCCCATCACTGGGAATACGTCATTGAATCTGCGATATACAATGCGTTCCTCAAACCGTTCTGAAAGTTCGCTTGCCAAGGCGTTGCCTGTCCAGTACACACTCTATACATTCCTTCCCACCACAAGCGCCACTCGTCCTGCGATAATTCCCATCGCAGCTGGCACCAGAGATCCAAGCACTTGTCTGAAGGCATTTGGGCTGGCATACATTATTTCGGAACTAGCCGAAGGTTAACACATTGACCATTAAGATAAAGATTAACTCGACTCCGATATTTTAACTTATAAACAGTTTGTTTTTAATATTCTGTGGCCCCAGGCAGCCGCAGGGTTCACCTATGCGTTAAAGCACAACTGACTTCCCGCAAATGAAACTTGTATTACATATTACAAGTTTCTTTGGCGGGAAGTCACCTCAGAGGCCTAGTCTCAGGTCGCTCTGCAGGAGCATGCAGTCGAGTAAGGTACAAGTTCCAGGCTCTCGGCACAGATCACCCTGCGCCTCACTGGCGTAATTTCAACATTATAGTCTTAAAGGGACTGTTATTATGAACGTGTAAGTGTGAAAAATACAAATGCATAACTGAAATAATTAAGCATTAAAGATGAGAAACCTATTTATGGAGTTTCACTGTATGATGGTCGTGATAGCAAAGATGTTTTAAACACGAATGGAGGTAAGCAAGTAACAAGATCTTTACATCCATTGACATGAAATTCAAACATAAAAACAGTATACACATATGGAGCTGAGTTATGGACTATTAATGCCAGCAAGCACTCGCACATGTCTGAAGGCATTTGGGCTGGTATACATTATTTCGGAACTAGCCGCAGGTTAACACATTGACCATTAAGATTAACTCGACTCCGATATTTTAACTTATTACAATGAAGCACTGCAATAAGAATACTGCAATAATATTTTGATCTGCGCACCTTCCACAACACTTGAAAAATCTCGCAACAAAAGCTATGAAACGCTGTCTAGTGGGCACCAAAATAAACTTCAAAATGTAAAGAACAAAACCCATGTTTTGGCAATTGCCTAATTTTGAACGCGAACTAACAGACACGAGAACCCGAAAGAGCAGCGCGACGCACCGGTGCGTCGTTAGCAGTGAAAGGGTTAATGTTTTTAAGACTTTGGTACATTAGTTTGGCATTTTCCGTTGACATGGTACTAATACCTTGAGCTACATATAATTGGTATGTAAACCTTGTTGAAGCTTTCTGAGGCTTACGTACATTAAAAACATTTGTTTGGGAATACTGTTTTCTTGTCTACGATCAACTAAGTAATTTACGTACTTGAAAAGGACATGATCTTATTATACTGCGAAATGCCGTGACATATTCCATCGCGAATATGGGATTTGAGTGGCCTTGAGGGTCGCAGTTATAAAAATCGCAGTATAGATAATGATCTGTGCCGGATCTGCTCCCCTATACACCCTTGTATCTAGAATTTTTGTTTTCGTTTACTGTTTTACTACGTAATATATAATTAATAAATTTCTTGGTTGAAAACATGGTTTCAAACATTAATTAATATGTACATAAACATATACAAATTTCATTAGCTATTCAAGCATTGTTCATAATAGGTCGTCCATAAATTACATGATAGTAAAGAGGGGAGGAGGGGTTTGAGGCTGCGTTACTTAGGTGTAGGGGATATTGGCATATTCTTACATATTATTTTTACTTTCATATACGTAGAGTTTTGTAATGCTGCACGAAAGAACTGCGGATTTTCGGCAGAAAAAAAATTCATTGTCAGGCCCTGGTGGAGAAAAGGAGGGAAATCCCCTAACACGTGGTGCAGCCAGAATCCTTTTGTGGGTCCTTGATACAAAAATCGATTGATGGCAAAACGTCTGTGAACAACGCTAGCAACTAAACCGTTCAGCCGATATTCTTCAAAATTGATATTCCTCAGTCGATCTGATTTCGTGGCCCCTTGAATTTGAAACCGGTATTTTAATTTCTACTTTAAATGAAGCCCCCGGGACATTGAAAAAAAATGGCGCCAAGAAGTTTGATTAAATTTTTTGGATAGTCTGAAAGCAATTTAAGAGAATGGCGTAAGTCTCATGTTGGTTGATAATTGTGATTTTTTGACAATTGAACTTCAAATTTTATTCAGTGTCTTCCTACGACTACAAAATTGAAGATAGATTTGTTTTCCAAAGTGAGTCCTTTCATTAAGGTCATGCACTTTTTTTTTGTTGTTGAATGTTTGTTTTTGCGCAAGATGTGCAATTTAAAAAAATACAGATTCTTTGATTAATATTTGACGTGGGGATGCTCAGCATCTTAGCGTCCCCTGACGCTACGCCACTGGGCTAAATGTACCGACACTAGTTTAATTTGTCGCCACCACATGGCAGCACCAAATTTAGTGAAATTTACTTTACCGATAACGTGTCAACAAATGGTCCGATTTTCGATCTGTAAACGGCATTTGACTCTTGTTTATAACAAAATTTACACTACGAAGCCCTTCCCCCCCCCCCCAAAAAATAGCAGAAACTCGATTTTTAATTTTTTTTTCTCGTACTTCCAGGAACAATTAAAAAAATGTGGGCTTATAGCGCGATGGCGACAACCTTCCAGAATCGAACGCCGTGTCAAACATGCAAATCGGATAAATAGAAGTGTCGGAAAGTCAAATATCCAAAAACTCCTCACCCTACTCCCCCTTCCACTCCGCGAGCGGCGACGGCCGAGGAGGCCGAACTTTCGGGGGCAGCAAGCCAGGCACTCCGTCACTTCGCATCCCAATATATATTTTCCCCACGTGTGAAACTAGTGATGCTGTAATAGGAGCAAACGGTCTCGTATCATCTTTAATAGTAGTATAAAACTATTATCTTATTCACACATTCCGTCTTCCTTCGAATACCATCATAAGAAAGTCTGAGGTATCACTCAAAATATCGATTCCGATTTGGTACCGATTTGAAAAAGAAAATTGAACTAATTGTGTAAATATCACCCATATTCCATCTCCTCACATCGTATTAGAGATTTTACTTCTAAGATCTTCCATTATCATTTCACTACCGGAAAGAACAAGCAGAGATAACGCAAGAGCTCTTTAATCCTACGACTCGACTATTCATTTCAAAAGGGCGTTTGTCACCTTGAGAGAATTCACCTCGTTAATCCCCCTTTCCAAGTAAAATAGCCGAATCGAATTTTTAAAATGTTTTTGTACTTTCGGACAAATTTTTAAAAGTGGTAAAATAGCGCGCTGCCGAGATGCACCCTGAATCTAACGCCATATCATACACTAAAATCGGATAAATAGACTTCTCTAGTCATGTAAAAAACTGATCTTCAGTAACGTCAAAATTCTCTTTCGCAGTACTGCTTGACGATCTCATGGCTAAAGTCTGGGTTATTATGTAATTACATATGTTTTGTCTACTGTTCTCATTTTGTGATCTCGGCGAACTGTTGCAATCCTAACAAAATATCTAAATTTTTCGTTACAAATTTTGTACTGTATTACGTATTTTACATATTTTGCTGATCATTTAATATCTGATTAACATTCTATTTATTATTTGCTAATTATTATATTTTCACAAATCTACCAAATTTTCTTGAAAAATATATTTCATTAATTTTGAAAAATAGTTTTTATTTAAATATGTGTTTATATTTTAGCAATGAGCATATTTTGTCTTATACTAAGACAGAATTGCTGACAACCCTATGTGCTGCACGTAAAGATTTCGAACAGAGTGCTTCAAAGATTCTCTGTTCGTCCCTGAGTTTTCTACGTGCGTCTCTTTGTTTTCATTGCTGATAAAGAGAAATAAAAAAAACAGTAGGCAGAAAAAGTAGTTACTTTTAAATTCGAAACTACAAAAATTATTTTTGTAGTTTTGGCGCAATCTCGTGTGCAATATATGCAACATTAAAAGATAACAAAGCAAGATTTTTCTCAAAACCGGCTCCATTTTGGTAGGGATAGTGCGAAATGTACTTTAAGAAATGACATAAACGCTATTTTGCTCTATTCTATTGTGTTTGCAAAAGTTCCACAAATCAAACTTTTGAATGGCCTGTCACGTCGTTTATATTTACATTATCGGCGATTTGTTCACATTATTACATGTATGAGCACATGTGCTTTAAATTGTCATTTAAAGTTTCTCGAAAACGCAAATTTTCTTTGGAAATGAACTCGAAATTTCGCATTTTCAGAAACGCTCAAATGCTTTTTTTTGTGAACTGTTTCAATTTTTTTGTTCAAATTTTTTATACGTATAGTGCGAAATGCACTGTCTAAGGGAACAAAAAAATGTTTTGTTGTATTATTTTGTTGTTTTTCTTCAAAATTTACACAAATGTATTTTTTTTAATATCTCGCATGCCTTCTATGCACATTTGCAGCGAGTTGTAAACATTATTGCATTTGTGAATGGAAGAACTTAAAATATCTTCAAAGAAAGTTTTTAAAAAACTTAAGATTCCTGTGAAAAAGGGCTTCATATTTCGCATTGACATGGACGCTTAAACAGCCTTTTCTTAAAAACTATTTCAAGTTTATGAATGAAAATTGTCGTAAAGGACGTTTCAGTCTTCCTTAATATTGGAAAAGCAATATTTTGAATCTACCATTAGGAAACCGAAAAATTGAGAAAACACACAAAAATGTTGGGGCTGCGTTAAATGACAGGTGGCAAGATGGGGCAAGACCATAAAGCTAGCCCATGCCAACAATATAGAAAATTTTACTATGACAAAGTCCGAAAAGCTGGCTGAGACTATAGGAAATTGAAAACTAATACGGGAAAGTCTGTGCCATTCTGTAGCACCACTAGTTACTTTCTCTTGTATGTAGTCTACACAAAGTTATATAATGCTGCGGAAAAGCTATTTCAAGATTTCAACGGAAATACACGTTTTGGGGTCCCCTGATAACAAAAGAGTGTTAAACGTCCGTCCATCTGTCTGTCTGGGCGTATGTGAACACCACTAGCGCCTAAGCTATGCGTAGAATTTTTGCTCAACTGAATAAACCGTTGTCGATCTGGTCTGAGTCGAAGTTCTGCGATTTTCAAAAACATTTATTAACTTTTGGAGATACTTTATATTAAGCCCCAGGGACATTTTCACATTTTCTCAAAAATGTCAACCAGGATAGGTGTCTCTGTGCATCAACTGATGTCATTGCAACGCCTCTGACCGAGATGTCCTAGGTTCGAGTCCCGACGGTGGCAGGATTTTCAACACTAGCTTGTCAGCTAGATCGAATTCACCCGATTTCTGGAGGAAAATTCTAGCGACCGGCTGCTCTGATTGGAAGTTTTCTGTGTTTTTTCCAACACCAAACGAATGCCGGAGCAATACCCTAACAAACAGACCGCGCGCGATCTTTCCCTCCTCTTCCTTGTCCTATCTTCACACACACACACACTAACTTGCACAACACTACCACATATGCTGGGAGACCAGTGGGAGGATTGTAACTTGTCCCGGCTGTGGGCGGTGCACTGCTGGTGGGAGATACCTAGCTGGGGAAACCCCGCTAGAGGACGGAAGGTCGGCGCCGGATCTCGCCATCCAGCGGGGAACATCTCTTCCACCTCACGATGAAATAAACATTCTTGCACTTACGGGACTAATGACCACAATAGTTGACGCGCCCGAAATCACTAACAACAAATACAAAATTACTCCAAATGCTTTCCTTAAATGAATTGTAATGGTCGCGACCGTATCAAGCACGGCTTGATCACGCGACATCTAGCGGCACGACCGAGAAAGACTCGAAATGATGTGGTATATTCCATGGTGAAGACGGGCCTTGAGAGGCAGATATGGAAAAATTGCATAGAATAAAAGAGTGTCCTCACAAGTTCACTCTAACCAGAGTCGACTGTATGTAGTTTATTGGCAGGAGCAAAAATGTTCTCTTTAAATTTTCTCCACATATAAAAAATATGGTGCTAGTCTTATTTTGGGCTGTAGCTTAATTTTTTCGAAAATGTCAAAAGAACGTGAACATTTAAAAACTTGGAGATAGCAATTTTGATTTACACAAAGTATATGTTGTCAAAAAATAGCTATTAAAAAAAGGTCATCTACAATATTTTGAAAAAATGAGCTGATTTCACTTATTTAATGTCAGAAATGTATGCAATTTCAAAAAATATTATTTTCTGAGAAACTGCACATTTTCATTAAAGTTTCTCCTCGTATGTAAGAACGTTTGTAAATAAATAAACTAGTGATGCTATAGAATGGCAGAGACTTTCTCGCAGTACTTTTTTCTATTCTCTTTAGTCTGAACTAGGTTTTCGCGAATGAATGAATCTCTTCCCCGATATCGTTTTTGGTCGCACAAAGGACATTCTTTTTAACGTTTTCTCGATTTTCGGCTTCCTAATGCTAGAACTGAAACCATCATACAAATCACTATTATGCCATGTATTGCCAGAGAGGCCGAGGTGGCTAATTGATGAGTATGGACTCATTTCTTCGGAGGCAAGCTTCGCTGGTTCGAATCTTGGTCGAGGTGTATTATTTGTAACCATTCTCTGTTGTCGCAGAAAATAATTATGAATTTCAGAAGCTTCACTGAAAACTGTTTGAAGCAATTCTAATCGCTTATAGAATTAATTACGATAAATTAACTGTAAGTATGTGATTTTCGAATTTTAAACTTTTTAACATTTTTTCACATCCCTTCTTGGATTTGTCAAATGTATGTACCGTAATATAAATTGTTTTGCTATCAGACGTTTGCCTTTTTGTGCCTCTGTCCGAGTCTGACCCATTCAGCGTTTATGTGGCGTAGTGGTATACGTGTCGGCACTTTAACTTTGGGGATCTGAGTTAGGGTCTCGGAGTTGAAAAATATTTCTGGTTGAAAATACTTTTGCTGGTTTATGTAGAAGTATAATATTGCGTGGAATTTAGAAAAATGCAATAAAGTATGTGCTTTGGTTGTACCACTACTTTAATTCGAATTTTTGAATTTCAATGAGAAAGCAAACCAAATTATCTATGGTGGAATTTTTAATATTTTGTTCCAAATTAATTATATATATTTACATGAATTGGGCATTTACCTTTTTATGGCTCTGCCCGAGTTCGGTCCAAATGGCGCTTGTGTGTCGTAGTGGTAGGAGTGCTGGCACGTTAACTCGGGTCACAGAGCAAAGAGACCGTCCATAAATTACGTAACGCAATTTTCGAGTATTTTCAATACCCCCCTCCCCCTTGCATCGCACTTCTGTATGTAACGCAACGTAACGCTGCCTCAGACCTCCTCCCTCCCCCTTTACGTAATTTATGGACCCCCCCCACCGCCCCTCCCAAAAGAATTGCTGATTGAAAACACTTTTGCTGGTTTATGTAGTAGTGTAACGTTGCGGTGCATTATGTGTAGTGTAACAGTAAGAGAAAATATGTGCTTTGGTAGCTCCACTAATTGTCATATCCTTTAACTCTCACAATTGAAATTGGTTTAACTCACTCAATAGAAAAGTGTCTGTTAAGTCCAATACAACTACAATTAAAATTGTACTCACAGGCGACAGGTGATGAGTGAAGAATAAGTTGAATATGTTACAAAATGATAATATCAAATAACATCAGAAACTATACAGAGTTAATCATTTCCCAAGCTGAAAGAACACACAAGCTTGCTACTGATTATGTTAACAATTAATAAATTCTTTACTCTTGTGGCCTCAGAATCATTGCATCACTGCAGACATATTTTTTCTCTTCGGTCAATTTTGTCACTGCCTGTATATCACAGCAAATGTGATGCTTCTGCAATCACAGCAATGCAAATGTGCTTTTCCAAGGCTTGAAGTCCTGTTGTAAACTCCAGAACTCATTAGCATCATTTGTGGACTGTAAATGCATGGCAATTTTGACAGTTGGGTGGTGGGCCAAGATCCTTATGACCTAAAATAGGACACAATTACAGGGTTGCATGTGATGAAGGTTTATCTTCTACACTCCAATTCCATTAATTCACAAATTCGCATATTTTGTAGTTTGTATTCAAAAAATTGGATTTCTTCTTCGGTAATACTTGGAAATATCCTCCACTCTTCAATTCACTGTAAGCACAATCTTGTGGATGTTAGAGAAGAAGAGAAATCATCAAGAAACTGCTGCCCAAAAAGAAAAGCCATGGGGAAGATTTGCCCTTCCAGCTGAGGAGAATGTGGTGGCATATTTTTGTACTGCCAGAATAAAACTTTAACCAGAGTAAAATAACTCACTCTGAATGCTATTGTAGTAGCATCACTAATTTTTAAACAAGGAATTAATACTGAGTGTTGTAGTCATAGACCCGAATGTTACAACAATGGGAAAGGGTTGTTAAATGTCACAACAAATACAGGAATGAAGGGAAATTAATGAAGTATGATTCACCCTCAATTCTACTTTTATTGATAGTTACATAGCCCTTCACATGTAACAGCTTTTTTTTAACATTTCTAGGCCTAAATAAAATAAAACCTAGAGACATAAAAATGTTAAATTTATGGCCTGTATAACATATGCCTACTTCAGAAAGCTTGTTGACACTTCTTTCTCTTTATCTAAATTTTATATTTGTAATTATTTTCCTAGGCTACCCGCTGGACACTGCAATAATGGATAAGGACATGTGCATTCACTTGTAAAATTAGAAATAAATTGCAGTGTGTTTTAAACTAATTAGTTCTTGAAATAATAAAATAAAAATCATTAGGTAGTACCTGAGATGTGAAGGTTAGGTGTAAAAGTCTTGGAATGATTTGAATTGTGACATGTTTCTCATAGTTATTGTACCTAAATTGTTGTGTCTTATGTAAATTTTGGAACATACCCAGTTGTGATAGTCTCGACTTTGAACATTTTTCTAACACTTTTTCAACAATGTCTCTTGAGTGTCTTGTTTAAGAAATTACAAAAACAAGCTTCAAATTTTTCACTTTCCTAGTCTACACCTCACCTGAAATTTACACTTTTAAATATGTGAATTTTCATTAATAATAATGGATAAAGCTCTGATAGTACAGGATGTCTCAGAACAAATGTTAAAATGTCTACAGCATGTCCAAGGATCAATGATGATCACTTTGCCAATTAATATGAGGGAAGTGTAACAGAGATACACAAGTGAAATTTGCCTCTGATTACTAGGCATTTTCTCATGCACTGGTGTCAGGCAGACACATGGAATCTCTTTGCAATAACGTATCCAGCTGGATATGTTCTTTGTATGTAAGGAGTTGCCTGACAGTCTGAGGCAAATTTTACGTGTGTACCTTATTTACTACATTTAATGAAATTTCCCAACACAGTTTCATCAGCCAAAGGTGTTCATCTTGAATCTCTCTACATGCCATGTAGCATTTATTCTGAGACAACGGTACTTTCTTCTTTTAAAGAATATTTATAATTAATATTTTCTATGCAATATGAAGCAATTTCAGTAACATACAAATTTTTATTCTATACAACCAAGAGAATATAAGAATAGAATGCATTTCTGCACACAGAAGGAACAGTATTTTGTCGGTACTCAAAATTAAACTGTAGGTGCAAATTCCTTGGCAGAATTTTAACCATAAATGGCAGATGTTTGCAGAAGATATTTCTCTGCAACTATTTAATGTGGAGAAGATAAATTCAACCATAAAATTTCTTAGCCAATAATTATTGCATAGTATTGAATACTTGGGGCTCAAGACATCAGTGCAAGGAACCTTCTAAACATTTAGCTGAGAATTGGGTATGTTATGTGTGTTTGAATTTTGTGTGACATGCTGGTCACGTGTCTTTTCTAATTTTATGATAAATTTAGTCTGTCCAAGTGGTTAATTCAAATATACCAATATGGTGTAGGCCCTACACGTAAGATGAGAATGATAGGTGTTCGTTACTTTTATTTCAACTTGAATTATTATTATGTTTGTGTGTGTGTAAATGATAATGGCTTCTAACATTAAATACTGAGTGTCTCTGAATGTAGAAAATTAATTTAATATAAAAGTAGTAAAACAAAACATGCACAAACGTGTCAGTTTCATATACATTGTTTGTGTTCAGAAACCCTTCACCATGAATTAGTGAATACATTTGGCTGAATGTTCTGTTTAAAATTGACTTCACTTGTTTAATGGATTTTGATATGTAGATAGTAACTCTTGTCCTCATCAAAATTATTATGATTATTTCAACTTTCTTTCAAAGAATTTCCTGATAAATGTTCACCAAATATATTATAAAGAACACTTTCATCCTCTCATTTTCCATATTTTTAAAAACAAATTTATTAGAACAAACTGTTGGTTTGGAAATAGCTCAGGTACAATTGTGCTTTCGGATGCTGATAATTTCAGGATTCAGGATACTGTGTATTATATCAGCCATCATCTCTTAAAAGTAACAAGGTTGAAATCTCATCCAGCAATAAAGTTTAAAATTTAAATTATTCTCTTCCAAAAATGATTAAATTGTTAAGCTTATGGTACAAACATTTGTTATCATCCGCCCTTAGTTGTGAACAGATTCATTAGATGATGAATTGGATTTTTTCCAAACCAGCAGTTTCCCTTTACAAATAAAAAACGTTACACTCCAAAAATATTTACTACAAATTAATTCAATTTTAATTTTCTATAAACTTTCCCTAAAGGATCTTACACAAAATAATATAAGTGTTTTAATATTCCAGACAAATATTTTGAGGCATTTTGTGATATGTTCTGTTCCATGCAAAGAAATGGAAAGCATTTATAATAACTGAAAAATTATTATTATAATAAAAAATTATGAAATCTCAGAAAGGAACTACAATTTTAGTCGTTGAAGAGAAGGATCAATTTCTACAAGCAGAATTTTCACCATATTCCACAGGCCTGTTTGGGCCAGGATTGATGAAATAATATTCAGTAGAAGACCCTTAAACCTGACTTTAAGTAATCAAACTATCCCCATCCATGCATTTACAATTTACTGCTTCAAAAATTAACAAGGGTGATTTTCTGGTAACAAACTGCAAAGTAGAATTATTTTTTGTGATTTCGTCACATCTGAAACTTTGTGTGTATTGCACAAACTATAATGATCAGAAAGAGTTGCTTCTTCCACTAGTTCTCAGACACATTGCAAGTATGCCAGGAGGTAGATATGTCGAAATAAAATATTTATAAATGATGTCGATATGTGGTAGGCCAACGGTAAATTAAAGTTTTAATCAAAGGAAAAGAAATGGTCTGCTGCTGTCTACACTGCAGAGGGGGAGCTTGGTCAGCAACGAAAAATTCCAAAAAGCATGATCATATAGAGTGCCAAAAGAGATGAGTTGGGGGACTAAATGCATGTGTTTTTGTTGAAGTAGTTTAAGTCCCAAAGATTTACCACATTCCGACTGAAAATTCCTGTGTAAAACATTCGGGCTGATTGCGAGGAATGTGAAGGAAGTGTGTAAAAGGTAAACGGTGAAGGGCAAGAGCCAGAAGGATGTAGATTGTTTTGAGGTGAATGTGATAATCGGCAGAAATAATTGTGAAATTGGTTCATTTGCCTACTATAAATCCCCTACTCATACTTTATTTTTGAAGAAGGAAAGAGAATGCCACATTGTTGTGCTAGGAATTCAGAAAAAAATAAATATAAATTTTAATACATAGAGACACAGTTACAAGCTGAAAGCTTCTTCATGTTGAAAATAAGGTATAGGTATCTAAGTGATCTTTAATACAGATTGCTCAGTTCATAAGTAACTATATTGTCAGACAATTGTAAGGATCATTCAATTATTCATTTTATCTGCATTCAATATGATTTGTTTCTCTCTCTGTTAATTCATTTTTAACAGAATAAATAGACCCTACTTGCATTAGTAAATTATAAAAAAATGGTAAAAAGATAAGATCTGTCTTGTCATATTTTAATATACTGCTAATAGACTAACAAAACTAAAAGACTGCAATGTGTTTTATTGTACACTATTTTGCTTTTCCATTCCTTTGCACGTCTTACAGTTAGGTCATGAAGGGGTGGAATAATGAGAACATGTAACATAAAACATTATTAACACACAAAAAATAAGATTCTATGCATTCCCTACAAAACATAGTTACTAATTATGACCAATTCTTTTCATGACCTAGCTCTGATAAGTGTTAAATTACAATTTATTATTCAATATTATGACAGATTTCGTAGTAATATAAAAATATGGGTTTCTAATTGGCCATAATTGCCAACTGTTTAAGAATGCACCATGTATCTTTACCCTACCATTAGTCTGCCGGAAAAGTGAATCTTCCCTTCTAAACACCTAATTTCAATTTGAGAAATATTTATTTATTTTTATTACTTTGAAAACACAACAAATACTTTCCACTTGACGTTCTTAATTTTGATTGTTTATTTTCCTGTTCTCATGCTCTGTATAAATTTGTCATTCAATTGTGAAAGACACCAAAAATTAACCAAGTGATACTGAGTGTGGCAGCTGGCTCGGCTTAATGCAACACTCCAAAGAATGTTAATAAATTATGATAATGGTAGAGAATAATAATAAAACACCAGTGGAATATAGATAAGGGACATGAGAAATCTCCTAGCCATCTTTTATAAATCTGCTTTACCCATCACAAAATCCATATGAATTGTCTGGAACAGCAGGCTCAGGAGATAAATGTTAAGCTGGGATTCAGAAATATACCAGCAATTAAGGAGCATACTTAGCACTTCTATTAAAAAACAAATATGATTGAAGAATTTTCTGTACCGTGATAAACAAAAATTTAGAATAAGGGATGATGCACTTCTTGGCAATTCATTAAGTACATATAGTTGAATATATTTCTACTCAAAAATACTGTTTCTGTAGCATCTAAAACTAGATAAAAAATATTAAAGTTTTTCTCAACAATCTCTACAAAGCCTTTTAAATCTGTCTACAAGTTGATACTTCAATAGGAAATTTTGTACAATAAATTTATCTACAAAGAGCTTACAATTCTTAAATGGTAACAACCATTATATTCTAATTCAGAAATATCAATAAATATTAGGTGATTGGTTCTTTCTGCCACCAGCACAGTTCATAATAATGAAAATGACGATGTAAGTTGAGCAGCTGTGTTGATATTTTAAAAGTATGCAAGAAATATAAGCATAAAATGTACCAGAATCACTTTCCATGTGTTTAAACTACAAAATCTGGTACAATTAATAAAATAATATTAAAGTTAAATTTCTTCATCAAAAGAACATTTGGCCTTGTGAATCTAAAACTGTGTTATCTCCTTTCTAAAGGCAGAAATCTCCAGGTCCTACAACTAATAAGGCATACTACGTGTCTAGATCACACTGCAAAGCACTGAAGTGATATGTATTAGTTCTCTATTGTTACCACTAGGTGGTGACAAAGAAGCTTTTCTTAGAACTTGGGAGAGTTCCCACAAGATACTGCACAGAATGTACATCTGTGTCACAAAAAAATACAATGCTAAAAACTAAACCCCAGAACTTCATTTGTTAGTGACTTTTTGGAGGCAAAGATCTATCTTGGTTCTTACTTGCTTAACAGTTCAGCCACCCAAGATATTTAACCATCCTGCTCAAATACATTGATAATGATGATGATTATGAACTTTTATAGTAAAATGGCATGCATTTTTTGTTCAAGCACCCACAATAACAATGTTAATTTGAATGCATACATTTGAATGATAACAATTTTGTATTAGAAGTATTTTAATTTCAAAATTAATGTAAAAGACAAATTTTCCTCACAAGTCCACAAGAAATCATATCTATTTCGATGCACACTTACCACCTGGCTTAGAAGAATATTTCAAAGTAAATGCATTAACTTGCTTAATGTAGAATTTCCTGCACCTACTGAATGGATATTTAGTCAATAACAAGTGAAGTAATGGAGTCAATTGACTTGAGGATATATAAATGTTGTTGATGTATAACTATACAAAAATAATATACATTATGTTCTCCAAACACTTGGCATTTCATGACAATTTTAAAAATTACTTGTTGATAATACTGTTTCAAGTGGTACTGGATATTACAGCCCAAAACTCATACATAATAATTAGAGTTTAATTAATGATGCCATGAGTAACATTTAAATTTGCATCTGGGCCAATATTTTACCTTTCAAGATCAACAGCACTGAATGTGAATGAGAAATGCATTTGAATTTCAATGATTTTTAAGTGGCCCCAGGTGAAAATTGACTTTTTTAATTTACTCATTAACTTTTGAAAATGTTTCTCAGCATATTCTATGGATTAAAACATTTAATACTATTGTTCCTCAATTATTCTTACTTGAATAAAATTAAAATATTTATCAAGATTCATTAGCTGCATGACTTAAAAAACAGAAAGCATTTGATATGTCACAATTGGGCAATTACAATAGTGATATGTGTATTGAAAGTGCATTTTTTCTGAATACTTCTCATAAAAATATGCATCTTGTGAAGGTTCTACCACCTCCTATAATCTACATCAAATATTCTCTTTCTTCGGCTTCAAGTGTAATATGATTAATAACTCATAAAATAAAAGTGAAGACACCAAATGCTTAGATTGTCATTCTTTCGGAATATGATCCTCTGTTTTAATTGACTGTATTTGCAATTCTGAATCAGAACACTCTAAATCAATTCTATTGTGGGATGAATCTATCTGCTGTGAAAGATCGATAGAATTGGATGTTTCCCTCATATTCTCAGTATTTGGAACATCTGTGCTTGGAATGTATCCAGAAACAGAAGGTAAATTTGTACCTTCTTCAACTCTCATATTTGCAACCATATTAATAGCTTCTTCTCCTAGTTCAGTGTCAATGGAAGAATCAACAGTCTGGGCCAAAGGTGAAGTAATTTTTGTGGTTGTGTAATGTTGTACTCTTGAGCTTAGCATATTGTCTGACTTGGAAGGTTGTAGTGATAATAAAGAAGGCTGTAATGAACACATAGAATAATTATTTCTTAATCTTTTCCTATTTCCCATGATGAAATGAATTATTTATCAATCTATCATTATTATTTGATGCAAATCAGTGAATTAATTAAAACCCTAAAGAAGTGAGAAAATGATATGATGTGATAAAAATGATGCCTTATATTGACAATGGATTTGAAAATACGCACCTAAGAGATGAGTATTTTGTAATATTGAGCTGGGTTATCTTAATGGGACACAAACTATCACACCAAAAAAATAGTTACTAAATATATTTTCTGAAACAAGAGCATTTGCCTCCCCCCTCCAGGGATATCCTTTTAATTATTTAAATTTCTTTCAGGTACTGCGAACACATAACTGTAAACTATGAATATATTTTGCTCTGTAAATTGTTAAAAAAAATCTAAGACTCTTTCCCTTATCCTCCTGAATTTTAAAATGAAGATTAACTTACACTTTCCCTTCCCCGAGGTTGTGAAATTCCAGGTAAGTCCGATTTGGACTTAGTCAGTCGTGCTTCAACATCAAGAGCTTCCTCTCGAGTACGTATACCAATAACCTTTAAAATTGCTGACATTTTGTCTGGATACTCACTATGCCCTAAAACATATAAATGATCAAAAAACTTCAAAAGAAATTGAAGATCAGACATTCCTGGCAATAAAAATGGAGCTTACTAGCTATATTTATTTCAAGACAACTCACAATTAGGACCCACAAAACAAACCACATTCGTTTCAAATCTGAAGCTGTGAAATCTTGCCATTGGCTCTCTTAACAAGGAAGAAAATAGGGCCATGAAGACTTGAGGAATATCTTAATAGCAAGTGTCACAGGAATTTCAGGTGGATAAAGGTCACTTAAGAGACCAGTTTCTGTTTTTGTACGATGAAACATACAAAAAGAAGATTAAAACAGAAATTTCCAACATTCCTAACTGCAACTTGCTGTTTTGAAATAGATATTTGCAGCATTACAAATACAAGGTTAAAATCTCCACTTTTATTTTACATATTACATTTAATTTCATTTTTTATGTATGATTCTTTGTTGTTATTAATATTTTTATTTGTTTTGAATGTGATAGAACCGGCAAAATAAAAATTATATAAAGAAACCAGCCAAAGCTGACATTCTGTGAATTTGTTTATAGGGGCTAGTCTCAGCTGGGGGTTAAATTATTTGTATTTGAGAAATTTTAGTTCCAGCCCAACATCAGGTCATATGGTGGGGATTCAATTGAATAATTAATTGACACACTCCCCAAGCATTCAAATGAGTGTGCGACTGTAGGTAGGCTGTGGGGTTCACAATTGGTACTAAGTGTGCTTAGCTTCTTATGTATTAAGAAAATATACAATCCATAGCTACATCTTGTCACTGCAGCAAAATGCACAGTGCTCAATTCAGTGCGAGAAAGTTAAAATTTTGGGTTCATTGTGGAACATTATAAACAAAATATTAAAAATATGTGATCTGTAGAAAATACATGAAAATTAGGGAACTTACCTGCCACAATTTCACTAAGATTAACATTGCACATTCGACGATCTTTACATTCAACTGGCTGCAATCCAGCAACTTCACTGGATATAGATAAGGTTCTATATAGGAACTTCAATAACCAATCACTCCTGTAAAACACTGAAAAGGTCAGATAAAGTATTTTTATAAGCACAAAAAACTAATCCATTCTACTTACTTGCAATATCCGTTTACTATTTTACCAGCCACGAACTCTTGTCAAAGGTTGCCACTCTCTAGGAGAACCTGTCACAGGAGCTCCTAATAAACAACATCTTGAATAATGCCTTCACAATCTTTCCTCTGGGACATTTCCTGGGCAAATAAACAAATGTATTAATTTAATTTATTTAATACAAAATATAAAAACAGTTAAATCCACGAGCGACATACTTTAGAGGAATGCAAACTGTGAACATATAAAACTGAATTAGCATTCTTATAATGACTGATTATTTATTGTTTCTGGCTGAATCAACCACTATTGCCTGCTCCCATAAGTTAAGTGCACGATCTGTGCAACGTTGTACCATATAATAACGTAATAAAAAAACATTGACAGTCTATAATTAAAAGCTACTATAATCCATAAAATTTAGTGCATGCTGTATCCCCAGAGGTGGCAATGTTCTTCCTCTGCTGGAATTCTTGACAGCTACCTACAAGCCAGCTAGAGGGGTTTTCTTCCTCCAGGCATTTCCCCAGTTGAACATCACCCCAGCTTGGACAAAGTGTACATAACTATTGAGATTCAAAGCCTACGACCTATTGGTTAACAATGCTACTGCTGAGCCATTGCAGCCAGTTTCTTATAATGTTTAAAAATAAATCACAATAATGCATTTGGATTTTATTTTATTACACAATATATGATACTGTGTTCTTATGTAACATATAAATACATCAATACAAGCATTATCCAGGTGATAAGTATGACTTAAATGCTCTACAATAGAAATGACAATAACTTTCTAAGAATGTGTTTCAAGCAAATTAATTCCAAAGATTTGTAATGACAACAGGCAAACCATATGTTGCATATTGAAGTTTCTTAATTTTCTATATAAGTTAAACACCATAATAATAAAACATAAAAACTTTAAGAAAAAAAAGATTATTTTTAACAAAAAGTATAAACCAACTATTAATGTTCATTCTTTTCAATGAATTGCCTTATTTAATTTGAGTTCTTTATAGGAAAATATCAATTTCATGCTAAAATATTTAAAGTTTATCATACCATTGACTAATTAAGATGGTAAAATTGTGTAAATGCATTTTTTCCTCTCATCATCCGTACATACATATCAATTTGTGCCCTATATGTGTTACAGCATTAGCTAATGTTCAAATGAAAGTAGTTGCACATTTTTTTCTAAAATTTTAATTTTTTTCATTGCAAAAATACATCAACAATGTCAATAATTATGCTTTAAAAATAGCATTTACAATGTCTTAAATGATGTCATTAATAATACTTTTAAAAATGTATAAATATGAACAAACAATTTTCTTTGGAGTTCAGAACTACAATAAAATCCTGCTTTTAAGTTCCCGCAATTTACATTTTCCTTGCATTTACAACATATCTTGTGGGTCCCATGAATTTTCGTATATTTATAATGTTATATGTTCCCACCACCTCCCCACGTTAAAAATTATTGAGCAGCTAGGCATATATAAATTTGCATTTCATGATATTACAGAGGTATTTAAGAAAATAGAAAAACATTAACAATGTGCATTGGTAGAGGAATATAAGGTTTCTGCCACACGAGCATTGCGTTGACACACATCATCTAACGCTGCCAGCTGCGTCGATGCCTGTGCACACGAGTCTCTTAACGCGCATGGTAGATAAACACTGTACCTTCTGCGAACGACACATGAGCGCTCTTTGCAATGTGCATTGTTGTCAACACTCCACACAGGCCTAAGAGAGGTAACCTCATGATCATTTGTTTATTTTAAATTATTCTCCTTCACAATTTCACACTTTCTCCTTCTAAAATAAACGTATTTTTTTCCCGCGTCCTTCAGCTCAAATATAAAAGTATGGAATTCTCCATACGTTTTTAACTGTAAATGCATTTCATGAACCCTCTTTCTATTATTTCATAAATAAATTTAAAAATTACTAGCTGGAAATCATTATGAACTGCCAAAAACAAATATTTTATTGAGTTGGGGAAAATTGAAATTTGCATTTTTTTCTTATAGCAGAAATACCATTTCCCTCCTTTCATCCCAATAATGAGTACATTGTTGCATTGTCAAAGGCTACCATTACATGTCACTCGTGCATAATACTGCATAATAAAGCATATTACAATCCTTATTGTTTGTATGTATCTAAAACCATTATACTAAAATACTTTAATAAAAATAAAATCTGTGTATCTTATTTTTGCTTTTATTGCACAGTTTGTGGCACAATATGCCTAAATTACTTTCATGGATTTTTTGGTTTAATTACATTAAGAATGTGTAAAAACAAGTTAGTTATTAATCAGAAATTTGTATCACGGTCAATTACTAATATATTGTAATTGATAATTACAATGTGTTATTGCAATAAAAAGTATAGTATAATACAATTGTATTAACTGAATTTTGAGTATTTCAGGTATTTTAAATAGTACATATATATTCCGCAAATCAAAACATAATGTATTTTGGGTTTTATTCAGATACTATTTACAAAGTATTTTCTTGAAATATTTAAATATGAAATTTAAAGAATTTTGCCCAATCCTGAATGTGAACATCGTTGATATATGTGAAAATGTAGTAAATGACACACATGATTAATCAATTGCCATGATTAATCATTCGTCCCTGTAATTAATTTATATTTATTAATTAATTATTTGCCCCCCCCCCAATTAAAGTTTTGCAATACATTCATTACAAAAGTTGACAAAATAATCTTCAAATTTGAGTGAATATTATTATGTGTTAAAGAAAATTGTATGTTGTTAAATCATCTTTGCAGCAACTAAATATTTATGCTCAACCAACTTACATTACAGTTGGCAAGTGAAAGTGTCATAGATTTTAATGAACTTACTCTCAGACAGTAATATATGACTCTAGCTCCCAGACTGAAACCAATGAGCGTCACAGGTCGATGTCCTTGTTCACGAGCAAGAAGTACTTCTGCCAGTTG
This sequence comes from Acheta domesticus, assembly GCA_031308135.1. Taxonomy (NCBI): domain Eukaryota; kingdom Metazoa; phylum Arthropoda; class Insecta; order Orthoptera; family Gryllidae; genus Acheta; species Acheta domesticus. The sequence continues at coordinate 128,617,161 of JAHLJT010003656.1, read as the reverse complement.
CTTTCCTACTTCAGCTGATCGCCGGCAGCAAACTCCCCAAGGATTATCAATTACAGAAGCAAGAGTAACAAGTGAAGAAGGCCAGGCAATGGCACTGATCAAACCTTCAACATGCAAGAAAACATTACATTTATTTTTGTAATGTCTGTAAACAATCAATTGGTGTCATGATTCATTTCTAATGCTTTTAAACTAAATCCTGAAGTATTTTTTCCAACTGTTATTAAATACCTCCCTTAATGAAGTATAAATTCTATCACTGGAAAAAAAAACAACTTTAACTGGGGTGGCTTTGCACCACTTTGGGAAGATTTTAGTAAATAACTTGTGTATTTTTCACATAATTAACAAAGTTAGAGCAGAATATGAAATTTAAAAACACACTTTGTCTATTTTACATGGTGATAATTATTGAAATAAATGTCTTAAAACAAAAAAATGTTACCTAAGCTTGGCATAAAGTCACTTCATAGGATGAGGTAACTTTATGCCACTGCATTTATTGCGCGTTGGTCAATGCTGCACAATGAATGGCAGTTTCACCCACACTTCATGATTGCTTTATAGCAAGGACTGAATCAAACAGTACCACAAAGTTTAAAACTTTATTAAATGAATATTTTATAAGTTATTATCTAAACATTTTGACATTGGTAATGATAATAGAATGCATGTCACTTCCCCCAAATGCTCTTTAGCTCTGGAATATTGAAGAGAAAAAGAATGCATCTCTATTCTGTGGCCACTTCCAAAACCTCTTGGATTTCTTCAAGATATTTGCCTGTGCAAAATCACTTTCAATGGCAGTGATTTGTTCAAGAAATAGCTCTCCTCCAATATTTTTCTACAAGCTTTCAAAACCAAAAGTTTCTGAGTATTTCTTTGATCAGGGAATTATTTTTCATTATTTTAGTAATAATTAATTAGTTAATTTATAATAATTCCAAAACTAAATAAAAATTAGGCAAATAATCACATTCAAGAGCTATCACAAAATTACATAAAAACTGGACATTTCAAAACAATAGAAGGATTTACTGTAATCAAACCACACGCCAAAACGTAAAACTACTCACCTGAAAGAATTGTATACTTCAATGCCTCTTGAGCAGCCATTGAAACAGCAAAGGACAAAATAAGTTCCATAGCCTTCCCTAATTCCAGCAAGTATGATGATTCATATCGAAGATAATACTGCTCTTTGGAGCTTAGTAAAGAGTGCCAGGGACGTGTAAAATTGTCTTCTTGCTCATCACTCAGCCATCCTGAGATAGCAATAGTAATGTGAAGTTGTTGAGAAATAGGGCCACTGGCAGGCCCTGTCACAACAGGTGTAGAAGGAGTGGATGTTGAACTGCTATCAAAACTGCTGGAACTGTCTGTATCTTCTGACTGACTTGAAGAAGAAATGGAAACTGGAGATAGATATCCAAAAGCAAATTCTTCAATTTCCCCTACACGTTTCTTCATTTTGAAGCCTGGAATTAATTGTGTAAATTAATGAGCATTTAAAACAAACATTGCAAGATTTTCAAGATACCATTTTCAACACGTTCATTTTCACTTTTTTTCAGTGTAAGTGCTAAAAGAATGGAAAGAAGAATTATTTACCAGTGAGCCCAGCTCCAGCGACACCAAATAGAGATCCTATTATTGCTACCCCAGCAGTTGAACCGATGGCAGCAGCTGTGGCTCCTCCCAACACAGAACCTACTCCAGCCCCAATGAGAGGTGCGGCCAATCCACCTGTCAGGCCAAGGACTGCTCCTCCACCTAATGTTGCCAATCCAATAAGGGCATAACGTTTGTAACGTTTTTTACGTTGACGTCGAGCCATTTCTTCTTGCTGCTCCCTGGAAGTTAAAAGAGAAAAAAGGGATGAGCAATAATTATTTTTAAAATTTCTCATTTCTATATACAAATACTAACACATCTTACTCAGACAGGGAAACTGCTTCATCGGTCAGGCTCTCAACAAGAGATTCTTCAAAAGCATCAACAACACTCTGTGGAACAAGAAGCAGCCATGCCACATGGCGCACCAGAACTCTTGTTCTTGCATCATATTTACCTGAAAAAAATGTTACACCAGTGTATGAGATCTAATCTATTACACTGTACCAAGACATTATTGAAAAAAAAGACCATAAAATAATGCATTATTGAAAAAAGTACCTGTTGTCAATCCTGAAAGGCATGAAGGAAAAAGAAAAATGTTCATTTAATATATCTTGCATATAAATTGAATAAGAGCATTTGTCTGATATTAACAGGGCAAAAAAGTGGAGTTATAACTGAAGAACAAATTCTGAGCAAAAATATCTGGCTTTGCCAGATCAAAGATAGTAATAAATAACTGGTCACAATTCATTGGATACAAAAATAACAACAAACAAACACACAAATTTGTTATTACTCCCTAAAAAATGCCTTTTTCCATTGCCGAGAGCAAGAAAATGTAAATGGTGTCCCCAAACGTATTTTCACTATTCTCCACTGGTTAGTTATGTTGCGCACCTAGAACTGCCTACTTCAACTGGGAAATCAACTTAAGAATATTGTAAGCCAGAAAATAAAACAGTACTCTATGTTGGCAAATAAACATATCTGATGACTGCACTCTCATCTCACAAAGACTAACCTTTCCTCACACAATAGTCTACCCCTTGCTACATTATGAATATTGGCTAAAATGTGCACCCTCAAAACAAGTACTTGAGTAGCCTACAGGAATTCAACAGTGAGAGAATGCATGCTGAATACCAACTGCCATGCTTAAATGGGAGTTTTTGGATTGGATGGAAAATTTTATTTTGGGTTTATTTACTCTCAACCTACTGAGAACCATTAATAAAACCTTCCCAATACGTTGGACATTATTTTACATCATTATCCAAATAATGAAAAAGGAGCTTAAGGGGTACTTTAGACAACAAGCAATGAAATATAGCTACTTTGGGCATTGCTTGGGTTCCATTCCGAAGACTAACCGAGGGTGAGAACAATCTTTGCAGGATTTTTGAAGGATCTTTACCAAAATTTAAAACAAAAACAAAAGAAAAAAACGATTCCCCCCCCGAAAAGCATATTCCCATCCCCCCATCCCTTTACAAAATGTTTAAATTTTCACCACCTAGATGAGCTGGTTAGCAACAGTAAGTCACTTTAGAACACAACAAACTGCAACAGTTTCAACTACTGTGATTGCATCATAGTATCAACTAATATGATCATCTGCCCAGTAAGTGTAGTGCATGTTGTATTTGGAACGTGAGATACGGCATCGACCTACAAGTGAAAACAGCGAATAGTCGAACTGTTACGTTCCAAGCTAGCAATTTTTGATTTTTTGAATTTTTAAAAAATATGTGAGCAGTCGTGACACCCCTTCCCCCAATACTTCTGTCGATCACCCCTAGTCTCCGCCAGTATATTTTCACGTATTTTGTACTTGCGAGACTTCATGGAACACATACCCGAATAATTTCTACATCGGCTTAGTTGAATTACAGAGCCAGCATTGTCGCTGTCTACAGCGACTCTGACCGGGACGCCCTAGGGTTCGAGTCCCGACAGGGAGAGATGGCTCGGTGCATCAACCTGATGTCACTGCAGTCCTTCTGACCGGGAGGTCCTCTCCCGACGGCAGCAGGATCGTCGACACTAGCTTGTCAGCTGGGTCGAATTCAGTCGTTGTCTGGAGGAGAATTCTAGAGGCCGGCTGCTCTGATCGGTAGTTTTCCATGGTTTCTCCGATCAACACCAGGCGAATGCCCGGAGCAGTACCCTAACAAACGGGCCACGGACCGCGCGCGATCTTTCCTTCCTCTTCCTTGTCCTGCCCTCTCCTTTTACTCACACACTTACACTAGCATGCACTACACTACTACACACGCCGGGAGACCGGTCAGGAGCTTACAGCTTGTCCTGGCAAGGGAGGTGCCCCGCTGGTGGGAGATACCTGGTTGAGGGGAAAACCCCGCTAGTCGGCGCCAGATCTCGTCATCCAGCGTGGAAAAAATCATCGCCACCTCCCGAGAAAAACACGCACTACACTTACGGAACTAATGACCTGAGTAGTTGACGCGCCCGGAAACACGAATCAATCAATCGAGTCCCGACGGTGGAGGATTTTCGGCACTTATAGCTTTATAGCTACGTCGAATTCAGCCACTGTGGAGGTGAATTCTGGCGGGCGGCTGCTCTTATCGATAGCCTCTTGTGGTTTCTCCTATCAATACCAGAAAGATCTCTCACATCTTTAATATGCACATTATCCGCAATTTGTAAAGATTATTATATTTGTGAGTGTAAGAGCTTTAAATAACTTCAAATAAAGTATGTTGAAAACTTAATAATTTTCTGTGAAAATGAGCTTCAAATTTCGCATTTTTAGTAGTGCTAAAACGCCATTTTCTCTTAAACGGCACATAATTTTTAAAAGAAAATTACCATTTAGGGCTAGGTTTTTGTGTTCTTTAATATTCTAAAATTAATGTTTCCGTTCTACCAATAGGAAACCGAAAAATTAAGAAAATGACAAAAAAATGTACTTTTGGCGATGATAGATGGTAGCTGGCAAGAAAGAGTATGTGACAATTCCGAATAGCTAGCGAAGACCCAAGAAAATAGAAAACTAATACGGGAAAGTCTGTGCCATTCTGTAGCACCACTAGTTTTCTTGTATTTTTCAGTCCTCTTTTTAAAATTTAGGACAAACACAATTAACCAGGGGGTGGTAACGCGGGGGTCTGTGGGACCACCAGGATCCTTTCTTACCCCTTGTTGTATTTTCCATATTGACTACCATTGCTTTAGTACCTTTCTCTTTTTGTATCATGATCTTTAGTGTGTTCTCAGTTTGCCAGTTTAGTGAGTTTTATAGGTGTAGCAAGCTATTGTTTTGTTTGAGGTGCCCAGAGACCCCCGCGTTACCTTCTACGTTAGCAAAGGTTTCTTCAGTCTCGTACATTCTATTAGTCTGGGAACGTATTGCATGCTGTAGTTTTACGTTAGGACTCTCATGAAAAAGTAATACTGAAGTACTACGAACATTTTAGGACACTTATATGTTAAGAAAGGAGTGGAAAAATACGCCAACTTTTGCTGAAAGCGGGAACAGAATATCGTTACTCACCGCCCTGGAAATAGCAGCCTGCACGTAATTCGAAAAGACCAAGATAATGTTTTCTTTGTTTATTGATTTGGATATGATTGACAGCATTACAGAATCCACCAACATAAAAAATGAAATGGATTTAGAGAGGTATAAAAATGATCGCAGCACGTATGACTGACAAAGAGGAAATGAAGGCAGTAATTGTGCTTGTGGAATGTGGATAATATGGGTATTGAAATTTTCCATTGTACTTTGAATTTGAAAAGATTTCAATTTTTTTGCTACGAAACATGGGCTTGGGTGTGACAACACGCGCAGACCGGTAAAAAAATTAACTCCAAATATTAGATGCTTTCCTGATGAATTCTCAGAGTTGTTTAGGAACTAATTTCTTAATAAATTGTTTAATTGCATGCAAAACATTGTTAATAATAGAAGAAGAATATTATATTAATTTATGTTTTAATAATTTAGCATATATCATGAAAAGAGTGTGGGGGTCTGGAGACACCCCACGTTACCACTTTTGTTTCAAAAAGTCACGTTACCACTGCAGGGTTAAATAAATCCAAATTAAAGAAGTAAATAAATCCAATCTTCATTGAACAAAATTATGAACTAAATCTGGATTCATTTAATATAAAGTTATCCTAAATTTTAAAAAAGGGAATGAAAAATATTAGAAAACATAAATTATAATAATGACAACCAATTAAAACTTGTAATTTATTGAAAACTATATTATCATTATAATTATAATCATTATCATCCTATATTATCATATAGGAGCGAATATTTTGTCAACAAAACTCGAAAAAAAATTCTCTTTTCTGTATTCAAAATTCGACTAGAATATGGTTTAGGATAGAGAGCACAGAATTATGAAAACGTGCACAAAATTCACTTCTCCCCATAGCTCGTCATACGCAGTTTTTAACTGTTTTTTGACGTAAATAAATAAATAAACTAATTGTATTCAAATGTTATATCCCAAGTTCTCGGGTAAATGTCAGGATGTGGATTGTCTCCTTAGCAGCGTCGGAAAAACGTATGCATTCTGCTGCCGTCGAAGGCATCCAGCAATTCTTTCCATGGAAAAGATTTATTTTTATTCGAGATTGCTCTTGATGTCGTCTCAGGGTTTCTTAAAGAAACGTTTATGATAATAGTTTTCACACAAACAAATTCCAGAACAGGAGCAAATTTGTAATTTAGTATTAGATGTTTTGAAGCTATCAAGAATAATGTAAGCTAATAAAACAATTATAATTATCAACTTCATTAATATATTTTTTGTAATCAATGGGATATTGATTATACATCATTCGCCGAGGCATACACGTCTATTGACCTCTTTGAAAATTTCATCGACCCTCAGGGAGTCGGTACCTCGGTTCCATTGGGAACCTCTGCTATAGAGCAACTTGATGGCAAAATCTCCATTGGATGTCCACGTTCATCCAGCAAGATGTTCGTTTATGTCGCCGACATCTTTCATTTTAGACGTTTAAGCAACGTTGCTTTGTGCTCGGATCTCTTTGCCTCTAATTTCATCCACGCCTCGCGTAAAGTGACATGTGCTCTGTTTCAGTCCCGACGAGGGGTTGATTGACCAAATCGAATCCGCCCTTGCCGTGCGTCCGCCTTCTAGCTCGACGGCGTCATTGTCCAGTGCTGACGGTTCAGGAAATTTACATTTTATTCAGCAGAGCTTCGGCCTGTATTTGCCTACGTTGTCCTAATCAGGGTCGTTTTAACAGCCTCTGGGTTTATGTTAATTTGGGGGCTCCCTATTCTTATTTTCATCGACCCCCTCCCCCAATTTAAAGACAAGTTTTGTTAAAAAGTTAAACTTCTCATTACTGAATGACATTCCCTTTTTTAAACATTAACCAATGAAGCACGACACATCACTCCGTTATGTCAATTTTTTGCGTATAGTTTAATCATATATCACTTTTATACGGTTTTTTATTTTATTTTTTTGAAAAATTTAGTATTAAATATTTTTTAAGAACTATCGGGGGTCCGGGGCCCGGGCACTTCGGGCCCGTGCATTAACACGGCACGGATCCTAATTATCACTTCACAACGTTTCGTCCAGTCGTGTTGCGTGTGTTCGTCACTATTTTATTGTTCGACGCGTTGATTGACTTTTACTTTACATGGCAGTTTTTCATTTGCCTTTTACGTTTCCGAAATCGTATTCTCGTGAATCGCAGTGTTGGAGCCCATAACCTTTTAGACTTAAAAATTAAATTATAAGACTAAGGGCCTTGTTTTCCACTTTTTGATGATACGTAACACAAAACTTATGTTTGACAAACGTTTAACACAGTAAAAGCAACAGCGTCGCAGCGCTATACAGTGGCCCACAAAAATATTGGGACAGGGGCAATTTTGTAATATATCCTTCAATAAAAATCGTATTAATGTGATAAAACACTTTAATGATGAAACCAAATAACGAAGAATAATCACATAAATGATAGTATTAAAAAAACTAAGCAAATCTAAAAAATAAAGTCTGTATTTACATATCACAAAACTATTCGCTCCTTTGGCAATTCAACAAAATTATTGGGACACTGGTAATTTTTACAACTAAAATTTGAATAAAATACGTACTAATATCTTGTGGGCCCACCTTTAGCTTTAATGACATCTTTGAACCTTTTTGGCATACTTTCTACTAACTTTCGGGTATAATCCGAGGAAATCTTCCCCCACTCCTCCCGTATTCGTTGTTTCAGATGTTCTTTGTTAATAATAGGGCTCTGGCGTATTTCAGTTTCTAATTTTGCCCACAGATGTTCAATGGGATTTATGTCTGGACTTTGTGGAGGAGGATGGAGCACTTTGGGGCAATTATAAAGAAGCCACAGCTTCACAAGATGGGCAGTGTGCTTTGGGTCATTGTCATGGTAGAATTGAAATAACCCAGAAAGTCCTAAATTTTCTGCACTCTTCTTGAGATTGTCCTTTAATATGTTTAAGTATACATGTTGGTCCATAATCTTGTCCAAAAACACTAATTCCCTCACTCCATTGGCTGCCATATACCCCCAAACCATTACACTTGCACCACCGTGTTTTACTGTCGGTTTCTACTGTCTGGTATATACTCCCTGGTCGGTTTTACATGAATCTTTCGGAGCTCCTCACTGGGCCTCTACCACACGGTATTTCGTCCATCCGACACAGACAAGTTATATTTGCTGCAAAGATCATCCGTTTCCACGAGTCTTCGTCCTTCAGAATATGGTCATTCGCGAACGCTATTCTTTTCTTGATGTTAACTGCACTGATGTGCGGTTTTCGTCTGGCGATTCTGCTGTGAAAATTGGCTCTATGCAAAACAGGCCAAACAGTTTCGGGATGCACACGTTTTCCAATTTCAGTTTCCACTTCAGAAGTAATCTGTGTCGCTGTAACAAAAGGTTTTTTCTTAATTTTTCTTAAAATGTAATTTTCTTCTCTGGGAGAAAATGTTCTAGGACGCCCCGTTTGACATTTATATTCAATCCTGTCTTCTTTTTTGTACGTTTAATAATATTATACACTGTTGTTCTTTTATTCGAAACATGTTCGCAATTTTTCTGATGCTGTTTCGTTTTTCATGCTGGAATATCACCAACTGACGCGTATTAAAGCTAACATTTTTTTCTCTGTGCACCATTGTCCTTTCTTCTGGTTCCCACGCAACCAAGAAAGTAACTGAGCCCTTTTCAAGGTTTCGGAAAGTTGTTCCGTTTTCCTACGCTCACTCAACTCCATATTTTGCAATCAAATTATCCTGACATTCAGTGTCCCAATACTTTTGTTGATGTCGAACTTGGTCCTTTCATATTAAAATTACTCATTTTGATGTTATATATTGTTAAAATAAATTATTTTACAGATTTTCCCTCTCTTCACACTCGACTTTATTAAAATTATAGTTTACATGAAATAAGTATTTTCCTCTTATTCGTGTTTCGGCATAATATTCGCAAATTTACGGGTGTCCCAATATTTATGTGGACCACTGTATGTAAATGTAACATTGGAATAGTATTAAATGTAAAGATAAACACCCCGTGGTTGGCAAACGCTCTTCAGAAGCTAAACTCTGTCTCGGGAGCAAGTTGACCTGTGACGCGAGCACGTTGCCGCCCAATTAAACAACGCGGGCTCCAGATTGGGCACTCGTAATGATTATTGTATTTGTTATTTTTACTATTGATGTTATTATGATGATGATAATTACTTTAAATACATGCATTTTTTCAGTGGTCTGTAAATCGTAAATAGAATTTATTAATAGCAAACATTATTTTTTTCAAGTTACAAGAATATTTATATTTATCAGAATGCACACTGAATCATTCCTTTTTTCAACTCTATAATATTTTTAAAGACCAGGATGAAGAAAACATGTTGTACCTCAAATGACTGTTTTAGTTCAGAATTTATTATTGATAAAAACTAAGGAGTAATCTTAAGTTGATAAGACAGCTAACTCTGTTTACTTCCCTGAAGTTCGAACAAGGAAGTTTCAAGGCCATTTACAATGACGTGTTATCACTTGATATCCTTTAACAATTTCTATTCTAAGAAAGAAAACATATTTCACCACAGCCTACTAGTTTTGTACACACAACTCTCAAGAAAATGTCTCACCTTCTTTCACAGCAAGAATAACAAGATCTTCAACAACATAAATGGCATTTCCATTTAAAGCTTGCTCCTGAAGAAGGAGGTCAATGTAAGCATCAGGGGTCTGTTGGGCATGACCATCAACCAAAGTCATCATAACTCCTTCCACCTGCAAAATGTTTCTTCACAGTGAACCTAACTGATATATTTTTATTCAGTCACAAACACAGTACATCTTCCTTAACTACTAATGCTAAAAACAAATATATTTTCCATTTTAGAAATCATGCAAGACAAATCAGGCATAATTTCACCGAATCATACCAAAACATGCTCTATCAATTACTCATCACACAACACTAAATAGAAACACACTAACACTAAATACAAAACTTTATGTACACAAATATGGCTTGGTACATTATTTTTCAATTTGGCACACCTGTTTAGGAAGTTTCAAGTGATCAAGAATTTGCTTGATGCATTTGTGGCAAAATGAGCGATCCCACTCATTATCAAAAAGTTCATGCAGAGATAAGGCACAGATGGCTGCATAGGAATAAATTCCTGCATCAGAGATTTGTGAGGTGATTTCATGTGCATTGCGGTCTGAAATTTTCAAATAAAACACATTACAAATCATGCGTATAATAAACTAAGTGAATGCAAAGCTGAATGTGACTGACATGCAATTATTTTACTGAGAACTGAAATATCATATATTCATAATTAATTAACATACTCTTGGTCAAAGCATACAAAGCATTTTCAATTTCTTCTTTTTTCCTTTCATTATGGTTACCACTAGTCAGTGATTCCATTACAAAATCCAGTCAGTAGAAAGCTGCAAAATATAGAGCAGTTGTAACAAATATGCCTATAAATTTATTGCAATCATCATCTAAACTGAAAGTTATGTGATCAAAAAGTTATTTTTTGAAGAGGTTTATATATTTAAAAGATTTCCAATTATTTACTCAAAAATTACCAAGTTCTTCTAAATGGTGTATTTATTAATAATAAATGCATTATGTCATTATTAAGAGAGTCTTGAAAGTTTATTTTTTCCTACTATGTTCCTATAATTTCAAGGATTCCTGATTAAATCCAAGATCCAAACTAAAAGATATTAAATATATTTAAAAGTCTGATTTATTAATGCATTAACTTTATTTAACTGGCATATCATTTAAGGTGACGTACGGTCAAATTCACCTGCCGAAATGACTTATTCTCTACATTTAACGTAAATATATCTTACCTTTCAAGACCACGAAACGCTCGCACAACTCGCCTTTGAAGCGGCTTTCGATTTGCAGGCGTGTGCGGTTGATTAACATTATCTGATTCATACCTTCTACACAAATTTTCACTTACATTCGATTTCCCTTTGTTCTGATTCTTCATTTAAAGTATGTCAGTAACATTATATTTATCATCTTGGAGAACAATATTGACAAGTGGTGACGTTCTACACAACTGTCATTTTGGAAAGTTGTCTGCAATGATTTGGTGGTATTTTGCAATAGGTTGGTAACGTACAATGAAAAATTTCCTCACTGTGTGTGTGAAAGGAAAGGAGTCCGCAGGAGTCCGTGGGCCATACGGGCCATATCGATAGTGTTGAGTGTGTATTTGTAAACTGTCTTGAGTTGAGGCCAGGGCCAGATGACCAGAACACAATTGAAAGCCCCTCGCTCGTGTGTTGCTTTTGGGAAAAATCTCTTCAAAGCCACCAGTTTGTTCATTATTTTTTAATCATGATATAACAGTGGGATCAAGTAGTGCAAAATTCGTCGAACATGAACCTTCAGACTTTATTTCAGGATTTCAATCCTAGGTTTGTGGAATATGCGGAATTAATGGAATATTGTGCATTTACTCTGAAGTGTTTTTTTTTTTAACGCACAAAACCTATTTCTGTTTCAGTAAGTTCCTAGTTCACGTGTGTTTAATGGTATTCACTGCATTATTTGCACTACAGTTGGATGGTACTGTACAATGGAGTTACTGGACTGTTTTCATCCCCATTTGGTTTTGGAAATTCATGGTTATAACAGGTGCTACTGTGGGGAGTTATGTGTGGTGGAGATATCCCCATTTTAGGTAAGTTGCTTATCCCAAAAAACAGATTAAAAAATATTGGAATATAATAATGGAGGATGATAATAAAGATGTGTAAATTTCTTTCATTGAAAATATTTTTACTTAAAATTGTTATCATTGTTTATTATCTTTGGGTAGGCTTGAAGGAGAGGCCTATGTCCACTACAAAGCAATGCTCATTAGTCTTGCCTTGCATCTTATTTTGTTGATGTTTGAGTTGCTTGTCTGTGACAAACTGGAATCTGGGAGGCATTTATGGATTCTTGTATTTATACCACTTATATTCATTTCTATTGTCTCGATTGCTGTATGCATTTGGGCTGTTAAACATGACCGTTCTTTTGAGGTGAGTATAAAATACAAAGAAATGTACTGAATATTGTCATTTTTCTGACATTGAATGCTGAAGTAGTATTGAGTGTTAAATTTTGTTTCTGTTTAAATTACAAAAAGCAGTATATTTGGATTTAACCACGTTTGAATTTAATGTCTTTTTTTTTAGCTGGAGCTCTTTTGTTCTGTGAACATACTCCAATTTATATTTCTGGCTTTACGACTTGATGGATTCATTTTGTGGAGTTGGGAAGTTGTGTTTGTTCCTTTGTGGATCTTAATGTGCTTATCATTAGTGGGTGTTTTGTACACTATAATTTTTGCGGGTATCTTGTTACGTGCTCCTGAAGTAAACCCGCAGCAGCGACGAACTTCTTTCAATTCAGCTTTGGGATACACGTTCCTGGTGATTCCCATTCTCATATTTCAGGTAGGGGTGCAAGACATTCAAGCAATTATATAAGGAAAAATTTTGAACTTCTGAAAACTTGTTGTTCGTTGTGATGCATGACATAGCATCTGGTTTTCTTTTTCAAGGTTCTTCTGGCTAATAAATTGGATGAAGATATTCAGCTGAGTTACATCAGTGTCGTATCTCCATTATTTTTCTCATACATCACACTAATCCTGATGTCTTTTGGTGCAAAAGGAGGAAATAGATGTAAGTGGATATATTTTTTAGTAGTAGTAGTAGTAGTAGTAGTAGGAGGAGGAGGAGGAGGAGTGTATATGATGAGAGAAAGAAAACAAAAAACTTAATATTTGAAAATTTAAGGAAGTATTCATTATTGAGATATTCATCTGTAATTTTAGAATTTTAAACAAGAACCTTGGAAGATGTTTTGTGAAATCGGAGCCTAGTTATTACAATGTAATTGGATAATCCCAAGGTGTACAGAATGATTAACATCAAACAAAATAAATAAGAAGTTCCAAATTTTGCTGTAGCCTGACTACTCTGACCTTGGAGATAGGGCTTTGATAATTAACCACATTTCTTGCAGTTAATTACATGAAGTATCCATTACAATTGTAGAATTACATGTTCAGTTTGTAAAATTTTATGAGAAAATACTCAAGAGGAAATAGCTCTCAATGCAAGAAAGTATAAAAGAAAAGCATTGTTAAGTGGCATGCACACACGTGATAATGTGCAAACTATTCTCTGTCATACTCAAAATATTATAAAAATTTCTTGGCCATTATTTGACAAATGGCCATGATTCAGTTATTACACTTACAAGAGTTAACAATTTTTTATAACAAATTCACATGTGCTGTTTCAATGACAAATTAATGAATCAGTCGACCTAGGCAGCTGGCATGGGTGATTGTACTCATACTTTGAAATATGACTTGTGGGATATGGAAATGTTAATTTTTTAAATTTTATTTTATTTGTAGATGTTTGAATTAAAGTATGGTTTTACAAGAAACGTGATGATGGGGATATGTGTGTTATCAAAACTTCACATAATGTGAATTAGTGAAAAAATTGATTAACTATAATAATGAATCTTGGAACTTTTCATGAAATAATGGCCAAGAAATTTTTATTTTGTGTGATAATGTCACTTGTGGATATTCATAATGGAAAAATGCAATTATATATTAATTCAAAATAAATACTTTGCCTCATCCTAAAAGATGTAATTGTAAAGGTAATGTGTCAGTAGTAAAACATAACTATGATTATTTTGGAAATCTTAATTCTGGAAGTTAAGGGGCCATTCATAAATTATGTAACACAAATTTCAATTTTGAATACCTCTTCCTCGCCTATAATGCACCTGTAACATACTCTTGAACCCTCCCTAAATAATTATGGAATACTTGCAAAAAGACTCTCCCCCTCCCCTTCACAACAAGTAAAAATAAATTTTAAAGCAGTACCGAGTTGTATTAATTTTATTTGTGTTATCAAACAAATTTTTATGACCTTCAGTTTTTCTTCACCCTGTTAAACAATGATATCGATTGTCAAGTATTACTAGCGAGGATCAACATTCAAGTTCCACCTAGAGGCTTGAGAAGATGTAATCAAATGTTATTTGCAACTTCCACAGCGAGAACAAATCTTTATTGTTATTCACCTTTAAATTGTATGGCTTGAGCAGTAAACAACTAATATTTAATTATCACTTTCAAAATATACATATATTCTCCAGTCTGAAGAAAAATTGTTGAAAGATTTCAATTGATATGTTTGAACAATGTAAAACTGAGTATACTTTTTGCTTTACTGAAATGATTATCTTGTATTTGTCAATTACCTATTTTCTTAAATTAATAAATATTAAAATTTATGATAATTAATGTCAAAATTAGTTAGCAATGAGGAATGCAGGTGGGAACAATTTTTAAATGAAGGAAGTGCCCATAGGTGAGAACATTTCTGACAACAAGCCATGCACACACCATCTTGGATGACTCATGGTCAGGGTCTACTGCATCAATTAAATTGGATTCTAGAATAAACTGTAGGTTAGTTTGAATATTATCTTCCTAATCTAACAGATTCAATCAGTATACCATTGATGAAAAGTATTCCCATTTATGAGAACAATTTAAACTTCATTTTTTAAATACATTTATATTTAATTTAATTTGTTAGTATTTTAATATTTTAGTATAAGATGGAATAAAAGGAATTTTTTCAGCAAAAGCTGGGAAATTTTTAAAATAAATATCAACATTGTTTAACACTAATTATGACGCCCCTCCCCCTATTGACGCATTTGACACAGCATAACACTGCCACAAATCACCTCTCCTCTTCTGTGTTACATATAGATGAATGACCCATAACCTCCAACCAAAGTATTTTTAAAATCAGCATCTTGGGCAGTGTCAAGAACACTCATGTGCCATTTGCAATATATTTTTACCCTAGCAGCAACTGAAGTAATCCCTTTCCTTTGTAAATTATATTAAATGTTACTACCATTAGTATTTTGTGCATCAGTAGGAAGTTGAAATTGTGTATTTCATCCCTATAACAGTAGGCTAGGAAAGTGTAGGGATCAGATTTGTATGCAGTAAATGCCAAAATACACAATAAAAAATTAATAAATATGCTGTTAAAATTAGGAAAATAATGAATAAATGCGACCCTACTGTAGTGAAGTACCTTCTGAAAGAAATAGAAATTACTCTTGGATGTTGTGAAACACATTTTTTTCTAAAGTAAGTTAAGTAGTAAAATAACAAAAAGGTTTGTAGGAACTTTTTATTATTTTTATTAAATAAATACATTTCAAAATATTCTTCATTAAATCTGTGATGGTGAGTTGTGAGGTGGTTTTTGTAAACCCAAATTAACATTCCATATCTATTGTAGAGATGGGATCAAATTTTAAGCTGTATAAAATTGATGTTCGAACAATGTTTTGTGTGGGCTCATGTTACTGTTGAACAGGAAGCAGGACTATGATTGAACACCATCTAAAGTTACTCAAATCTGTTGATAATCTAATCACTAAGATTCAGTGGAGTAAAAGAAGAAAAATAAATCAATTCAAAAGAAGTCATAATCTAAGTAACTTGATATTCTCTATTAACAGATTTAATAGAAAAACAATGAAGAGAAATAATATTATTCTTGAAATTAATTTTATATATTAGTTGTAAAATAAGCAACATAATGTTGCATAACCTTGAAATGTGCAAAATAAAACTTTGAAATAAGCATCTCTAGTAACTCTAATTTGGATAGAAAACAGGCTTGTAAGACAAATCAGAAGAAACCTGCAATTGCATAAAAATCCGCTCCCCTAGTGAACTGCACCCTCAAGAACTTTTTAGGTATAATGGCAAGTTGTTTATATTTATGATTGCCATGAAACTATAAATTGAGTAGTTAATGAATAAACCAGTTGCTCTGATTAGATTATAGAGAATGAATATATTTTACAAGTGGAGAGTTCTGTTGAATTTCCACTTTTGAAACCAGAGAAATTCAGTTTTATTTGTACACATGTCCAAAAGCTCAGATACAGATGGCTTGTCAGAATAATTTATGATTAATTAAGTATGGAAAACTTGAAATCTGTTATAGGAGTGAGCTTAGTGCTTGATATATTTTTGTTTTGATTCCAAATTTGTCAAAACGAGTTAATGAATACTTGTATTTTATTGACATTCTTTAGAACTTGACCATAATTAGTTAATAACTACACTTTTACTTGATTTAGTATTAAAAAAATGTAATATGGTCCTTTTCTTATAAAAGAAAGAATTCATCTGGCTGAAATGTGGCAATATTTGGAAACTGTAAGTTTGTAATTTTTTTGTGGAATATTGCTATTGTAAATTAACATGTCATGGTTTATTGCAGGGTGGTTTGGTATTCGAAAAGACTTCTGCCACTTCTTGCTTGGCCTGTGCCCTTTCCTCCAGGAGTATGCCAACATCGCTTACAGTCTTCAAGCTGAGGAGACGTTCCAAGCTCATTCAGGGCAGCAAGGGACTAGTGATACAGTGATTGACACAAAACCTGAAAAGAGAATAAAAAAGACTGAATTAATGAAGCCTGTTGTGCCCATTATTTCCATAGACATGCCAGATTGAAAAATCATGTGCATTCGTTATGTGGTCTACTAAGACTTCCCTGAATGAGGGCCACAATGAAGATATGTCCACCGTGTTAATAGTGAAGTGTTGGTAGTTCACATATGTTCATCTAACTTGAGTATGTCATAAATTTACATTTGATAAAAATATATTTTTATGAAAAGTAAATTGATCATATGGAGACTTTTGCCTGTTTCCAAATTCCTCTTTAATGTTGATGCAAACCTTTTGCAATAATTGTTTACAGTCTGTTCATTCTTTAGATACACTGCATTCTGGAGAAATCCCCTCTTTAATGCTTTTTTAATCTATTGTTACCCAAAATATTTTATGGTTCAGATTTGATAACTATTGATATTTTTATCTGTAAATGAAGGAAGGAGAAAGGGAAACGAAGAATTATTATGACATTCTTTTGGGGAAAAGTATGTTAAAAGCATTACTAGATGTTAGAGGGAATTTAAACAACTCAGGGACTTGCAGATTATGCTTATCCATTATAAAATTTACTTGTAATCCTATTTTTGTTTCAATTGAACAATGCAAGATTGCTAGTGAATATGAAGACAAACTGAAAAAGATTTACTCCACTATAAATGCAACTTTGTAATTTTTGGAAGCTTATTTTTCGCATGAAAATACTGAAGGACACATATATGAACACAATAGAAATCATACATGATATAAATCATTTTAATAATATAATTTCTGGAAAAAAAACAAAAACTTTTGATTTAATGGGAATGGGAATTTCAGGAATGAAAATTATCTCGGTATAAGGGAGTTTTTCTAAACATTTTCAAACCTTTCTCACTTTATTACCTTTATGTCTTTGTTATTATTTTAGGTGCCTTAAACATATTTTGTTTGATAAAGAATTCAGATTGTGTTCCCTGTAGTAGTTTTCTGTTTTTCGAGAAAGATAAATCAAATTTGGCAGCCCTACAGATTTTCTTAAAAGTAAACTACAGTGAAGAAATTTATGCTCATAGATTGTTGTGAAATAATTTATTCTTTCTCATATATACAGAGTATATAGAGAAATTTATATAATGCTGCGGAAAATTGATTTCGACATTTCAACGAAAATACTTATTTTGGGGTCCCCTGATATGGAAAAAGTGTTCCTTCGCCCAAAATGTCCATCTGTCATCTATGAACAACACTAGCACCTAAACTATGCAGATTATTTCTGAACTGAATGAACCCTTGTCGATCTGGCCTTGCTCAAAGCTCTGTGGTTTAAAAAAAAACATTCATTAACTTTTGGGTGTGCTTTAGACGAAGCCCCTGGAACATTTTGAAAATTTTCTCAAAACTGGCTTTTTTCTCCTTCTCTTTTGTTTAATCAACTTCTAAAAGTTCCTGAGAATAAAACATTTATTCTTAAACGTATTCAGACCCTAGGGGTAGGATACTTTGGCAAATGTGGTCCTTTTTGCTATTATTCAAAATTTCAAACAGAATTAGTAAGTTCACAATTTTGAAAATTGTCAGTTTATAATATTATTTAAGTGTTTGTATATCTTATTATTATTTGATCAAAAGAGAGGGGAAAATATATTTTCAATGCTTTAATTTTGCAGAAGTATAATGTTGGAAAAGGGAAAAGAAAAACAACAAAAAAGGCATCCAACAAACATATTGGTATTACATTCATGTTGTCATTGTTTGAGTCTTTGGGGTCATATTCAAGTGAATTTGGCTTATGTATAGAATTTTGTGAAACACAAAACACACAATTCAATTCCACGAAGAAGAAAAAATGTAAAATTAACAAGGGTCTGAACCAACTTTCCCTGGTGTTACCACCAATTAGTCCGTCCATCTATCTATCTATCTATCTATCTGTCTGTCTGACCATCCGTCTGCCCATCTCTCTTCTGGGTTTTAGAAGATACTAAACAGTGTGTGCTGTGATTCAAAGAGTTTAATAGCGATATTTGAAATATTAGAAACACACAATTTGCATTATAATTCCTTTAAATTATGTTTATTTATTGGTTAATTATAGTTTATAATTAAATTAACTATTATTCATATGTTAATATAACTTATCATTTTATATAACCGTTACAAATATAAACGTCTACTTCGTAATCGATAAAGTGTACTTTCTAGCACCACTACTCTAGCATCTTTTATAACTAACGGAGGGATTTAATTTAGCAACCCGTAGGAATTACAGTAAATCGTCATTAACTCGAATTCCAAGGGACTGAAATAATTCGTAGTTCGTGTTATAAAAATTCGTCTTATCCGAGTATTATAAATGTCTACCGAAATCCCATACCGGGACAAGTTTTGTTCGTGTTACGGCGAAATTCGTGTTAAGCGAATTCGGGCTACGAGGGTTTACTGTATTACCGAAAATAATGCGAGTATGCGACCCACAATATACCTGAGTAAAGCGTCAAAACTATTCAGCTATCTTCGGACAAAAATTCATTTACGATGTATGCTATACGCACGTTTCATGTAGGAAGTGTTCTCGGTCGAAAAAAGTGTCTTTGGAATCCAAAGCAACGGAACGAAAGTTCTAATGCTTGCAGAAGAAGGAGTCCAAAGCAAATCAGTGCGAATGAGCGGCATACGGAATCTTTTTCTTCTCTTAAAGTTATTGCTCAATTTCTCAGATTAAAATTAGTGATGCTACAACAACATATTCTTTTGCCGCAGCAGTTGTTTTTCCGGTCCGAGATTCAAACTCACATCGTCCAGGATAACTCACCGTTACCTTACTACCTCTACACCATGAAAACAGCGTGACTTTCAAACTCGGGCCGGCACTTAAAAATCTGATCTCAATCATATATTTCAACAGTCAATTTTCTAACATTCAGAGAGAAAAACGAAAATGAGACTTTACACTATTGCTTTAAGTGTCCTTCGTTTAATACATGGAAAACATTAAAGAAACTAGTGGTGCTACAACAGCACGTACTTTCTCGTGTTATTGGAAAAAGCTACATAGAATTGAAATATTGCACTATCTGCCCTACTAACATCTTAGCTATTATTTGAAAACGTCCAATTCAACCAAGAAGCGAATAACTCACTGTTTCCAGTGTTGTCAAAACTATGTGATTTCTACAACTGCAATATATATATATATATATATATATATATATATATATATATATATATATATATATAACGAAAGTTTTGTAAACTTGTATTGGAAAAAGAAGCCTGATACCATACAGCTATATCAAGTCACAACAATGACACATAATTCACAGAAATTCGCAACAGCGGAAGGGAATTCCATTGTTGCATTCCGTGCATTGTCGATACTCCCTTAAAGAGCTAGCAATTTTTATTTCCAATATTTGTAAAGAAATAATTGTTAAAAGTTTAATGTGTAACAAAAGATCGAATGTAAGAAACGAACAAAGAAATAATATACGAATTCGAATTGCGAATTCTAATTTACGACGTATCCGGCTGTCTGAAGCGCAGTAAATTTGCTGCGGGCTATTATGTTTGTCACGAAATTACAAGTATTTTCAAAAAATTAAGCATGATCTTATTTTACTCAATGACCTTTATCAAAACTATACTGCGATTTCTCTAACTTTGCCACTCAAATCCCATCATCGCGATGGAATATGTCACGGCATTTCGCTTCTTTCTCGGTCTTGTCGGTAGAAGTTTCATGATCGCAAGCACTGCTTGATGCGGTCGCGATCATGCGCAATCTTGCGGAAGGACTGAGAGAAGCGAAATACCGTGACATATTCCATCGTGAAAATGGGATTTGAGGGGCAAAGTTAGAAAAATCGCAATATAGTTTTGATATATGTCATTGAGTAAACCAGTTGCCGTCTATCGCCACCCAAAGTACGTTTTTATGACATTTTCTCAATGTTTCGGTTTCCTAATGGTAGAACGGAAATATTGGTTTTAGAATATTAAAGAACACGAAAACCTCGTCCTAAATGGCAATTTTCTTTGAAAAATGTTTAGCTGTTTTTAAGAAAATGGCGTTTAAACGCTACTAACAATACGAAATTTGAAGCGCTTTTTCACAGAACATTTTTGAGTTTCCAAAAAAATTCATTCGAAGTGACTTGAAGCACTTCCATTCACAAATACAATGTTTACAAATTGCTGGCGATGTGCATATTAAAGATGTGAGAGATCTTAAAAAAATACATTTGTGTAATTTTTGAAAAACAAAAAATAACCAAAAACGAACTTAACGTCAAGTTGAAGAATGCATTTAGCACTATCCGTTCCAAAAGTTTGAAGAACAAATTTTGAGCCATTTATTCCATTTAAAATGGCATTTGATCGTTTCTGAAAATGCAAAATTTTGAGTTTTCACAGAAAGTGGTTGGGTTCTTGAGAAACTTTACTTGAAATTATTTAAAGCACATTTGATATAGTGTCAATAAATCGCCGCTAATGTAAATATTAACGACGTGCGAGGCAAGTCAAAAATATGCAATTTTTGGAAACCGAAAAATTAAAAAAATGTAAAAAAACATGTACTTTAGGCGGCGATAGATAGCAGCTGGCAAGAGAATGTGGTAATATCCGAATAGCTAGCCCAGACCTAAGGAAGTAGAAAACTAACACGGGAAAATCTGTGCCATTCTATAGCACCACTAGTTATAATTTGCTTTAATTTCAATTACAAATTATCTGAAAACTACTTATCTTAAAAAAGTTATATATTACCTTTTTAAACAGCTGATTTTCTAGAACACACTTTAAGACAAAAATCTCTATCTTCAAAATTGTAGTTTTAAAATGTTATTTTTTTTCAATTTTTGAACATATGGAGAGTTTGCTGAAAATAGGACTAGCAGAATATTTTTTTACCGCCCTTTGATTCTTACAAAGAGGAAATTTTTAAAAATTGAAGCAGTTTTTGAGATTTGTTTTTTCGAAATTGCATAAAGGTTGCCCCTAGAAAAGATAGTAAAACGTTCCCCTCAACCAAATGACATTTGTGTAATTACACTACAATTCTAACATGAAAATAATATTTTTAAAAGGTTTCTTAGCCCCCGTCCGACCACCCACACTTATCTACAGCCAAAAACGTATTTTTTTTATTTCAATTTTTTTTCAACTTAACACCATTTTATCCGAGTGAAAAAGTATGATAAATGAGAATACAATTTATACTACAAGAAAAATATTTTTTGATATTTTCTCACGTCCAAATTCAAACAAAATATTTTTGAAAAAATTACAAAAAATATTTTTACTGTGTTTTAGAAACCTTGGACAGGCTTGAAAAAAATCTCAAAAGTTCCTCTTACAACACAGTGTTGTGACTTCTTTTCAGAATTTTTCAATTGCGGGTTCAAACCCGATCGAAGCCTGCAGATTTTTAAGGGCGGAAAAATCCTTCCCCTACGCCTTCCTTCGGAGGAGAAGTAAAGCCGGCTGTCCCATGTTAGTAGATTTACTGCATGTAAAAGATCCTCAAGCCCAAATGACGCCTCTGGGCTAAATTCCAATTGCCTGTTTCGTCGCCCGAGATAAGTACCTTCTTTCTCCGCTAGGTGGTGGAAGGAGCGTAGAGAAATTTGCGTGGTCAGACGGAATGACTGATGGCCCGAGTCTCGCCACGTAAAATAAGGCACTAACTAACTAGATGTGACACACGTCCGGGAATATTCGAGTCACTACTCCCAAACCCATTCGTTTCTCCCTTTCCGATCACATCCCCGTTACCTTCGCAGTTGATAGCATCCGCGCCTTCTGCGGCCTCAGGCAATGGGTCGCACAACCCACCAACTGGGAAGAGTTTCGACAGACACACACAAACACAGACCTCGCAGACTATAATCTCAGAATCTAGAAACACGAGCATACACACGCTCACAAAACATGTATAACAGCCCACAGAAAGGGGACGTCGGTTTTCTGGCGCCCCCTCGAAGAGGGATCACATACACTTCCTCCAGATGTCGAAAAGTTTCTGTGCGAAGAACGCAAAGCTGGGCGACTTTGATAGCAGTTTACATGTTTACTGCGCTTAGAACACAACTGCGGGAATGCGAAAAATGCTTGAAAACGGCGCTTGCTTGCAAGCCATCACGCAGCCGAAGAGGAAAGGCGGATGAAAGAGGTAGCAACGGCCTTTTCAAACTCCAGAATGCGCTCAGGTCAGTGCCTAAAACCGCAACCGCCATACACGTCCACGACAACGCGGAGGGTAAACAAACATACTACCTCTTCTCAGATCAAGCCAAGGCAGAATTCTTTACCGACATGCTTGAAGAGAGGTTTGTTAACAACACTACACAGACGGTAGATGATGAAACGGACGACAGCGCCAATACACTTACACATTGTACGGTCGAAGTTTCGAGCTTGAAGTTTTCCAGGAAGCAATAAAAGTTTCATCTATTGCTATCCAGGACGGTAGTTTAGCAGCCAGATAGACGCAACAGAAGCCCTCGTCCAAATTGGCGATATCTGCGACCAGCAAACGATCACTGCAGCGTGCAATACTTATCGAAGTGTTACCCGTCGACAATCACCAAAGTGCTCTAAAATTAAGATTAAAGTTCACGAAACTCCGCGTCAGTGATATTTTGACCTAAAGGTGAAAATGATCTCTGTCGCTGACGAGCACTTCCTGCCACTCATAATATCAAGCGTGCCGGACTGTAAGAACATCCGACTGCGTCTAATCTGAGCTCATCTCTATTCGACAGTATTCAGTTATAATGTAGGAAAAATTCTGATTTATTCTCTCTTCATAAAAAATATGTAAAACATAGCATAAAGTTGATAAAATAAAAAAATAATTTTTGAAAATGTCAAAATATGTAATATAGTCCTAAATATGTAAAAATATGTAACAAAAAAATTGGATATTTTGTTAGGTCATCGACGATTCGCCAAGATAACAATAATATTACACTTTTTCTGGTACGGCGCTTCCCGATATTACCTAACCTGCTCGGAGACGTGCAGCATCTTCAAGTAAATGTGAGAATGAGAAGGAGAGAGAGCGGCAAAGACACAGAGATAGACAGTGGCAGGGTAAGGGAGGGAGGGAGAGACAGCGAGAAACAGTGATGGGAGAGGAAAGAGGGAGATGAAGGGCAGAACAACGTTTGCCGTGTTTCCCTAATTACATAAAAATCTGGTCTCTAATTATGAGTAAGCTGGGGATTAATAGGCACGAAAATCCCGTAGAAATAGGCAGGCAAAATAGGCACTTAAAATTGTAAAATATGCATTCAAAACTTTAAAATAGGCATTTAAAAGCCTATTAAATACATACAATACATTTTTCTTATTCATATACTTTTGTATAAAGTTTCTGAAGTACACATAATATAGTTACCATCATGCATGAAGTACACATAATATAGTTACCATAAAATATTAATTGGAAAGATTCTAGATTTGCAACGAAATAAATCGTGCTTTCTTTCGCAATAGTTTGGCACGGTACCATTTTAATTTTGAATTGAGTATCCTTTTATCTTCGTTACTGTTGTTTCAGTTGTAAACACAGACGGTTGCGCGCTCCTGTAAACATCATTCTCAAGTTGGTCGAGCTATATGTACTTTTTTGTGGTTATTTTTTTAGTCCGACCATTACCTTTTAAAAACAACAGCTTTGTTTAGACCCAGGAAGAAAGAAACACCAATTGTGGAAGGTGAATGTAAACAAGAAACAAAATTGAAAGCGAGTTATGAACTTGACAGTTTTGAGAATGAGTCCACCATATTCCTTTACAAGTTAAGATTGGCACAAAAGATGGAAAGCAAAGTTGAAGGGTCCACAGAAGAAATGTACAATTTTCTGAGGGAATCCTTACATCAAGCCGCTAAGGAGTCAATTGGGGAGAAAAAGAAACGTAGATTTAGAATGAAGGAATACTGATGGAAGGATGAAATTAAAGATCTCCTGAAGGAAAAGAAACAGGTGTATGAAAGATGGCTGAATTCTAAGGATCCATTAGATAGAAATATCTACAGGAAATACTGTTACGCTGTTAAAAGGCAAGTGGCCAAATTAAAAGATGCATTTTGGGAAAAGAAATGCTGTGAAATAGATCGATTAGTTGGTGGTTCAAAATCAAGGGCAGCTTGGAATACAATTAATGTTTTTAAAAAAGATAATGTAGAGAAACTGACATATTCCCCGATAACTGAAGAGCAATGGAAAAAATATTATGAAACTCTTTTAATAGAAACACGGACTGATTTTAAATGTGTAGATTATTCCTTAGAGTGTGTAAACAATTCATGCGAAGATATAAGTGTGCACGAAATAAGAAAAGAGCTAATGGCTATGAAGAACAACAAAGCTCCCGGTCCTGGAGGTGTTCCTGTTGAATTGTTGAAACATGCCCCTAATGTTACCTTAGAATATTTGGCAGCAAATATTTAATATATTCCTGAAAGGAGAAGCCGTACCAAAAGATTGGAAAAGCGCATATATTACGTCACTTTATAAGAAAGGAAACAAAGCTGTTTGTGCCAATTACAGAGGCTTGAGTGTCATCCCATCAACAGGAAGGCTGTATGGTTCTGAGAGGTCACATTGAAAGGGATATGATGGAACTTGAAGAACAGAGTGGATTTAGATCTGGTCGATCCTGCACAGATAATCTCTTTTGCCTGAAACAGCTGATGGAAAAGTTCATAGCCTACGGATGCCCACTACATCTGGTTTTTGTAGACCTAAGAAACGCGTACGATAGTGGTACGATAGTGGATTTTGTAGACCTAAGAAACGCGTACGATAGTACGATACCAGTGGAAAAGTTGTGGGAATCAATGAAAGAGAACAACATCCACGTGCAGTACATAAATGCTGTAAAGAGATTCTATGAAGGAAATAGCAGCCAGGTTAAAACTTACGCAGGTTTATGAGAGTCTTTTATGACTAACAAGGGATTAAGACAAGGGTGCTCTTTATCCCCAACACTCTTCAAAATATACATTTCATCAGCCTTGAGAAAATGGACAAAAAAGTGCACTAAAATGGGAATTCAGATAGGGGAAGAAAATATACATACTTTATTATTTGCTGACGATCAAGTGGTTCTTGCAGAAGATGTAAATGATGCTTCCTACATGATGAGAAAACTTGTAGAGGAATATGAAAAATGGGGATTGGAAATGAACATGGAGAAGACACATTATGTGGTAGTTGGTGATATACAGGAAGATTTAATTCTAGAGGGTTCTAAGATAAAAAATGTACAAGATTTTAAGTATTTAGGAGTAATTTTGAATGAAGAAGGTACGGATCAAGCCGATATTTTATCAAAAATAGGAAAAGGTCGACAGATAATCAGCAAATTAAACCCACTACTTTGGAGTAAGGACGTTCGAACTAAAACAAAAATCCAACTGTTTAAATCTTTGGTGGAGAGCACAGTAACATACGGCTCTGAAATTTGGGTACTAAATCAAGCTCTGAAAAAGAGGATTAATAGTGTTGAAAACAGTTTTTGGAGAAGATGCTGTGGAGTCACGCTCCTTGATCATGTAAAAACAGAGACTATAAAAAGGCGATTAAATATAGAAGGATGTTTAACTGATGTTGAAAAGAAAAGATTGTTATGTACGGCCACTTGCAAAGGATGGATTCAGAAAGACTGCCCAAAAAGGTTTATAACTGGACACCAGCAAGACGGAGGAAAAGAGGACGGCCAAGAGTGAAATGGAAGGATGGTGTAACAGTGGCAATGGAAAGAAGAGATATGTTACAACACTCTTGGCATGACAAACCAAAATGGCGCCTTGGATGCGATAAACGGCCAACATAGAGCTGTAAACATCGCTAGTATATATATATATATATATATATATATATATTAGTTCAATTGTTTTGTTTATGTAAGATAGTGCATGTAATGAGAAAATGATGATTTTCAAGGAAAATTCAGAAGGTATTTAATTTGCAACATAAACTTGTAAAATACTCCTGAGTGAAGTAAAATGACGCAGACTTTAAATATTTGGAATTATGCGTTCAATCTGTAATATCATGATCGCATCCCCACATATTCTAGCCAGGAGACACCACTGCCAATGAGTAACAAAAATTGAACGTTGCGCCTTCTGCCATGTCGATGGCAACAAGCATGCGCGCTACCTTCTATTACTAGTAATAGAAGATATTGGCCGAGCAAACAAATACGGCGTTTCGGAAATAAAAGTGAGAATAAACACTAAGTTAAATGTATCAATAAGAAAAAAAATCCGTAATAATAATATTTTTGTTTTCAATACAGTAATAAGATTTCTTCACAAAGTTCAGAGAACAGATTTTCTTGTTTTAAACAGAACATTTTTATGACTAATTTTTACTGCAAAACTATTGTTAGAAAATTAAACTCTTTTTGGTTTCCACTTATATAAATATTTACTAGTACAAGAACGTAGCTTCCATAATGGGATTTAATGGAAAGGAAGAGACAATCTTTTAATTATTACAAATTTTCGTATAAGAATATTAGCTTGATTTTACATAGGATTAAGATGGAAATTTCGACACTAGTATGAACAATTTCAATTTGTCTTTTAATATAACACTTCAGTACAAAATTGAGAAAATGAAGATATCATGGGAATGGAAAATAAAGGATTATTAAAAATATTATTACCAATAACAAATGTAATAATAATGACAGTAAGATGTTCTTCTGGAAAGGATTTAGGTATGGACATTTTATTAATATATTCAATAATTTATTTTTATTTATTTAACGCCACATACAGTTGAAATGTGTACAGTATTTTTATTAGAAACCTTATATTATACAAGCATCTCACATATTTACTTGTTAAAGAATTGTTTACAGGTCTTCATATTTCGATTCGTACAACCGAATGCTGCGCACGAATTAACCATATCGTTTCAATAGAAAGTTGACGCACATAACCACACACAGGCTTCCTTTATTTACTTGACAGTTACCATCAACATGGCGGATCGCGCAGTGTTCAATTTGCAGCGCTCTGAAGGGCAGGAGGGTGGGTCTAGTTCAATATTCCAAAGTCTTTGCATGAGAGATTAAAAAATACATTTATGTAAATTTTACATAAAAATCAATTACAAAAATTTTAAAAATATTTTTGGCATTTGGGGTCCACTGTCCGACTTCGCCGGCTAGATAACCGTATCCCCCCATTATAGTTTAATTCATACGTTTGGAAGGTAAAAGAGGCATCGGCGAATATGACGTACGTATTCTCTTCACACTAACTAGCAAACTCCCCCTGCCTGAGACAGCTACAGAACCTGAGCTACTACAGCTGAGCAGCTACAGAAACTGAAACGATTTTAAAGGAATGCTACATCTCTATTTTTGCCCCGACCGACAATCGAACCCGGGATCGTACCACGGGAACCAAGTACACTGCCTGGAAATAAAATAAATACGTCAAAATTATATTTATGTCGTTTTATTATTCGATGCATTCAGCGAAATCCGAAGAAAACGTTTATACAACTTTAGAGCAGTTTTCGAGAAAATACGTGTTTTACATTTTATTAAATATTGCCCGTATTTTACTCAAAACTGCAAAACTACTAATTTGGAGCCATTTTGAAAATGTCCCAGGGCTACATGTAAAGTAACTTCAAAATTTGAAATGTTCTTTTTAAAATCGCAGAACTTAAAGATGGGCCATATCGACCTGGGAGTATTAATTTTGGAAAAAATTCTACATATGTAGTTTAAGTGCTGGAGTTGTTCACAGACGGATGGACAGACGGACGTTTTGCCGTAAGCCAATTTGTCTCTACCAAGGGCCGACAAATCGTAGATTCTGACTACACGATGAGTAAGTCATTTTCTACATATTGGAACACGATTTATCCACTTTTAAAATTTGGTGAAAATCCTACCTATTGTTCATTCTCTATAGCTTTGTTTACAGACGGACGCACAGACGTTTTTCCGTATACCAAATCTTCGGTATCAAGGACTCCAAAATGTGGATTTTGACGCGAAGTATTAGTTGTAGTAATTTACAACATATAGGGACATGAATTATCCCCTTATTTCTGTGTAAAGACTCCATATTACGAGTCCTTCTATTCGTGTTTTGGATCAGCATTATAGGGGAAGGTTTCCTATATCGCACCGCCTCCTAAATCGCCCCACTGTTAATATAAGGAGAATGGAACACGCGAGAGTACTCTGGCGATTACATGACAAACTTAACGTATTTATTGCCACAGAACAGTTAGTTGCACTTCTAGGAAGTCAGTGGTTGAAGTGTTATCCTCAGTATTAGAAACGTGAGAATTGTGATGTAATATTTTTACCATCGATGTAAGACTTCTGTGCCTTTGTAAGTAGAAAATGTTACAGTAATAGTGTTTATTTTTAAAGAGTAATCATTTATCATGTGTACGGTGCTTTTTCCAAATTAACACAAAACCTAATTTGATGTTAATGTCAATATTATGGTCTAATGCGCAAGTTTCCTAAATCGCCTCACTTGAGGCTTCCAAAACCGCAACAGTGCGATTTGAGCAACTCACATAAACTGTTCTTTCATTGCTTTACAGGTAAACAAATCAATCATGGAAAAAAGAAAGTATGGAGTTTGGAAACCTGAAGACATGATTAATGCCATTCAAGAATTCAGAAACAATACAATAGGTATAAATGAGTGCTGTAGAAAATATAACGTTCCTAAGAAAACATTTACCAGACATTTGACAGGGAAAGTAAAACGAGGATTACAACCAGAGCGTGAAGGACGAAAAAACGTTAATGGAAGAGATACTGCTCTCCCCCCAGATGTTGAAGAAGAGCTTGTGAAACACATATTGACATTAGAAGAGATGCTCTTTGGGTTAACAATCACAGACGTACGGAAACTTGCTTATAACATTCTGGAATCAAATCCGCATTTACCCAACAGATTTAACACGAAATCTAAATTAGCTGGAAAAAAAGTGGTACTATAGTTTTTATGGCGCGGCATCCCAACTTAAGTCTGCGCCAACCAGAAAATGTTTCCATGGCTCGCGCTAAAGGATTTAATAAATCCAGCGTAAGTAATTTTTTTAACATTTTAGAAGAATTGGTTGACGAAAACAAATTTGATGCTTTGACAATTTATAACGTTGATGAATCAGGTTACAGTACAGTTCAGAGTAAAGGAGGAAAATTATTGCTCGTAAGAGAAAACATCAAGTTGGGACTGTAGTTAGAGGGGAAAGAGGGGTCAACACCACTTTTGTGGTTTGTACTAATGCTGCAGGAAATTTTGTTCCACCAATGATTATCTTCAAAAGAATGCGCCATCATCCTGCTCTAGCAAATGGTGCACCACCTGGTAGTATAGTGGAAGTTTTTGAAACAGGTTACATCAACTCTGATCTGTTTGTACAGTGGTTGAAGCATTTCATTACACATGTAAAACCATCAGTTGAACGCAAAGTACTTCTTGTTCTCGATGGACACACCACCCACTCCAAAAACCTGCAAGCAATCAACTTAGCACGTGACAATGGAATCGTAATGTTGCAGTTGCCGGGACACACCACTCACAGATTACAACCTCTAGATGTCTCCATATTTGGTCCCCTTGAAACTTATTACAACGATGCAGTGAAAAAGTGGTTGCGCTGCAATCCTGGAAGAACAGTATCACAAATGGAGGTTTCTTTATTACTTGGAGAAGCATACGAAAATGCTGCATCAGTAAAGAATGCTGCAAGTGGCTTTAGAGTGACTGGGATATGGCCAGTAGACCGAAATCTTTTTACTGCATCAGATTTTGCTGCTAGTGATAATTTAAATACTGAACTAGAGTCCCTTGAAAATGAGAATAATAATCCCCCTTTTGTTTATGAATCCCAAGTCATTTTCCAAAGTCTGGCAGAAAACCAAAGTATTACTCCAGCAAACACTGAGAAAAGTGTTCCATCAACAAGCTCAACACTGGTAGTTCCAATTCAAGAAATAAGCCCAATCCATAAACCTTCTACTTCTTACAGGAAGAGAAAAGTCAAAGGAGCTCAAAAGATAGTTGTTCTCACTTGCAGTCCATACAAAAGGAACTTAGAACAAAAACGGCAAGTAGGACAGCGCACCAAAAATCAAGAAACCAATAAAATCATGAACATAGCAAAAACAATGAAACAAAAGAAGGGAGGTCGAGTATCTGCGCAACAAATGTTTTCTGACAATGTTGCATTTGATGTAACAAACGAAGACTGGTATTGTTGTTTGTGTGATGCCGCTTATGTAGAAGATATGGTAAAGTGTTCTCTATGTTCCAAGTGGGCTCATGAGGCATGTGCAGATATTCGTTCAGGCAGTAAAATTCCATATGTTTGTGACTTTTGCAGAGGATGAATATTTGTGACTGAAAGCTGATTTTTTGTTATTGTTCTTTTTGTGGTTGCTACATTTAGATACTTGACATTTGATTAAAAAATTAAATGTATATTTAAGTCTGTATTTATGACTAAAACTAGTTGAAACTGTTTTGATATATGTTCAATTTTGCATAATAAAGTAGCGTAAAAGAATGCTGTATTTTGTATGCGTCATTGCATTTAAAATATGAGAGGGGCGATTTAGGAAACCACAGGTGCAATTTAGGAAACTTGTTGCCCAAATCGCCCCATTTGCAGGTTACTAAGAAAGTGCTTCTCAAACTATTAGAATCTCAAAATTATCTGTTTAAAAAATAGGGTTAAGCGTCAAAATATCTGGACAATCATCTCTCAAAATGTGGATAGCGCACGTTAATTACTTTTCACGAAAAAAAATGAAAACTGAAAAGTGGGGCGATATAGGCAACCTTCCCCTATGACTTTCTCTGTACTACTTTTATTTCTATTTATATACACGTACGTAAAAGAGAAAATAAAAACTAGTCATGTTACAGAATGACACAGACGTTTTCACACTAGTTAGTTTCCTAATCTGTTTTAAGCCAAGCCTTCTCGTATTGCCCCACCATCTTCACAGCTGCTACCTATCGGCGCCAGAATTATTTTTATTCACATTTTCTCAATTTTTCGGTCCCCTAATAGTAGAATTGAATCGGTCAATAATGTAGAATAGAAGAATGGGAATAGATGGAAGTTGAGACAAAACTGGACAACGGGCAATGGAAAAGGGGGACAAATTGTAAATGGGAGACAAAAGAGACTAAATGTGACAAAAGGACAAGGGCCAAGAAAGACTGAAGGGACATATTTATCCAAATATTTATGAACACTGGTAAAACTAGACCTGAGAGTCCGCTAAAAAAGAGCTTTTTTTTAAATTCTGGCCCTCAAGAAAATGTGCGCAGATACATTTCTTTCCCCACACGTCATCTACAGTTTTTACTGTTTTTTGACAAATAAATAAATAAATAAAAATATTTTTAATAGACTCGAGCATTTTAGTGGCCGTTGCTATGGACGCGCTCTTAAAGCGTTATTTAGATGGTTGACTGCTAAGAAGCTAAGCGCGGGTTTAAATAGGTAAATAACAAAAAAACATTTTGTGTAATTTAAAAAAATAAATGAATAAATCGTAATGTTTTTGTGTCATTTCATTAAATACATTTAGCATTATCCACCCAAAACTTTCAATGAAAACTAGTGGTGCTACAGAATGACACAGACTTTCCCGTATTAGTTTTCTATTTCCTTGGGTCTTCGCTAGCATTCGGAATTGCCACAAACTTTTTCTTGCCAGCTGTCATCTATCACTGCCAAAAGTACATTTCTCTTGTCATTTTCTTAATTTTTCGGTTTCCTATTGATAGAACGGAAAGATTATTTTTAGAATATTAAAGAACACAAAAACCTAGTCATAAATGGCAATTTTCCTTTAAAAATTAAGTGCCGTTTAAGAGAAAATGGCGTTTTAGCGCTACTAAAAATGCGAAATTTGAAGCTCATTTTCACAGAAAATGTTTTCAAAATACTTTACTTGAAGTTATTTGAAGCACTTACACTCACAAATATAATAATCTTTACAAATTGCTGGTAATGTGAATATTAAAGATGTGAGACAACTTTCAAAACAATTACAATTATGTAATTTTTGAAAAAACAAAAAAATTACTCAAAATAAACTTTACGCTATACTAAAGAGTGTAATTTGCACTATCCGTTACAAAAGTTTCAAGAAAAAAATTGCAGCCATATATGAGAAAATGGTGTTTGAGCGTTTTTGAAAATGCGAAATTTTGAGCTACTTTTCACAGAAAACAGGTTGTGTTTTCGAGAAACTTTACTTGACATTATTTAAAGCACACGTACTCGTTAATATAATAATGTGAAAAAATCGCCGACAATGTAAATATTATCGACGTGAGAAACATGTGAAAAAATTTACATTTTTGTAATTTTTGAAAAAAACAACCTATAGAGCAATATGGCTTTTATGTCATCTGATAGAGTACATTTACCACTATCCCTACCAAAAGTTTAAAGAAAAATTTGGAGCCGTTTTTGAGAAAATCTTGGTTTTGTAATTTTTTTAAAATTGCTCATATTGCACGCAATATTGCGCGAAAACTACTAAAATTTTCAAATCAGTGTATATGGCCTTAAACAAAGAACTCACTTTGGAGAACACATTTTATTTGAAAGAAAAATATCTATCTTCAATTTTGTAGTTGGAGAAAGACGCCGAAAAAGTCAAACTTTCACAATTTTCGAAAATTCAGAGTTATCCGTGAAAATCGGACCTATGCCATGTTAATAAATGTATTTTGCTCTATTCATACAAGAAATTTCGAGAAAAAATTTAGAGCCGATTTTGAGAAAATTTTGAAAATCCTCGGGGGGCTTCATATAAAGTACCTCCAAATTTTGAAGAATCTTTTTCAAAATCTCAACTAGAATGAGATCGATCGGGGAGTATCCATTTTGGAAGAAATCGTACGTATGGCTCAGGCGCTAGCAGTATTCACAGATGGACAGACGGACAGACGGACAGACGGACAGACGGACGTTTTCCTTTCAATTGGTTTTTAGGTATCAAGGACCTAGAAAACGGGGTTTCTGGCTACACCACGTGTTAGGAGATTTTTTTTCTTAATTTAGCAACAGGTTTTATCCACTTTTTTCGTTTTCACGGCCCGGCAATTAATTTTTTTCCGCCAAAAATTGGCCATTTTCCCCTATACTACGTATATCACTCCTTGTATACGTACGTATACGGGAAAGCTGAATTGGAACGGTTCTACAGAAAATGTTCAAGCCTTTCTGAAAATGCGAAATTTTGGCTCATTTTTCACAGAAAAGTATTGAACTTTCCAAAATCTTTATGACATTCATATTAAGCGCTTGTTACTACAAATGCAATAATGTTTACAAGTCACCGATAAGGTAAATATACACAGTGAGAGATATTTAAAATATACATTTTGTAATTTTTGAAAACAAACAAACAAAAGAATAGGCTCTTCTGCAAAATGGCGTTATTATTCAATTTATTATTATTTAATTTTAAAAATGTAATATAATGAAAATCATAATTATTCAACTGTAGGTAAAAAATTAGATACCTAATATGTAAATCGCTGGCAGCTTGCCAAAAAATTGTGTACTTATCTTTTATTTAAAATCCTGAAATATTGTAAACATTGAGCAGGCAGAACTAAAAATTTTAAATTAAAAAATTTAAAAATTATGTCATCTCATTAAATGCATGTAGCACATCTGTACAAAGTCAGAAGAAAATATTTGGAGCCGTTTTTGAGAAAATATTGTTTTTAAACGCAAAACTAATCGAAAACTTCATTTTGGGGGAAATGTATATCGGTTTTCCGCATGCTGCGAAATCGATTTTCTGCAGCTTGGTTTTAAGGGCCTAGGACGTATAGTAGCAGTGTTGTGCATGTGGTGCGGGTTGCGAGGTGCATCTGTTATTTTACTTAAACCTTTCTTTGTTTCTTTCTTTATTTCTCATCTTAAATATGTTCGATAGAGAAGTTCGATTGAAGTACATTAGAACAATGACATGTTCGTGTACTTCAGGAATAAACATTGGAAAGGAAATTAATAAAGATGCGGCAATAGGTAACGCGTAATATGTAAAGAACAGGACAAATATATTATTAAATTAATATTGGATTAGAACAATGCATGTAGACTGTAGAGAGAGACATTGTTATATAAAAAGAATAGACAATCATGACTTGTTTTGACAAGCAACGAAGGAAAGCTGAATACAGGAGATCGAACCAAGAATGAATTGAGATTTTGAAAAGAGATTTTGTTTTGATTTTGAAAACATAAGATTATAGATGTGTTTTGGTCGCGCTGAGGTGCGGATCGTGAGTTACAGGCAGAGACGAGAGATTTTCTTAAAAGTTGTTTGAAGCGTTTGGAACACGAACAGTGACGGATCGTGAGTTGCAGGCAGAGACGAGAGATTTTCTAAGTTATTATAGATGCGTTTTGATCGCAGCGATAATTTACAGATTGTGAACTGTAGGACGAGACGCGAGACTTTCTGAAAAATTGTGTGCAGAAGTGAGATGCTAGAAGTGAGACGCGATCGTAAGAACATTCGGACGCGACATGAACTATTGATGGAAAATTTAAGTACATAATTATTTACGTGTGTGGATGTAGCAGAAATGGACTTTGCAGCCTAAACATGATTTATGGTGAATGGTAGCAGCAGACGACGGGTCAAGAGTGCAGTTCAGCTTGTCGACAGGGAAGTATAATCGGGAGGTAATAAGAACTTGATTCGTCAGAAATCTCGTTGTTCAAGGCCCAAGAATGTCTCTAAATTTAAGTTAGATTTAAAGTTAAAGAAATTGTTTTTTTAAAGTTATTTGATGGCCATCAGAAGGGAATTGTTATCATCAAAAGGGAATTGTTAATATTAGAGAGGAATTATCAAAATTAAACTATTTTGAAGAAAGAAAGAAGAAAAGAAGAAGAAGAAGAAGAAAGATTATTGAATAAAGAACGCTGTCGACACTTCATGTCGCCGATGCTACAGCCATACCATTGTTGTCATTAATTGAAATAGAAACCGTTCATAAGAAACCATCCTATTCAATTTTGTTATTTGCTCGTAAATATAAAAAGATTACCAACCGAAATTTTGTACATGCGGTGTTTTTCAGCCCACAGTACCAGAAGGAGAACCCTGAGAGTAATTATAGTTAGTCACGAAAACGCCTGTGGACGTATTACTGAGCTAGCCACCCAAATTATTGCGTCCATAATTCGGGGCGAACTTAAAGCATTATATAAGTAAATAAATAGATAATTATTTTTATGAGAGAGGGTAGGAAACATTACAAGGGCACCATAACGTGGAGTTGAATAGTGTGAAATAGAGCAAAATCTCGGAACCATTACAACATAGTGGGTAATTCTCTATCCGGCAGTAAGCACACTTAAAAGAGGTTTTGTGTCAATGATTTCTCATTGTTGACACAAAATCGTCGTTTTTTCTCAGCATAATACTAAAAGTATTCGTACAGTAATACTGTAAATAGTAACACAAATATATAGTTTTCCTGTCTTAAAGAAATCTATTATCATTTATGAACCGTAGCCTTTTTATTTTGACCTCCCAAAGCACAATTGTTGCACAAAACGTTTTTAAATCGAAGGATTCCTTTTTGCAATAAAATTATTTTTTATTTTCAAATAGATCCCTTAAATCTGACACAAAGAGTTATTGTTTATATTTTACAGCTGTGAATCTTAAAATTCAAAGTATGGGCCACGCAAAATATTGAAAGTATGTACTAATTCAGACGTAAAATTCGTTTAATGTTTTGTTTTACATACATCGAATTTTGTCCCTGAATATACGAATATTCCTATTAAAACGAATGTGAGTAAAGTTATTAACGTAAGTACGCGACCGGTGTGGTCTTTCCTTGTTACATAAACTCTCTAAAAGTTGTCACTGAAAATCCTAATATAGAACACCGGAAATTGTCACAATTTGATTCAATACAAGAACACTTCAAGTTTCTTGTATCGATTGTTGACGCCGGAAGTGACAGCTCGCTCTGTCACCCCACCCTCATTTTCACCCTTCCCGGACCAACTACGCTGCCCTTCTGTTTTATACGTAGTATGTAATATCTTACACTACATTATACCAGGAATGTTATGCATTATCGATCTTACTGGATGACTGATAACTAGAAGATAAGGATTCTGTGACAATCAGTAAAGGAGAGTTGCAGAACAGTCCATTGCGTGGGCAATGTTTTTGGACAATATAGTAGGACGGATGCCTCTCGATACCCACAAACTGGGCATTTGAGAGAATTCCTCGAAGTACGTCCAAAATTAAAATGTGCTATGTTTACAATCTCTAGAGTACTTTAATTGTGTTGACAGCCAGTAAATTCGGCGCTTTGGTGTGGTGTGTATCATTCTTGGACTTCATTCGCGTGCTGTACGCAAATACAAGTTTTCGTCGATACTGACAGATCCGATTTTTTTAGGTAAGTTGATTCTTTGATTGTTTTTACAGTCGAGATTGTTTCACTGTATATTTTTTAGCATCTATATCCTCGATATACTTCTATCTTCAACGAAATCTCGACAACATTTTGCTTTTGTAAATTAATGAGGAAAGGTATGGGCAAACACAAGATACGAGAAATTCGCTGTTTAAAATATTATCATTTTCGTCTACTATTTTTTTGGGTGGAATGTACATTTTATTGGTAAAACATTAAATACTCTATTTATTTAAGATGCAGATATATGTGTAACACGTATGTCATTATTATTTATTAATACTTATTACGAATGTGATGTAGTGGGCAGGTAGTTCTGTAACACGTTGATTCTAAAAGGAAAACAAAACAAAAAAAAGCATTGGTACGTGTTGTTTGGCCATGGTTTGGCCTGTGAATACGACAGAAAATGTCAATACTTGAAAAGTGTGCATCGGTTTTTAAGAATGGAAGGCATATGCTGCAGTTCCAATTTTTTCAACAATGTAGATAATTTAATGTCTAACTACCCTTTCAGAAGTTTTAAAGACCCTCGCCCCACGTGCGAAACCTTTCCCCTCTAATGCCATTTTTATTTTTTTTTTATTTTTTTTTCTTTCCGTTTAAATAACTATTAACTGGACGTCTGCTGTGGTGTTTGGTATCGAACTAGCAAATGCAATTTTGCAAAGAAACTAACAAAGAACAAAAACGAATGTAATGATCGGAATTGTTATACGGATATCGTAGCGAGTACATTCATTGGGAGGTATGATTTATGAAACAGTTGAATTGCCTATCAATGAATGGTGGGCGGAATGGGAGCGTACGGTTGACAGGTGATGGGAGAGGGGCGGGAAACAAGATTGTGCCACTGAAAGAGGGGGTGTGAAGAGCTCGCGAGAGGATGTTGGGAAAAAGGAACAGTCGCGCGAGGTTATGCTCGAAACGACAAGACCAGAAAAGTTATTACTTTCAGGTGAAGAACTGTGCTGTGTCCCATTCGGTGGGTCCATTGATTTCGTAGCTGTTTCTCCGTAGTGTTCAGGACATCATGAAAGCCACTTCTACTTGCGAAATATTTGTTTCAGGTTATTGTTTTGCATGTAGTGCACGAAACATGTTCTTAATGTGAAATAACGGCACATTTTCTTCATCAAAGTTCGAGTTTTTATGATATTGTTATGATTTAATGTTAAATTTCAATTCTTCAATTCTCTCATTCAGTATTAATTATTTCCAGACGGTGATGTAATGAGTACAGAAATGGTTTGAACCTTCTATTCACCTTAAAATGAACATCAATACCATGGTTGAAAACAGAGAAACTGTAATGACTTGGAATGATGTTGGAATGGGTTGGTATGCTAATTGGCAGTTAGCAGCCTTAATTATTCTAGGCTCAGTGGGATTACTAACTGCTGTAGTGGTAAGTTGTTTTTTATGGGATGGAGATGTTTATTTAAATATTTGGAAAATTAGGATTTGAAATTTGGTGCCTTCCAACATGCACTGAAATCAGTTGCTTATTGAAAAACTTATTAATTGCACTAATGCTTAAATATTTTAATATACTTCTAAATTTGTTTCCATAGCTGGTAATTTGCTCCTTTGCTCCTAATATAGAACAGCAAGGCTTGTGTTTTCATTTGTTTCTTCTCCTTTCCGTGTAAAAGCTATGTGTTAAATAAGAACTGTGCTCTGATGATATTTATAAAGTATATATTAAGGATGTATGATTTCGAAGATGAGGGTTTGCTTTGTTTGAATAGGCTGTTTGAAATTTACTGTATTGAGTATGTGTAAAAATACCCCAAACCCCAATGTATTAACATTTCATATGAATTTCATGCACTTTTTTTTAATTATTTTGTGCAACTCCTAGATTATTAGCCATTTTCTGTTTGCAGGCTAAACATCGCCGATAACTGTTAAGAGAAAATATTCTACACACATCGCCCTAATTTCTTAAATAATGTTCTTATCAGTAATATGGGTACCTGTAATCTATAATGGGGAACAAATGATGACATGCATAGGCTACTGGTAAATTTGCTGGTACTCTATTGCTGTTAATCATGTGTTATTGGGAAACCAACTCTTTCCTCAGTTTGGCTTCTGACTCTGTACGTAAATATTTTAGATATATTATAGCCTATTCTACATTTTATACATATAATGTGATGTTACTACCTATTGCATTCCCAATTTTTGCTAAAACCCTACAATGTCTTTCTCTTGGGTATTTAATTTATGCAAGTCGTATTTCATTATTCAGTAGTTTTATTGGACTTTTTTTTTTTAATGAACATGGAAATAAATATTAATTGTGAACATTTTACTTATAATTGTAGGTCATTTTAAGAAATTAAAAGAGGATGTTTAAGGAGCATACATGTTTGCTTTGCTTTCATTGCCTGAGCATTATGTGCAAAATTAATTAAGGTGGTCATGAAATGATATTGTAGGGTGATCATTAGTCATGCCTGTCAGTTCAACATTAATTATTTTGTGCCAAATTGTTAAATTATTGTGGTAACATTATTATACTGTAGTAAGTAATTTCCTAAAATCATTAGATGACACTTTTTTCAGATCCAGTCATTTTTAGAGAACGTATTTTGCCCAGATTACTATCAATGTTTTTCCCAGTTTTGGACGACCTTACTACGAATATCAACATACTTCAATAGGGTAAGCTATTGCAAATTCTAGAGAGAGGAGATGCCAGAAAGAATTTAGATGTGCATGTTACCTTCTGGGCATATTGTGCTTTAAACAATGTTTGGTACACTGAGTTCATTTTGATATTGCTAAATGTCATATTGATATTTTATTTTGTAAAGCTTAATATATGGCAATGTGTAGAAACAGTAAACTTACATAATTTTCTAATTTAATGCATGCACAGATGCTCAAACTACAGGCAAATCACAAATCTTTTTTGAAGTATGTATGAGTGAAGAAAGCAAGAATTTTGTGTGGTTCTTAACCATTGTTTGGCACGTTATTTGAAGAGAGGCTTTGTGTAGAAATTTTTGCTTTTTATTTTTTAATATACGAATTTTAGAAAAGGGTGGTGGTTAATTGTATGTACAGGTTGTTGTGGTAGACATGGATGCTTATCTTTCTATTGTGGTTAGCACGTTTCCTGGTTGTTTAGGAAGTAGATTGCTCATACGTCTTCTGTACATTCTCTGAAGAGTTCAGATATCATCTCCATTATGCCAAAGTGGTGAATATTTCATCAAATAGAATCTATTGTGAGTGAATAAAACAAATACTTGTGGATGCTTTTGCACATTCTGATCTTCATGTAGGTGTGATTTATTATTATTTTTATTATTTACTTGTACTGACTACTAAATATTAGTGTAAGGACAGCCTCATTTGATTTCTTAGTATGCTGGAAGGCACCATTCTTTTT
This sequence comes from Acheta domesticus, assembly GCA_031308135.1. Taxonomy (NCBI): domain Eukaryota; kingdom Metazoa; phylum Arthropoda; class Insecta; order Orthoptera; family Gryllidae; genus Acheta; species Acheta domesticus. Next base: position 128,576,560 of record JAHLJT010003656.1, on the reverse strand, counting down.
TCTTCAGGTTACTTGAATAATATTTTAATGTATGTTCTGAATGTTTAAAAATTCCCAAGAAATAAAGAATAAACTAGATCTTAATATTAAAAATAAACAGAGAATTAAATCAGCAGCTTTTCTATATTTTTCAGAATTATATGTTAAAAAAAATTTAATATCTGAAAGTTAATGCAAATGTGCAGTTCAGTAATGGAGGTGCTCAGAATATCACAAATTTTATTTAAATATTGATAAAGATAGGTGAAAATTGAAAGAAAACTAGAATAAATAAATATCCATTTTCATTGCAATTTCTTTTCTTTCTTTTTTTCCCCTCCTTCTTCTTCTTCTTTTCTTTCTTTATTTATCTTTCCCCCCACATTAATAATTTTGTTTTTCTGATGTAACTACTTACTACGTTAAGTGATTTTTCTTTCTTTTTTTAACGATTTTGCATCTGTGTTGGTAGGTGTTACTATGGCTCAAGAACCAGATGTTGTCCACCAGCAAGCACAGGGAGCTAGCTGGTGGGAGATCAGAAAGCCAGGAGTGGATTTTTCACCCGGTTATGAAACCACCCCTAGAAGCATGTGATTCAGCTGGAGTCCAGCCTGTGTCTAGCCTTCCTTCTCTTCCCGAAGTGATGACTAGGCAGGAGGAAAGAAGACCTGAGCCGAGACGCATAAAGGCTAAAGGGCTGTTGGAACGAAGGGGTTCCTCAGCGAGTCTTACCATAGATCTGCATCCAAGTCAGGAGAACTTGGCATCTGTTGCAATCCCTACAAGGGAATGGTGAGTCTTTGTAGGGCTAGTAGGGGAGATGGAGGACCAAAAAATAGGGCAAATAGGGCAATGGTGAGTCTCTAGGGCAAGTAGAGGGGATGGAGAACAAGAAAAAAGTAGGGCAAAAGGTCACATCATCAAGGTCCGTTTTAAATCATAAGGTGATGTAGTAGTGTTTTTAATCTGTGATCTACTGTTCATTGTGGTCAGTGCCATAAGGACTAGTGGTTTGAAATTCTCAATTTCTGTGAGCACAGAGTTGCTCTTTTTATGCAAATTAAACCAATATTTACTCTCTACTCTCAGAAGTAACTACAGTTTCGATATTCTGTACATTTTCAATGGTTGGATGATAAATAATGTTGGGAAATGTGGTGATAATCCAATGTTTTATAAGCCTTCCTTTGGGTGAACAACACTGACAAACACTGGCTTTGTGCTTTAAGTCAGCAGGCACATGCACAACACCATTGTTTCCTGTCTCATCCATCATACTTCACTTGCAAACAGTACATCCTAGACTCATAGAAGAGGCTGGGATATATGTCTTGCCCCCACCCCCACTCCATTGCCAACATTGTACTTTTCCTCAATTTATGTAAAATAATTACCAAGTATAGATTTCGTTATATCCAAAGTAGAATTCTAGAGGTCTTTGAACATTCTCAGGTATGAATATTCTTGTAATTTTACTTATTTTGAACTAGCAATTAACCAATGGGAATGCAGGGCATACTGAAATTTTCCTTCTCTTAGTTTTATTACTCAACAATTACTCTGATATTTAGAAAAGGTAATGACTTCTTTTAAAGATCTAAAACTGAGGGATAAATTGCTTTGAGAAAAAATCTCTTGCTTTCATTGGAGGTGAAGGATGGGTTTGAAAATAAATTTTAACACTTTCGGTTTTCAAAATTTCAATGATCTTAATGAAAATAGGAACTTTTATCATATTTATAAATTCACTTTCTTCTAGCAAAAAAATTTAGAGAAACAATTTGCAGCAATTTTCCAGTAAATTATAAAAACATATCATGGGCTTCATATAAAGAAACCACAAAAGTTGAAATATCTTTATGGTCTCAGGAATGCCACAACTTGATTGTACTTCTAATGTATTTACAAAGAAAAGTATTTGCAACTTGAAAACTTCTAATCTGAGTTATGCATGTCACATGCATAATTTCATACAAACAGATGGACAGTCAAGTGTACAGGCAGACTTACTCTTAGATGGTCATACAGACTGACAGACATTTCTTGCAGACAATGGGGGCAGTGGGCTATGGCACTACCGAAAATTTCAATGGGGTGTCCACTCAGTCTTAAGTAATAAAATGTTTTATTTCAGAAAAAATAAAGAATTTCTGCCTTTCAATTTGACAATTTGAAGGAAAATTTGAGGAATCGTACATCACATTTGGGGAAGAAGCTCTACAAACCATCTGACAACCCTGTAAATGCTTCAACATAAAACCAATTGTGTTTAAAGGATCGCCACTTTCTGGAAAATTTTGATTCTTTTCTTGAATAGAGGAATGTCCGCTTATAAAAATTGTGTAGGTCTCTTTTTTGTTGAACTCTCCCAATTTTCAAAAATTGCAGATGTTACAAATAATGTGACTTCTTTTTGCCTTGTGTTAGCCAGAGAACCAAGGTAAGCAGATGTGCGAGTAAGCAGTTCACAATTCCATTACAGAATTTAAACTTAATGGTTGTTAAAGAAGGAGAGGCTGAGAACAAATATACTAGAACATAGCTGGTTTGCTGAAGGAAAGATCAGATGGCCTCGGATGAAAGACTAAAAACACAAGTTAAACCTGCAAACTTTTCTGGTGGCTTAAAAAGTCAGAGGACTTAGTTTGGGTGGGGGACAGAAATTATCAACAATATATGAGAAGATGAGGATTGTAGTGACAAAAAAGCAATTGTGAGGATTTTAATGATCAAGAAAATAGTGATAGCTCAGGCAATACAATTTTACTAGTAAATTTTCAGTATTAAATTTCACTGAGTAGTAATTACTAGTGCAGGCGAGGGATTATGGAAGGATGTGAGGTGACATATGAGGGACTGGGAATGCTTCTATGCCAGAAACACAGTTGGAAGCATGCCTACCTTATACAGGATTGAAAGTTGCAGAACTGGTGTTGCAATAGTTAGGTACGCCTACCCCATCCTCTGTTTCAAGAGGTCAGCTGATGTTACTGGACTGTTTACTAACATTTATATGACAATAATAATAGTTTAGTGCTTATGACCATAGCATTAAGTTGAATAATCTTAAAGGATACATCTAAGAAAGAAGTTAAGTCATCAGCAATGTATTATCTTGAATAATCTATTCTACAACTGTCTGCCAATGCTGAAACAGTTTTTCGATTCTGCACCTTTAGAAATCTTCTGGTATGGAGTTAAAGAATTTGTCAAGCCAGGTTCGAAATGCATTTTCATCCAGATTGAAGGTTGTTCGATAGAGTGGAAAAGGTGAAAATCCTGAGTTAGACCAGGTTCAGTCAGTAGATTAGATCAATCTGGGTATGGAAAGACTTCCCAACCCAGCTCCTTGATAGTTTCTCTTGTTGGGTTAACAGAGGAGATGCAGGCTTTGTGGGGCAGTAGCATCACTTCACAAAGCCTTGCTCAGTTTGATTAGATTGCAACTGAAAGACATCTCAGTTATGGGCAATAAATGTGGGCACAGTGAGTGATGGGCACACCTCCAGGATGCAATTCGTAGAACATCACAGCCTCTTTGTCCCACCAGAAGCATAACATAATCTTTTGTGGGCGCACGTTGACCTTTGTTGTCATCAGAAACAATATCGGATAAGAAAGGTTGGTGTTCACAAGCCAATTTTGAGCAAGCAACGAAGCACATTGCTGATTTTTTTGGTTTAGACTTGGCACCAGCAATATCCATTAACCCAATTTTTGAACCTTTCTCATTGAATGCCAATGTTGGTGGTTGGTTGGTTGATCACTATTTATCACATTTGCCAATTCTCAAGTACACTGATGTGGATAATTGTGAATTAAGATGTTAAAACAGTCTTTATTAAAGCTTGAAGGTATTATTGAATGTAGTCACTCATGTCCACATAATCCTCCTTCAAAAGATCAAACCATTTCCTTGCCGTGCTTTGTCCAATTACATTGTCCCCACGCATAGGTGCAAAAATTCCTAGTTTTGTCCCTTTACTGACTGAAAGAGAACAGTATTTTGAAACTGTTCCTCTTTAACCATTTGACTCTGTTTTCTATCGTTCCATCAACACTCCCTAACTCCAACAATGCAAAATTCAATACGCAACCACAGACACAAAAATTACTAGAAATTCAAGAAACTAGAGGTGTTTCAGAATGGCACAGACTTCCCTGTATTAGTTTTCTAATTACCATTGGTCTTGGCTAGCTACTATTTCCCATACTCCTGCACGCTACTATGCCACATACTCCTTGCAAGCTGATATCTATCACTGCCCAAGTATTTTTATATATATTTATATAACGTTTTATTAATTTTTCAGTTTCCTAATAGTAAGAACGGAAATAGTATTTTAAGAATATTAAAGAACACTAAAACCATGCCCTTATATAGCAATTTCCTTTTTGAAAAATTTGGAGTGAATTTTAAGAAAATGGCATTTAAGCGCTACTAAAAAAGTGAAAATTGAAGCTCTTTTCACACGAATCTTTTGTGATTACGAAAAACTTCGTTAGAAGTCATTTGAAGCACTTTCACTCACCAATACAATAGTGTTTACAGATTGCTTGAAATGTCCATATTAATGGTGTGAGAGATCTTCCAAAAAATTTACATTTGTGTAATTTTTTAAGAAAAAACAAACAAACAAAAATTAACTTAACATCATATTAAAGAGTGCAATTTTCACTATCCATTCGAAAATTTTGATGAAAAAATTTGGAGCCATTTTTTAGAAAATGGTGTTTGAGCTCATTAATATAATTATGTCTTATATTAGTATTATAAGATAATGCTGTAAAGCATCCATGCCCTGTGAATGCTTGGGTTAAGTGGTATGTCACGGACCCATGCTTGCAACTTATCCATTTGGAAATGTTCGGGATGAGCCTACGGGTCCATCTGCTGGTATCCTCTCTGTCCCAGCGCTTCTGTCGGTGGTGCATCATGTTCTCTTTTGCTTTTTGAACAGCGTTATCTCTGTCTTGCTTTCGCCATCGTCTTCTTGTTCATGTCGAAAACTTCTTTCCTTTCCAGAGCAAGCGGGTCAATGGGAGGGACGTTTGCCAGCACAAGAACAATGCTTCCGGATACCGTTCTGTACGCCAATGTTATACGTGGGGTTCCTTTCCTCTGAACAGTCTGCATTTTCCTTCTCAGATTGTTTTGGAGAGATTCTACCCAGATCGGAACTGCATAGAGCATTTTTGAGTGCATCACACTCATAAAAAGCCGCCTCCTCTTGTCGCTGGGGCCCCTGGTGTTCAGCATCAGTCTTGAAAGCGATGTCACTATACCTAGAGCTTTTTCTGCCGTCTCAGTAATGTGTGGTCCAAAATTGAGCCTCTTATCCATCTCCACTCCTAGGTAGCGAAGTCTCTTGCGACTTTCAATTTTTTCCTTGCCTATTAGGATTGTCTGATTGGGATGGAATCGTATGTCCGTGATGAGTAGCGCTTCCGTTTTATGAGCTGCGACTTCCAGCCCTTTGGATGTTAGCCACCTCATCACTCTTCTCTGGACGTTGTTAACTATGACTTTTAGTTGGGCTGATATTTCCGCCTTTGCCACTATTACCGCATCATCTGTGATGCCCACTATTGACACATTTCCGGAACTTTTATGCCCAGTAAACTGTCGTATATAATGTTCCATAGGAAAGGACCAAGTTTGGAACCTTGTGGGACACCACAGGTCATTTTATCCGGGATTTTCTTCTCTATCAGAGCCTTGATGATGTCGTCCCATTTGGCCGAGTTGAAGGCGTTCCTGATATCAAGCGTTAAGGGCACAGAATTCTTTTTTGCTCCCTCTTTGGCTTCTCTGGCCTTTTCTACGACCGTTTTGATGGCGTCGACTGTTGATCTACCTTTTCGAAAGCCATATTGCATTTCCAACAGACCGCATGTTTCTTCTGTCCATGTCTGCAGTCTTTCTCGTATTAGGTCCTCAAATACCTTTCCCATTGTGTCTAGTAGGTAGATTGGTCTGTAATGTTGGCTCGTTCTGTGGCTTGCTGCCTTTTAAGAAGAGAGCAAGCTTTTGCTTTTTCCATGCCCTCAGAAAGATGTTTTCCCTCAAACATCTATTTTATGCTTTCAGGAGAAGTTGGGGTTGGACCTTTGCCACTGTGTTCAGGATTTCATTGTGTATCCCGTCGAGTCTTGGGGTCTTTTTGCACTGCATACTTTCTGTAGTTATTCTGGGGTAAGCATTTGTTCTTCATTTATTTCACATGGGTGGCATTGTTCTGTGGAGGGTTTCTGATGCGATGGAAACAGTGTCTTTTTGATTTGGATTACCCATGCAGAGTCATCAAATCCAGGAGTTTTCTGCCTGCACTTCAGCTTTGTTGTGACAATTTGGTAAGGTCTGCCCCATGGGTCGTTGTCTGTTTCCTTTAATAGCTCTGACCAGCAGTGGTTTTGCTCTTGTTGATAGCATTTTTTTAGGTCATGTCTACATTTCCGAAGAGCTTCTTAATATCTGTGATCCTTTAGAGCGTGTGTATTGACGTCTTGCTTTTAGGCATGATTCCTCAGTTTTGAGATTTCGTCAGTCCACCTGTACATCGGTTACTAAGCGAGGTTTGTTTTCGGCCTCTTTGGCATGCTCTACGGCAGGTAGTACAACGTAGGGATTTATTAAGGAATGCTTCTCTGGGATGCCTAGGCTACGAATAATGACTATAAATCCGTTGTGGAAGGGAATCAGAAAAACCTTAATAAAACCTCCTGCCAATCTGTTTTGTGCTCCATAAACTCTTTCTGGATTGACTGGAAATTACCAGAATTATCAAGCTAGTGAAGTAATTAATCTGAGTCATCTGTTTTACTCTGACATGACTTGGTAATATGGAATGATATTGCAATTACCATTGGTTTGCTATGAAAGGCTAATTCTGTTATAGTCACAGAGTCTTTAGTCATTGTCTAATGTAGGGATATACTAGAATCATGACAATTACATTCAAATACACCCACAAAGCCATGTTAATCACTATATTCTGGTTGTACCAAAGCCTTTCGGCTTACCCCAGGATGGATAATTTGAATTGATAGACAGGTATTGATGATGGTTGTGGGGCTTGAACAAGCATAATAAATGGGATAACCTTGAAAACACTTGTCAAGTATGCATTTGCCTACCACAAACTCAATGTGAATTAATTGGGAGTCTTGAGCCCAGTTCCTAGGAGATGATCTCTGTTCTTGTGACTGCACCTTGCATTCCATGCTGACACTTCAAAAAATTGACAATTGATCAGACATTCCATCAGAACTATCTGGCATAATGGAATACCTGATCATCTCAACATCCCAAACAAAAGTAATTATTTTGGTAAATGAATATACAGATGTTTTGAAAATTCTGGGAACACCATTCTGACTTTCCTTGGGTTATCTTATTATTCCAACCATCTAAAAACCTATTTTGAATCGTCAGGGGCAAATCTCATGGATGCTCATAAATGATGAGCTTAAGTGTTTAATAACTTGTTCCGGCACTAATTTGTGGATTATTGTGGTAGAAAATTAATTACAACAAAGTTTATAATTTTTTTAAATTTATATTTATCTTGTTTCATCTGAATTCTTATGGCCTAATTAATTAAATATCTGAAATTTATTTTAAGTACACTTTTCTTTTTTTATCAATAATGGTATGAATTCCTTTTTTCCATTGATTTGTGTGTATTCTTTTCACACAGCACCGCCGAGGAATATTTATTATCTGCTGGCAATGTTTTAAGTCGTGCACAATTGAGATCGTGTTTGAAAGACTGCAGAGTGTTGCACAGAGAATTTTGGGATATACCTTCAAATCATCCTGAAAAATCGGAAGTGGCTGGTAGTGGCACTAAGAATAGATACAGATCGATTTTGCCTAATGAAAGATCCCGTGTGAGATTACCATCTGCAAGTGATGACTTATTAGCAGGGCTATATTAATGCTAATTATATAAGGGTAAGATTTTTGCCTTTATCAATGTTATCTTCTCTTTATCATTCAAATATTGATGTCAACAAGGAACCAGTAAGAGTGTCAAATACTGTATTCCTCAGGGATATGATGGGGAAGAACGAGCATATATTGGTACTCAAGGTCCTCTTCCTCACACTGTTGCTGATTTCTGGTTGATGATATGGCATGAATGCTGCCCTGCAATTGTTATGATTACTAAGTTTTGGGAAAAAGGTCGCCCAAAATGTGAGCAATATTTCCCGCAAGGAGAACCAAACAGTGAATCTGTTGTATATGGAGAATTAACTGTTCAAGTTACCAAAATTGTGATTAGAGATGGCTACACCATTCGGGAACTGTTGGTTCAGGTAAGAGGAACAACTTTTTAAGAAAAGGGCTTGCTCATAACAATTTTGTAAGTAAATTAGAGATTTGCTAGCGAAAATGCTGTATTAAAAAAAAGTCGGACTTCAGAGGTTAGAAAATTTCATTTTTGAGTTTTGTATAAAATAATAATAACATTTTAGTTAGTATTATTATTATTATTATATTATTATTATTAATCAATAATAATTAGTAATTAATGCTAAGGTTTGTGTAAAATACTGATAACAGTGATTTTAGTGTGAGTCAGTAGGTTTGTGTATCTCTGTAGTGGAAGACCACCAACAACCAGTGAAGGTACATCAACCCTGGTTTTGGTACACACTGAGTCCTTCAATGAATGTCAATGTATAACTCATTTACAATACAGAAATTAAGGACCAGTTTTTTTAAATGCAAAATACATTTTGAAAATAAAATGAAATGAAATTATAATTGAAATATTTTGTATTATTTATGAGCTGTTTACATCACAAAGCAGTAGCAGAAGTGCAGAGATTGTCCCCCAAATTACTGTTATTCCCTTTAAATTATATTCGGTTACCATGTTGGGGCATTATAAAACAGCTCCAGAAGCATAGCATCGTAGTTCTAAGCCAGCTCACACATCAGGGCTGTAAGACCCTTGCAAGAGCAGTGAGTGAGATCCGTTGTGTAGCGTCTCACATGGGTTAATGCATTGCAGATTACTTGGTTTCAAAATTGTATTGGTTATTAAATTGTGTGTATTAATCAAACACTTAGATCTAATATGAACCCTACATAACATCTAAGTTTTTTAAATGCAACTCAGTATCATTAGTTCTGAAATACACATCCACTGCCAGAGAGCAGTGATGGTACACCTTCCCTTGTAGATGTGTATTATTCATTTTATGGAACACTTACATGGATAATTTTAGTAGCAGTATCCATTCTCTAGGAAAGATATACCTTCCCCAAACATATACTTCCACTGTAACATATATTTTTTTGTATGTTACCAGTTTTGTAAAAGAGATGGGTAATACTAGTCACTACCCCATGTTTTTTACGAAATGAGATAGAAGAGAGGATTCTGAATTTTAAATCTAAGACCAGTTTTAATCACATCAGATTTTTTAATGTGGCCTTATATTTCCAATTTTATGGACATTTTTTTTTTTTTATCAATTGAGCTGGGGCACCCAGAGAAAACAAAGGGGTGCAAGCTGGGTCAATTGATCCAAGGGAGCCCTCTCATTTTAAACAAAAAATTCCTCCTCCCCAATCCATCAACAGAATTCATTTCTCAGTGATTCAGACATAACTTGGATTAGGGATTCTTTTATTTTTCCGTATACTATACCTATGTAGTATAATGTAGGGAAAGTTATGTAATGCTGCAAGAAAAAAACGGCAGATTTTCGACAGAAAAACTCTTATTACAGGGCCTTGGTAACGAAAAAGTGGATAAATCCAATTGCTAAATTAAGAAAAAAAATTAACACCTGGTGCAGCCTGAATACCTATTTTGTGGGTCCTTGATACCGAAAAGCCAATTGAAAGCAAAACGTCCGTCCATCCATCTCTCTGTCTGTCTGTGAACAACGCTAGCGACTAACCGTTCAACCGACTTTCTCCAAAATTGATCCTACCCGATCGATCTGAATGATCTCGCGGCCCCTTGAATTTGAAACCGATATTTTAAGTTCTGGGAGGTACTTTACATGAAGCCCCTGGGACATTTTCAAAATTAAAAAAGAAAAAATGGCGCCATTTTTTTCTTAATGAAATGTGTTTATAAAAAATAGGTCTTCAAATAAGTTCATGTTCAATTATTCAAAAACATAAGTTTTTTTTTTTAATTGTGTCAAACAAGACAATTTTTTATTTTCTTTAAACCATTTTTTTCTTAAAAACCGCACAACGTTTTTTGATTAAATTGGGGCATGAGGTAGCAAAAAGGAAGCTTAAGAGAATGGTGCAGGTTTCATGTTCGTTGAAATGCCTGATTTTGCAAAAATTTTAAAACCTTAAAAAATTTCGGCGTCTTTCTACAACTACAATTTTGAAGATACGATTGTTTTTCTTAATGAAATACTGCTCATCAAAAATAGATCTTCAAATAAGGTCATGTTGAATTTTTTGAAAATATGGGTAATTTTTCTAATATTTCCTGATGAACATAATAGCCCGCTTGGAATTGACTGCTCTTCGTTTTCGTTGGTTTCTTACAACTACAATTTTAAAAATACAATTTTTTCTCAATTAAATGTATTTATCAAAACTACATTTTCAAATAAGGCCATGCCATTGATATGAATGATATCGCGGCCTCTTAACTTTGAAACTTGATTTTGATATTTGGGGGTTCTTTACATGAAGTCTCAACATTTTCCAATATTTTTTTCAAAATCCAGTTTTCCCTTCTGGTACAGCAAAAGATGCCTTAAAATAGAGGTGTATATAGAATTTTCGTTGATTTCCCTGAATTTTCGAAAATTGCACTATTTAAAAAAATTTTCGGGGTCCGGACACGTCTACAATTATAACTAGTGGTGCTACAGAATGGCACAGACTTTCCCTGTATTAGCTTTCTATTTCCTTGGGTCTGGGCTAGCTATTTGGAATTGTCCACATAATCTTGCCAGCTGCCATCTATCACCGCCTACACTAAATTTTTTTGACATTTTCTTAATTTTTGTTTCTTAATGGTAGAACGGAAATATTAATATTAAAAAACACAAAAACCTCGTCGTAAATGGCAATTTTCTTTTCAAAATTTGTTGCTGTTTTTAAGAAAATGCCGTTTAAGCGCCTCTAAAAATGCGAAATTTGAAGCTCGTTTTCACTGAAAATTTTTGAGCTTTCAAAAACTTCATTTAATGTCATTTAAAGCTCTTACACTAAGCAAATATAATAAAGTTTACTAATTTCTGGTAATGTGCATAATAAAGATGTGAGAGATCTTTAAAAAAAAATACATTTGTGTAATTTTTGAAAAAAACAAAAAAATACCCCAAAATGAACTTTACGTCATATTAAAGAGTGCAATTAGCACTATCCCGTTCCAAAAGTTTGAAAAAAAAAATGGAGCCATTTATGCGAAAATGGGGTTTGAGCGTTTCTGAAAATGTGAAATTTTGAGCTAGTTTTCACAAAAAAATTGTTGAGTTCTCGAGAAACTTTACTGGATATTATTTAAAGCACATCTACTTGTGAATATAATAATGTGAACAAATCGCCGCTAAAGTTTACGACGCGGATTAACGACGTGGAAGACCAGCCAAAAAATTACATTTTTGTAATTTTTGAAAAAACAAAAGAATAGAGTAATAAGGGGTTTTTGTCATCTCATAAAATACATTAGGCACTATACCTATCAAAAGTTTAAAGAAAGAATTTGGAGCCGTTTTTGGGAAAATCTTGTTTTTGTAATTTTTTAAAATTGCACATATTGCACGCTAAGTTCCCGCGAAAACTACTAAAATTTTCAAAAAAATGTACATGACCTTAAAGAAAGAACTCATTATGGAGAACAAATTTTATTTGAAGGAAAAAATCTCTATCTAATTTTGTTGCTGTCGGAAAAAGCCGAAAAAAATTAAAACTTTTGCTATTTTCGAAAATCCTGAGTTAATCCGCGAAATTCGGACCTACGCCACCTTAATAAGTGTATTTTACTATTTTCTTTCAAGAAATTTGAAGAAAAAATTTGGAGTCGTTTATGCGAACGTTTTGAAAATGTCCGGGGGCCTTCATGTAAAGCACCCCTAAGATTTTACAGAATCTTTTTCAAATTCTCAAAGCTTTGACTTGAGCCAGATCGACAGGGATTTCTTCAATTTGAAAAAAATCGTTCGAATGGTTTAGGCCCTAGTAGTATTCATAGACGGACGGACAGACAGACAGACGGACGTTTTGCTTTCACTGGGTTTTTCGGTATCAAGAACTTACAAAACAGGGATTCTGGCTACACCACGTGCTAGGAGAACTTTTTTCTTAATTTCGCAACTGGATTTATCCACTTTTCGTTATCAGGGCGATTAACGATTTTTTTCTGGCGAAAATTCGCCGTTTTTTCGCGCAGCATTACATAACTTTCCCTATACTACGTATATGACACGGTGTATACGTCCATATACCGGAAAGTAAAAATGGGTATGGACAGTTTTTCCTTGTTCGCTACGGCTTACGCAGTAGAGAGAAAGTTACCTAATGCTGGACGCAAAAGCGGCGAATTTTCGGTAGAAAAGCTTTATTACAGGGTTCTGATAAAGAAAAAGTGCATAAATGAAGTTGCCAAATTTAGAGGAAAAAAAATACTCTTAACATGTATTGTAACCAGAATCAATGTTTTGTGGGTCCTTGATAGCGAAGAAAAGATACAGGTGTTTCGTCCGATAGTCTGCCTGGTGTATGTGCCTAAACTATGTGTAAGACTTTTTTTTTTCATACTGAATGTCGATCAGGTGATCTGGCCAGCGACAAAACACTACGATTTTGAAACACCTTAATTTGGGGGGATACTATAATTGAAGTCCATGGGACATCATCAAAATTTCCGTAAAAATGGCTCCAATTTTTTTCTTTAAATTTCTTGTATGAGTAGACAAAAACACATTTTCCCGATTTTCATTGTTAACTTTGAATTTTTGACAATATTGCATGTAATAAATGCAATTTTAAAAAATAACAAAAACATGATTTTCTCAAAAGCTACTCCAAATTTTTTCTTTAAACTTTTGGTTGGGATAGTGATAAATGAACTCTATGAGATGGCGTAAATGCCATATTGCTCAATTTTTTTTATTTTCAAAAATTACAAAAATGTAATTTTTTGACTAAGCTCTCACATTGTTAATATTTACATTCACGGCAATTTCTTCACATTATTGTATTTTTGAGAGCATTTACTTGATGTCGTATAATGTTTCTTGAAAACTCAAAACTTTATTATGAAAACTAGCACACAATTCCGCATTTTCATAAACGCTCAAATGCCCTTTTCCCAAAAACGGCTCCAAATTTTTTCTTCAAATTTTCGTACATGCAGTGCTAATTGCACTGTTTAAGATGACAAATAATTTTTTATAGTCTTCTGCTTTTTCAATAATTACACAAATGTAATTTTTTAAAATATTTCTCATGCTTATAATATCTAGATTTCCAGTGATTTGTTTACATTATTGTATTTGTGAGTGGAAGTGTTTCAAATGATTTCAAATGACCTCAAATGAAGTTTTTCACAAACGTAAAAGATTTTTTATGAAAAAGAGCTTTAAATTTCGCATTTACAGTAACGCTTAAACACCATTTTCTTAAAATAGGCTCCAAATTTTTCAATGGAAATATCTTTATCGGGCAAGGTTTTACTGTTCTATGATATTATTGAAGTAATATTTCAGTTCTGCCATTAGAAAAGCGAAAAATTGAAAAAAATAATTTATAAAACAAACTTTTGAGGGGATAGGTGGCGGCTGGCAAGAGGATGGGGCAAGATCGAAAAACGAGACCAGACCAAAGAAATTAGAAAACTAACTATAAGAAAGTATAACTATAAGAAAGTCTGTGCCATTCTGTAGGACCACTGGTTCCTTAATGCAATCTATTCATCAACAACAGATCTTCAAATTAGGTCATGATGAATTTTCAAAAATATCTTTTTGCATGAAACAGACAATTTTTAAACAATTATTTTCGAAAAAATCTGCTCAAAATTTTTTGTTTAAATTGTTTCCATCATGTGTAGCAAAGAACCATAAAGAAAATGGTGTGACCCTATTTTTGACGAACTTTCTGTAATTTCAAAATTGCAAAATATTACCATTACAAAATGATGATTGAGATTTCTTTGTTAAATGAAATCTGTTCATAAAATAAGTTATTTAAAAAAAAAAGTCATTTACAATTTGTAAAAAAAGTGAATATTAACTTAATTTTGATTTCTGAAATTTGAGATTTGAATTTCCCATCGTTCTTGTGCTAGAAACTTTCGGGTGTTATCAGGTTGCTTTGCAGCAATGAGAATGCAGCAACACAACAGCTTGAAATTCTTAGAATGAATTCTCATTGTTGGGTGGTGTTTGACAGTGAATGGAATGGTGTTTTGGAGTATTGAATGTTGTTGACTTTACTTTCCACCCAAAGCGCCATGATTTGGATTGAGTTACACAAGTGATGACTCATTATATTTATAATAAGTTTTACAAGTGTTGGCTGAAATGTAATCACATGGACAGAAATTGCAGTTTTATAATTTTATGTAACCATTAGGTGAGAAAGTACATGTGGTTGTGACACCACCAGTTTTAAAGTGTGATGCAGTAAAAAAGAAATTGTAACTTGAAGATTTAAATTCTACAGACTGAAATTAGGTTTGCACACTTGAACTGTTTTTGTGTGCAAATAAAGAATTTTTTTAAGTCGCTGCCATGAAGTGTGTGTTAGTGAAAAATGTTAGTAGTATTTGCAAGAATTATCATTTACTCCTTGGTTGTAATGTTTGAAAAAATATTGTTTGTATGTATAGTCACAAGTAAAGGTCAATACTTTTTAATGAATAATAATACATATTAACATATTAATTATTGAAACTTGCAATTCAAAAATCGATTGTTTTATCCCTTTTTAATATAATTCTTTCAAACTTCATAATAGCATGGTGAAGAGAAACGTCATGTGTTACACTTTTGGTACTGACACATGGCCTGACCACAAAACCCCTCCTAGTGCTCATTCATTGGTGGCTATGGCCAGAGAAGTGGAGGGAATGAGACAGCACCCGCTGTCTCCTGGGAGCTGCCCGGCTACTCCTCGGGTCATTCAGGAAGGCCTCCTGAGGCAGCTGGACGACGGGCCAGAGTGGCTGGCAGGGGGGCCGGTGGCAGTCCACTGCAGTGCTGGACTCGGGCGAACAGGTTGCTTTATAGCTCTGTCTATAGGAATGTGCCAACTGTTAGAGGAGAACAATGTGGATATCTTGGGCATTGTGTGTCAAATGCGTTATGACAGGTCAGCAAATAATGTGCAATAATATTTATGTATTATATAATCACTACTACTCAAAAAAAAAATTATATATATATATATATATATATATATATATATATATATATATATATATATATATGCATGTGTTTGCATGTGTAGTAATTAATGTTCCTGGCAGTAGAAAACTTTTAAGTCATCTCTTCTAAAAGAAGTAAAAATTACCTTGTGTGAAATTTTCTTTCAACTCAAAAGTATTTACTCCATTTAGTCACAGCGACAGTGATAGTGATAATCTGCTCTCTGTAAATAGTGCTGCGTAGTCTTAAGATGTTGAATAAATCCTGGAAATCTCTCTTGATTTCTTGGGAAATATTTAATAAAAGAATTTGGGACACTATTTTAGTTTTGTTCCCAGTCATTTGTAATTTGAAATTATTTTTTTCTATTCTTTTTTTATTTGGAAAATTACCAAATGATATCCAATGCTTGTAAATTATATAAATATGCATTTTTTTTTCTCTTTGCAGGGGTGGTATGATACAGACTGCAGAGCAGTATGAATTTGTACATAGAGCTCTCTGCTTATTTGAACGATCTTTGCCAGATCAATCAGGGGAATGAATTTCCTTATTGTGACATGTACATCAATGTCCTGGATGATTTATACTTACATGAAGTTTTACGGAGGCCTTGGTGTCTTCGATAGGCCAGTAAGCTGTGTTTGTACAGGCTATGGTACTACAAAATAAAATGCATAGTACAAAAAAAATAATATTATTAGGTTTAAATGAAACCTTACCTAATGATAACCAGATGTATTCACTGTGGTGTAATCTATGTACTTCTGGATGTGGATTGTGAAGATGGGTATTTGTAAGCTCAAAATGAGGTTCAGAATAGCACCTTGAATTGTTACCTGTGGAAGTTACTTTTTGTTTCTTTTAAAGTTTGTTTCCTTAAACAAAATGAAACAATTAAAATATTTTACTTTACATGTGTGCGTTTTATGCAATCAGAAGCAAGTTGTTTTTAGAACAATTGGCAAAACAGAAATCCATATCTAATCAAAGCTTATATATGTATTAATGTGTCAAAATAAAGGATACATCAGAGATAACTTCAAGTTAGGGGGACTTACAGGTAAAAGATGGTGTACCCTACTTGCTGAGGAGATATTTTATTTCTTGCATAATTAACACTTGGGCATTGTGTTCTTAAAAAGAGGAGCTGTGGCACAATCTATTATAATTCTAATGCAATCCAATTTTTTTGAAACATTTTATATATTTTCTTATTTCATCAGAGATCATTTACTTTTTTATTCAGTTCAAACAAGTTACTTGTTTCCTCATTGGTATTTTTATTGATTTGAAATATTAGCTTTAAGACCACTATGACTCCTGAATGTTTTCTTGGTTATCAGAAAACAGGGATCGCATATGAAACACGCACATAGTGACACAAGTAAATGTAAGCAAAAAGAAGTGTGCGTTTATGTGTGTATTATTTATTTGTGAAGCTGCGAGTACATTTATTTTTGTGGAGTACATAAACTTAATATAACAAAATGTACCTATCTAATGTATGTGAGCTTTAAAATCTATTTTCTATTTGTCACATGAGTCACAGTACAAGTCTTCATTACATTCGATATTTAATTAAATAGGTTTTTTAGTGCTTTTTAGCTGTTAAGGAGAGGATGGGGAGAAAACAGGAAAGATTTTTATTAAAAGAAAGCTGCCTATGCAAATATGTGCCAAAATGTTAATGAAACTTTCCCACTAATGGGTAATCACATTATGTTTATTTGCAAGATGGTGAATAGACATTGAAATATAAAAGGAAGTTAACTGACAATCCAAGAACAAAGTCTTGCTGTTATTTTTTAATTTGTTTATCTTTTTACTCATTGTATTGTCTCTTCTTCTGTTTCTTTTCTCTTCCCCTTCTTTTAATCGTCATAATAAACAGTCTTAGTTTGATAATAACCATGTGAAATTATCCATTTTGAAAATGATTTTCTTGACGACCAAAATCTTTCACACTTCTGCAGTTTCCTGATTTTGATGTCTGTGTTTTCCCTTGTTCTCTTTGTGGGTCAGAAAATGGGGCTGAACGTTTATTTGTGGTATATTGTTGAATGAGCAAACATGTATTGTAAAGGTTCTGATTTTCTAATGAAGCATTTTTTGTGGGACCATTTATTGTGTTTACATACTTTAAATTTCTTGGAGCTTAGTATTACTTTGGCTCATTATGTAATTTGTTCTTTTGTATATTTTATGTGAATTTGTCGAAAAACACTGATTTTCTTTCAAGCTCTTCTAAGGGTTAATCCTTGTACTGAATTTGTCAAAGAAAAGATGTTGGTAGCTTTAATCCCTATAAAATATTGTAGGTCATTGAAAAGTATTCTTTAGCAGAATATTAACGTATTTTATATACCTTGCCTCTGTTTCACTCCAAAATATTACATTTTATTAAAAGTCATGTTATTATAATGAAAGTTTATAATTGTTAGGTAATGCTATTATTTTATTAAAATGTTGTTTGCAGTGAATGTGTATTGCAAGTTGACAAATATTTGTGTAAAATATATTCAGTGTTGAATATTATTTTCTTGCAACAAATTGGATCGTATTAAAATGTGAAAGGAGTTTTAAAAGAAAAAAAAGAATCTATGTTCACAATAAAGTCCTGGCAGACAAATTAAAAAGAAGTACCATTTTCTTGTTGCATTTCACTGTAAGGAATGTCCCTCTGTGATATAGGTTTGTATTCAGATAAAACACACATAATGACTCCTGTTGTCAGTGTAACTGTTAATGTTCTTAGTATGTATTTTATATTTTTTAAGTATTAACTTTTCAAATTCAAACGTAACTTAGTACTATTTATTTTTAAATTGTATACCTCAACCTTTCATTCATGGGTGTGTGTTTTTGTTGTTGTTTTTTTTGGCTGTATAAGGAACAGGACCGGCTCAAGGATTATTTGAGGGTGGGGAAAAGATTTGTGGGTTTTACATTTTATCTTGAAAAATAATATAAATGTCATTTCTCAGATTAAATTGTGAAACATTTCAGGGGGTATACTCTGCGGCATTGCTTTAAAAAATTGATTTGTAAGACTTTTGTTAATTGTATATGGTGTATGTACAGAACATATACATTTTTGTTGTATTTTTCAAACTCATATATGTACCCTTCAAGCATTTGCGGCAATCTGCAACAGCACTAGTTGCAGTAGTCTTAAGCCGGCCCTGATATTGAGAATTATTTAAATACAATGTGACCCATTATGTTTAATATAATATTATTCAAGCATTAATTACTGTTTTGTAAAAGAGAATTAGTGTCAATGATATGTGTATAATGTATCTGTAAATTTACATGTTAATAGCCTATAGATATTTAGATATGTTTTACCTGCAGGTTTTATGTTCCTTAAAATAGTAACTGGGTTCATAGATAATTTAACTTTTTGTTATGTGAAATATGTAAATATGTAGTGGTAATATTGGGATGTTTGGAAGTATTAAGATTATTAAACTATCTGTGTTCAAATCATTAGTACTAAATGTCTGGTGAATAAAGTAAATTAGCAAATTTTTTAGGTAAATGTTTAAAGTGCAAATTAGCATTTCATATTACTAGTTTTGGATATTTATGGTCCATTAATTCAGAAACATATTCAGGTTTGAGGATTAAAATGTTTTGGTAAACTATATGAAACTGCATTCTTTCAGGATGGAAAATAATATAAGTATTGTACAATAATTAATGTATTTTCTGCAAGATTGGAGATACGCTCATACAGAACAAGAAAGTCTTTGATTGTTTTATGTATGGCTGGAAGAATAGATGAGACTGAAAATTTATTTCTTAATTTGTCGTGCAATAGATTTTTTTGAGAAAGTTTAATTTTTTTACCAATAAGCCTTTTTTTCGGTACTTAATACTGTAATCAGAATAGTGAAAAGTATGAAGAGGTGTATACTCTTCATTATAATTTTAGACATTAATACATTTTCTTCTCTTTGTATACAAAATTAAACAAAATAGGAATAAACAGCACAATAATGAATTGTATCAAAGTGATTACTTTCAACCTTGATGAATCCTAAAATTCCCGCCTTTCAAATCTGATTATGTTAGTTATTGTAGGCAGGAGGCGGTATACCTTGTTGCGCTGCTTTACCGTGCCGTGCTATTGCTGCCGGGCCGTGGCGTTGGGGCTGAGTCGGTGTGCTGGAGTGAGGCGCGGTGGACAGTCGGCTGTCGCCATCAGAACTGTGTGGGTCGCGGGGGATCGGTGATGTGATGGCTGTCGTCTCACGTTTATCCCTTGGTGACAAGTAGAATGTTGCCATGATTTTAGATTTATCCAAGTTGGGAAATTTTAAGATGACTATTGGTTTATTTTAGTTTCGGTATCAAGTTTTGGTTTCAGTGCCGAAGATCATAACCAAAGATTCCGCGCCGATAACGCATGGCACTGCGACGCTCGGGGGTCGATCTGACAGTTTATTGTTAATCGAAAATATATTTGAAAAGTGTATTTAAACGTGTGTGTGGAACTGAAAGGAAAGAAATGAGACCCACTTAAATTGGAATATGTACAGCAAGTACCATTGCCAAGAAATTAAACAGCAATAAAAGTGTTGATTACATGATTGGTGAATACACCTGCGACAGTGCATGTCAACAATTCGTGACGTTTTCAAATTGTCAAGATTATTTTTTAAATCCAGACTTATTTTATTCAAGTTTGCAGGTTGGACATACACGATAGTTCCTAAAATATTTCCTGAGTTACGGTTGTGAATGAAGTTAAAGAAACCAATTTTTTTTTTGCTTAGTGCACCTGTTGCTGGGCTGTTGTCAGCGTTTGTAAAATAAATTAATGTGGAATAATCATCAACCAATCCTGACACTTTCGTGGTGCGTGGGTGGACGTTTTTAGCGAACTGTGCGAAACACCGGGTAGCGTGCTCTTATTTCTCAAGTGACAGTGTACTGTTATCAAAAATAAATGTTGAATAGTGTTGAAGATAAATCTATCAGCAAATATCTGCGATATTTTGGAGGTGCAGTTGTTCCATTTGAAGATCTCCATTCGCAAGCGAGGTTCATGGTTTTCATGGTAAGTGTTTCTTAAAATTTTTTTATTGGACTTGTATGATAGTAATGCTTGTGAATGTGTTGCCTGCATAAGACGATCTTAAAAATACGCGCGATGGAAGCAAATCCGGTTGTCAAAAGAAACTAGGTGCTACGAATTTGTGTTTGTGGAGGCAATTGAAAAGCTTTCACAGGCGGCATGTTTTTGTGAGTGTTGTCGCTAATGTTTCTGCTCGTGGACGATTAATCTAAACCGAATTTGGATGCTGATGACTTGTGATGTGCTGAATTTCTTAAAATCACCACAGTCATTTTCGGGAGAATCCTTTCTACAATCAGATCAGGGCCGTGATAAGTCTGTTCTTTCGTAATCGTTAATGAACGTAATTACTGGCAAGATGTGAGGGGTTGTTTAGTGAAAGAGTCTATTTGTGCTGCTTGGTGCCGGTTCGCAAGGTGCGGGTGGCCGTAACAGTCGTCGAACAGGACCCTGAAACTTCGTAACGCACCAGAATGTGACTACTATTACTACTCCATATACCGTATTCATGGAATCCACACAAAATTAGCTAATTCATATTCAAGATCAAGTTCTTTGGTTTCTAATGCTGTTCTGGAAATTTTCATACTTAGGAGGTAATTTTTTAAATAATGATTTCATGGATAAGGCCTTTACAAAACACTGCATGAGAACGTGCTTGTGTTTATGAACATGACTGAGGGACATAAGTTGAAAGGAATTATTAGGAATAACGCCATGCACTCGGAAATTCAGATTTTTTTGGGAGCCACTCATTTTCTTGAATTTTGTAGTTTTTCATCGCAGTGGTTTCATAGGGCCATTATTTTCTGTAAAAATGGGTTATCACTTCCTCTCGACGTTGATTTATTTTCATTGATATATTCATGTTTTGTGACGTACATTTTTGTTGAACCGTTCATTTCCAGTACGCCTGAAAAATCTCGATCATGGTTTTGTCAATTTCAGTGAATGCTGAAATGAGTATTTTGTTTCTACTCTAAATGGTCTAACATCTCATAATTTCAGAGGCGTATCTAGGTATTCAGGCGCCCATGTCAGGCATAGAATTTTCGCCCCTGTCAGGATACTTCAAATTAAGGTTCTTGTTATTTATTTTACTCGAAATACTCTAAATAGCGCCCCTTGTGAGTGGCGCCCATGGCACGTGCCATGTTTGCCATACCGTAGATACGCCTCTGCATAATTTAAATACGTAAATGCAATTAATTCCTAATCTGCCTGCTTCTCAATGATCAACTAGTTACAGTTTCTATTTATAAAGCATTTTGGGGGTTATGTTTGCTCATTAATTTTTGTACTGTCAAAATTTTTCATCTTTTCTTCATTTAAGAATGCGCATGTCTTGTAATAGGCATGTTTCATTTTGCACCCGTTATTCCAATTTAGTAAATTTGTCAAAGTTGACATGCTCGTAATGATTTTTATTACACTTTTCCACTCATGACCAATAGGATTTAAGGACTAATCAATAGAATTTAAGAACTCCTCTTGTGAACCAATTGCAGACGAATTACACGCGCGTTTCGTCCCTGGAGATTTAACGCTCTGGTTTTGTCACTTCGACGTGCAGTTGTTTCTTCTCAATGTAAACAAGCAATGGCCACTACAAGGAAAGAAGGGCGATTTGACCAAGCATCAGATGCAGACATTGGTGGCAGGCACATTCCATTTGTATAATTTCCTTACAAATAAACTAAAATTTCATTCGTGGAATAGTCTTCGTTAATACCACTCGTGCATTAAGATTGTCGAAATAAAATCCCTCATCGCTACGCGTCTCGGGGTGTCATGTTGTTTCCGGGCATGTCGACCACTACGGTAATTATTTCCGTTAGTGTAATTCATGTTTTATCGCCGGAGGTGGCAGTGTTCCTCCGCCGGGTGATGTCCGGCGCCGACCTACACATCTGCTTTCGAGGGATCTCCCTTCCAGGTATCGCAGTTTATGGGCACCGCCCCACCCGGCACAAGCTCTAAGCTCCCGACCGGTCTTCCGACATGTGAGGAAGTGAAGTGCGTGCGTGTAAAGGCGGCTCCACACATTCTCTATTCGGCGAACAGCGAGCAACCGCTCGCCGAATCTCGCGTAATGTGGATGGGTCGCTTTGCTATTTTGCCGAGTGAAGAACCTTCGGCGCTCGCCCTACCCGCCGCGTGTAGGTCTTCTGGACACATCAAACGGAGCGAACACTCGCCGAACACATCAGCTGTTGGGGATCGGGCGAGCAGTAGCTCGCTGCTCGGCGAATGCCGAATGTGTGGAGCCGCCTTAAGGGTGATGATAGAAGGAAGAGGAAGGGTAGAACGCGCGCGGTCCGTTTGTTAGGTTACTGCTCCGGCGTCCGACTCGTGTTGATCCGAGAATCCACGGAAAACTACCGATCGGAACAGCCTGCCGCCAGAATTCTCGTCCAACCATTGAATTCGACCTAACTATTTAGCTCGTGTCAAAAATCCGTCACCGAAGGGACTTGAACCCTAGGACCTACCCATCAATGTCGATGCAGAAACAGCGGTAGTGCTTGCTCAGAGCCAACTCAGTCGGGCTACAGGTTTTCTAGACTTTTAAAGTTACAAATAAAAAAAAAATTAAACACCGCAATTTGTATACGTTGAACGTCAAATGGGATTCTTATCAAACCCGTAGAAAATTTAGAATTTCCTATAAAACGGATTCATTGGTTTTCACACTACCCGCTCCACGATATGGTGCGAAGGGGTGTCGAGGAATTCTTGCACAGGATCATCGTTTACAGAGCTGATATAAACATATAAAATTCTTTATAATGTTCAATCAGTAAATATATATTAGTATTAATTTTAAAAAAGCTCAGAATATTTGTTTATATAAACATATTTCATTGATGCTGCTTCCTGACTACATAAAATTTGGTACAATTTCGTTTCAAACTTCAGAAGTATGTAAATAAATAAGAATTTATTAACAATTGTAACAATAACGGTAGTGACTCTAACGCGCGGCATTCACAAAATCTGACTAATTCAAGTTATGTTAGAAATGAGGGACATGAACACTTGAAACATTGAGCTCTGTGACAGTATAAACTGAATGTATATTTGTGGAGTGATCGTTATGATATGAAATATGGTTATAATCCGCACTGCAAACATTTATCATACGTACGAATTTATCGTCACTCCGCGCCACATTGTCGTGCGGTTTGTTTAAAAACTATTAACAGTTTTACAAGAAATTTTATTTCAGAATCCCATTTGTCGAGCAAAGTATTTAAATCGAAATATTTATGATTTTTTTTTTGTAATTTGTAACCTAAATATTTCCACAGGAGAAAAAATGTTTAGATCCAATTTTTGTGGTAAATTTTATTATCTCCAACTCTTTAAATACGGTTATTCAATATAACTTACATTAGGAAGCGGGATATTGCGAAGAATGTTTGGTGACCTTTGTCTTGTAATGTTTTGGAACGCACACGTGATATCGATCCGAACTCCTCCCCCCCCCACTTTTGTAAAACAGACGACGTTTCAGCGAAAGGGTATCAAGGATATTTATTCCACAGAAACGGCATTCTTGTCTACGTTTTCTTGCCTATTTATTAAGAGCGTAATCAGTGGACACAATCGGTTGTGAATCGGGAGCCGAGAACGAGCGCGCCGAATCGAATCGGGCGCGATGATGTCTGAGGTCTCCTGGGAGAAGTGCAACTGCAGAGCGTTTCCGCGTGCGCCCAACGGCTGCACCTTGCGACGCGTAAGCGGCGCCTGTCAGTTGTCCGGGTTTGTGGGTGGTTGGATGCCGGAGGCGTAGTGTCCAACCGACTTCTTTTCTTATAAAGAATTTTTCATTTGAGCTGCATCTCTCGCGGATGATAGCAGTGAAGGAATCCCCTTTGGCGATGGGATCACGATGGTCCTTTTTTCTTGTATATCTAGAATTATTCACCCATTTAGGTGCACTTGGCTGCCTTTGGGATGACAACACGAGTTTAATCAGTGACGAGTTTAGTCAGCGAGTTCAATATTCGGTCGCGATTCCGAATCCCTTTCCCAACATCAAATAAAATAATTGTGCAGTTCTTGGATGCCATAGGAGTGTCAAAGTTTGCTCCTTTTTAAAATTTGCAAAATGTGGTTATACAGTGCTCAGCCACTGAGGCTTTTCGGTTGTTAGAAGCGAATAATTTCAATCAAAGATGATACGAATGGAATGACTACTCCTTAAAAATAAGATTTAAAGGAATGCTGTTTATAAAGAGAAGTGCATGGCTATTGATGGGAAGATCGTTACTTTTTATCTTATATTTGAATCTTTTATCTTATATCTGCAAATATATTATTTTGGAAAGGAAGTTGAAAACTTACACTAGGTTTTGCGGTGAAATTTAAATAATAAGTATAAAGTGAATTGAATATGTGCAAATATTTTGCAATTTTTTGCAAATGTAAATGTTGTCCCTTAAATTCGTTAAGGTCAAAAAGTGTATTCGTAATTTCGGATGGCCACGTCAAAAACGTAAAATAAATAATTGCCTAAAAATCCGGAGTCCAAATCTTGACTCGTCCTATAATAAGTCCTTTGATAAGACTGATCCGCCTAGTGACAAGTAGGGTCCGAATTCTTGGGTTTTAACCTGTTTTTTTTCCGTGCTTCTTAACGTCGTTATTTTAATACATCCGTTTTAATAATTTCTATACCGAATTCTGAAGATGCAAAAGACGGCTAAAGTGAGCTGTAATCCTAAAAAATGGCTAAATCGGAATTTCCTGACAACATTCGCAAGGTTGGCTCAAGAAAAACATTTCGGTTGATCGAAATTTTATGGAGGCCTGCACTCAACATTGATGACTTTATTGCTACTAGTTAGATTTATACTAATTTCCTGATAAAAATAGGAAGTGCTTGTCTTCTACGAAACAAAGCAGCGACGGTAGGTGATGTGTTCGTGTCAAAAGTATCTAAAATTCAACGTAATTCTCCAGGTAAGGCAAAGACAAAATACACAAATGGAGTTCTTCTACGAGAAGAAATATCTGGGCAAGTACCTGAGACACCGTGAACTGTGACATCTATGGAGTATTCACCATTAATTTCATCTTGCGATGTGCGAAACTGTTCTCATTTCTAGTATGCGTTGAAATATAATAGGAAGTCCTTACATTAAATATTTTAGGATTATACATAGTTGTTCATCGCAAAAGCTACATTTTAAATTTCAGTTTTTGGTTTGGATGGTAATTTTCAAGGGAATAATTAAGAAGTTGAAAAATTGTTCTTAAATTTTAAATGACTTTTTAAGGCGAACTTTATCTCACTTCAGAAGTAAAAACATTGAATAGTTAGTAATCTAAATGTTACTCATTGCAATTATTGTTCAGCCTGATGGTAACATTATGAGAAAAAATGATAAAAACCTCAAATGGACTAAAGCTACTTTTCAAAAAGTCTAAAATGACTTTTACAATATCCTAAAAATTCGGGCCCTAATTATGGACTCGCTGGAGTTTTGTAAATATATTTTAGCTTGTTCGTGTAAATCTGATGCGACTGGACTCGTAAACCAATGTAAATCTTCAGATTTAAAATTTTTACGGGCTGCAGCATTGAAGTTTCCTTAGCGTCAATCGAAAACATTGCATGCGCGTGGGTCGGAGCCTTCCTGCGTCTACGGAATACTGAGGAACAATGTGTGGATTGCAGGTGCTTTAAATGCCCTTTTAAACTTTTCCGCTAATGAAATCTAGTGATCCTAACTGTGAGCGCAAACACCTTACAGCAATCACGAAATGGCAAGACGCATCCAGAAAGTGAGATTCGTTAGGTCGCGAACAAAAAGAAAACAAATTCATGAAAACACTCTATTGTAGCCATAGCCGACCCGGATGGCCGTGGTGGCTAGAGGACGTGCCGACTCAGCGCCTCGGTCCAATGGGTCGCCATTTGAGTCCCGCCATGGACATTTTTGTTTGTCGCTCGTCTTTCGTGTGTGTATCGTCGCGGAATGCCTTGTGAGTCTGCTAACCACAGACCTACGAGTCGGCATGTGTGCCTCGTGTAAGGTTAATATGTGTCCCCATGAGGGACACATATGCACGGATAGCCAAAATTGGCGTTCTCTGAAGCTGAAAAAAGACCCACGAAGAAAGAAAAAAACCAACTGTTTCTGTAGTAATTCGGTCGTGTTCATATGGTCGGCCTCGCAGGGATCGGCTCACAACTTCTGCGGCAGTTATGTTAGGAGGTTTGTGACCATCAACACTATAATCCGGATCTCCCCCTCCCCACCTATTGATTCCCGTCCGGTCAGTATTATGTCCTGTCCGGTCAGCATTACGTCCTATCACAGTAATGTAGAGTTGCTGTCGTGTGGATCCCACGGTATGAAAAATATTCCAATTCCGACGGTGATGCTGTAGAAAAGTAGTGCAACATGTGTTTTATCCGCTATAAGAAAGTTTTCCCTTGGAATTGTTTTCGTTTTGTCCACAACCTCGTAGTATTGCAAGGATAAGGAGCAATTGACCGGCAGCGCTAGAAATTGCAGTGAATGATCTATTCCATTGAAATAATCTGGGAAGCGAAATAAACGGTTGCAGCTATGGTTGATATACAGTGTTGTTTATAGCAACGGATTGCTTTTTTTCAGTTATTTGCAACGCGAAGGTTTAACGGCACTTCATTTTAGCTCTAAGCCGTACATATTACTTGTCAACTGACATAAACTTTACCTATTATAACTTTATTTAGACAACAATTACATGAATATGTTTACGAACACTACCTCGAAATTGTAATTCTCACTCCGGATTAAGAAGTTGTTCCTGTTCGTGCTTTGTTTGTCAGGAATCCACATTGACAGTGTGTTGGATGGGAAATTAACAACTACCTGCTGTTTTGAATGCTAGTGTGCCTTGTGAATTAGCTGTAAAAACGATTGTAAAGGTCTTTGACTGAGATTAAATTCACCTTGATCTTGTTATTTAGAATGTTTTACCATGACAAACCGCCTACGAATTTGGTCAGAATCCTTCTGCTTAGACTAGAATAACAGATTTATGTGCGAGTTTATTGCTGATCTTGATCGACCGAACTTTTAATGAGATCAGAGACACCTTTGGCTCATTGATATTTTCCCGCTTAGGACCGTGATTTACATGGTGAATATGCAACGTAACGGAATCGCCAAATACAAAGGAAACTTGTTAATGCTTTTGAGCGGCAACTTCTATTGAGTAGTAATCACAGGTCTGCAAAGTGTCGCTTAACTTGGCAAAATGACTGTAATTTGAGCTACGAGACCTGCTCGCCGCGAATTATATCGCATAAGTCTCTGGCACGGCGCGGTTAGGCGGAACGGGTGGCGAGGGCGGCGGAATCAGCCGTCGCTCTGTCTACCAGCGGCGGCGGTGGCGGCGCGGTGTGGCTGGGCTCGGAGCGGCGGTGGGCACTTTGCCACAGCCGTCGCCAGGGTCATCACCGTCGTAATTTATTTAACGGACAGCTGAAAAGCGGAATCCTAATATTTCAGGCTGCCTATATTCGGCCAACGCTTAATAGTGGTGAGTGCACGGTGACGCGACGTCCCTACCGCCCCTGCCCGCCGCCTGCGCCGCGCCGCGCCGGTGTCCCGTTACCGCGCTCTTGTCCAAGTGGAGGCGTGCCCACCGCCGCACCCACTCCGTCCGCGCCACCTCCACCCCCACCCCGCCCCCTCCCCCTCGCGCCTGAGAATTCTAGCGGCCGGCTGCTCTGATCGGGAGTTTTCTCCCATCAATACAACGCGAGGGCCGGAGCAGTATCCTAGCAAAATGATAACGCGCGATCTTTTCTCCGCTCTCTGCACTCTCTCTCTCACACACACACGTACTCACACACACATAATCACACACACACGTACTCACACACACGTACTCACACACACACACGTACTCACACACACACATACACACACACGTACTCACACACGCACGTACACTCACACACACACGTACTCACACACGCACCTACACTCACATACACGCGTACACTCACACACACGCGTACACTCACACACACGCGTACACACACACACGCGTACACTCACACACACGCGTACACTCACACACACGCGTACACTCACACACACGCGTACACTCACACACACGCGTACACTCACACACACGCGTACACTCACACACACGCGTACACTCACACACACGCGTACACTCACACACACGCGTACACTCACACACACGCGTACACTCACACACACGCGTACACTCACACACACACGTACACTCACACACACACACGTACACTCACACACACACACGTACACTCACACACACACGTACACTCACACACACACACGTACACTCACACACACACACACACGTACTCACACCACACATACGTTCTCACACACACACGCACACACGCTCGTGCGCGCTTGCGTACACTACCCCAAAAGCCGTGAGACCAGTTGAACGCTTTGAACTTGCCCGACTGATGGAAGATATCGGCGCCGGATATCATGTTTCAACGGGGGAAAAGAACCGTGACCTCTTGGGAATAACGTGCACTACTCTTACGGATCTAGTGGCCGTAGTTGTTGACGCGCCCAGAATCAATAATCCCATCCCTGCTCCTGGACTCTTCAGTTCGTACTGAATACTACTGTCAGCGGTGGGTAAATGGACAAATGAAGCGTGTGCTTAGAGGCTGCTTAGAGCTAGGGGCGCCCAACAAGCGTTTCGACAACATTTTACAAATGTGTTAGAGTTGGAAATAATCGGACCATTTAAACCTCGTCATTCAAATAAAATGAAATGTGTCGTAAAGAAATGTAATGTGGATTCGATCTGCTTTATTGACACCCAGGTTTTTCAGATCGGAGAAAAGTTTAAATACATTCTTAGGAGAATTTTCCAATGGAAAGATATCATCCACTGCATATCAACCAAAAATATCATCCAATTTGTAAAAATAAATCCAGGAAAATGTAGGAAGCAGGGGACTTGGAGTTTAAGTTGGACGTTTTCTGCGCATTTCAAGCGGCTCAGCCCACCCCACCCCACCGCACCCCTCCCGACATGGAAATTCGGCATAAATATCGAGCGTTGGCGAGTGAGAGGGCGGCCGGTGGCAGTGGCGTCAGAGCAGCACGGGGAGAGGGAAAGAGGTCGCCCCGACCCACAACAGAAGTTGTTGGGCAAACGGGGAGGAGATTTCTGACGGAACCTCGAAAGTCGTTATTAGAACCACTCATACGTCCTGGTCAAGGTTGGTATTTGAATTTGACCACCATTTCCCGTACGTTATTTCAGTCGGGGAGGATTAGTGAATCCTCCGGTTGTTTCAAGGGATGAAGCTGACGATAGTTGTATTTTAAAAATTCATGTATATGACTATGGTTTAGGAAGAACTGAGATATTTACAGCCGAACATGAAGACTGATGAACGCATAAAAAGAGTAGTTTTGAATGAAAAGAAAAATCTCACTTTTTTTGCAACATGAACCTCCAAAGCGTATTGCCGTTAACATCTATTTTTCGACAATAATTCCTGTGTCCTCATACCTTAGTGCAATAACAGTTGTGAACGTACAGAGAATTGTGGATGATTGTTTTCAGAATTCCTAGATGCATATTTGCTTTGAAATTATCCTATTGAAACCCAAAACAATTGCAATGAAACGAATTTTTAATAGCGCGTTGGGAGAACTGAAAACCGCTGGATCGTGAGTCACTGCTTGGGCGCTGGGCTTCCACTCCCTGAACGTCCAGTGCCGCGCTCCGCTCCGCAGCCCCGAAATTGATCAGCGGCGGGGGCGCTCGCCGGCGCGGGCGGGGCGGGGCGGCGAGGGGCGTTGCGCAACGCGCCGCCAGATAAATCACACCTCGGACAGCCCCGCCCCCCGCCCCCGCGCCCCCCGTCCGGAGCACGAAGGGGAGGAACGGAGATGCAGGTGTGAGGAAGGGTTAGAGTAGGAAACAGAAGAGAAGAGGAGGAGGAGGAGGTGGAGCGAATGACGTCCTCTTGGAGATGAGAGCATCCAAGTAGTTCAAGGATCATTGCCCCGTCACCTTTCCCTTTCCAAACGCGTTTTCACGTAAGCGATGAATTATTAGAATGAAGACTAATTCTCAAAACACGGTCTAAACAATATGTGAATTGAATCGAAAACTACTCGAGTGTCAGATTGAGTTGTCTAGGATTGTTTGGCGCTCACTTTGAAGTTTTGCGCCCTCGTTTCCCTCCGCGCCGAAAAGGCAGTCCGGGCGCGTGACTCATACGGTGGTCGAAGAGGCGGGAGAGCCCTCCCACGCCCCGCCGCCACCTCACCCCCACCCCTTCCTGCCCTGCAGCTCTCCGACCCGACTCGGCGTCCAACCCCGCCCTTCCACACCCCACCCACCTCACCCGCTCAATTCTGTCCCGCTCCGCTCAACCCGGCCCCGCTCCTCCCGGCCCCACTCCTCCCCGCTCCGCTCCTCCCCGCCCCGCTCCTCCCCGCCCCGATCTTCCCCGCCCCGATCCTCCCCGCCCCGCTCCTCCCCGCCCCGATCCTCCCCGCCCCCTCCCGGTCCTCCCCGCCCCGCTCCTCCTCGCCCCCGCTGCTCCTCGCCCCGCTCCTCCTCGCCCCGCCCCGCTCCTCTCCGCCCCGCTTCTCCCCCGCTCCGTCCGCCCCGCAACGCCCCTCCCCGCCACACCCCGCCCCGCTCCTCCCCGCTCTACCCCGCTCCGCCCCTCCCCGCCTCGCCCCTCCGCCCCCCGTCCCTCCCACCACACCCCGTCCCGCCCCGCCCCGCCCCGTCCCCTCCCCGCCTTGCCTCACCTCGTCTCGCCGCGCCCCGCGCAGCCGCGCACCGCCTCAACCCGCGCCGCAGCTTTGCGGATGAAAGCGTAATTGGTGGACCTGACTCTCAGCGCCGTGTGCGTGCATGCGTGCGTGCTTCTAATTTATATTTGCGACCGCCGCGTCGTTCCGCAAACATCTTCTCTCCGCTCCGCGCGTTTCTTCCAGGGAGCTCTCGGCAGGGAAGAACTCGTTCGAGCGCGGGCAAGACGTGCGTTCGGGCGTTATTTCATGGACTTATAAAGTATAACGTAAATGAGAATGAAACATTGCCAATGTGTATTGAAGAAGAAGAAGAAGAAGAAGAAAAGTACGAAGAGACAAAGTTTATTTTCACACCTTCGTTTACTGATGGCAAACGTTAAATGCTATTTAGTGGAATAGATTTCTGTAAAATATTCATGTTTATGACACTGAAAGCCAGGAGAATTTAATGCATTTGTGGTAACAACTGAGCTCTAAATCTGTGTAAGCTTAGCAAATAATGAGGGTCGATAGAACACTTTCCATCCATAAAATCGGCCCGAATGTCTGAGCGCTTTGGCGTAAGCTTCCCAGTAACGAAGATATTATTTTTGTTTTGTTATTAATATTATTCATATGCCCTGAAACCACACTTATGTTAGCATTTATTACGTTTACGAAATGTGGTTGTGAATGAGATTACGTTTATGATCGTGTAGGGGCCGAGGAGATCGAGATATGGTGTTAAGGAGAACTAAGTGTAAGAATGACTGTTTTCAAGCAATCGATATGCCAAGGGAATGAACTATATGGTAACTTGGGAATGAACTACATGTCAATAGTTCTGCTTCTTTCTTATATGGAAACCAAACATTTGAGCGAGAGTGTGATTTTTCTTCATTCGGAAATTCTGCACTTGTGGTAATCATCATTCCTTTCAAAATGAAGCGATGGTGGATAGGCGGAGTAAC
Organism: Acheta domesticus; assembly: GCA_031308135.1. Classification (NCBI taxonomy): domain Eukaryota; kingdom Metazoa; phylum Arthropoda; class Insecta; order Orthoptera; family Gryllidae; genus Acheta; species Acheta domesticus. The sequence continues at coordinate 128,544,365 of JAHLJT010003656.1, read as the reverse complement.
GAATTCCTTCACGGGATGTTGCGTAACGTTTTGTCACCTTCAACATCGCATATTCTTTAATATAATTTTTCTTTCATGGACTAACAGCCCACGAATATTTCATTTAAGAGCCTCGTCAGTACTCGTTATCATACACTTCTTGGCGAGTCGAAATATCGTTTTTCGGTATGGATCTTGTTTGAATGATGGGGTTATTGGGAAGTGTCTTATCTTTCCATTGCATCGTTAGAATCACATTTACTCTTATCAGTAATTTCCAGGAGTAGTGAAAATTGCTTTAAGAGTGCCAACCGCTGCTGATAAGTCTCGTTAAGAGTGCTTAAAACGAACATGATGTGAATGAACGGGATGTGAGCCGCGTTGGTAGTGTTTTGATTATCTTCGACTTGGGGTCGTGTATCCATAGACGTTAAAACATTGTATAACTTTAAAAGTGATTCCTTAAATTACATTCCTTAACGAATTGTAAAATATTGTTTGTTTTGAATATTGTTTTTTACACCATTGTTCGTGTTTCATACTGTAGTATTGCCATTTTTACATGATGTCTCTCAATATTATGGATGTAGTATGTTTCGAATAAAATGAGATAATATGTGATTGACTGTACTGAAAATAACCAGTCGCAGCCCGCACGGTTGAGTTCGTGCTAATTTCAATACTAACTGGCTGTCACCTTAGAAATGCCAAGGTGTCTCACATTTGTGAATTACGACTACTTATGTTAATCGGAACAAGGATCTTATGTCTGTGCATTTATGTGGATATAATACTTAGAGTTATGAATACTTTTCTCTTTAGAGTCTGCAGGTTAAGATAGTGTATGGGCGTGGGTGTGCCACGCGTGTGTACTAATTGAAGTAGTAGTCGCTACGAAATGGTTTGTGACGCAAATAAATATACGTTTATTCGAGATAGAATTTGGGAATCCAAACCTCCTTAACTTACAGTAGTTTCTCTGTATGCGCTACTGAATCTACCGCTCTGCGCCCTGTTTTTCTACCCTTGGAAACTTTCGCCTGCAGTCTGATCCGTCTTTATCATTTGCCTGCTATTCCTCCACACCGTAACGTATGGTACTTCACGTGTCCTGGCCACCCGATGTTGGCAGTTGTCAACATCACCCGGCTGAAGTAGGAAGTATGCTTCCAAACTATTGCTACTTGGAACTTTATCCACTCATTCTCGATAATACAAATATTTTTGATGGCATCGCTGATATAGTGTATGTAAAGAACAACTGTTAGTATAATTAGAGGATATTTTCTTGTGAATCACAGACGTTTTCAGCTTTAAAATTATTTTAAGTTCATTTCGTGCTGTTTCATCCAAACTTGGTCCTCTTCAGAGATGATTTTGTTCAGGAATGAACCTTTTTACCATTTGAATAATCATGAAGTTATTACTTGTTACATTTTACTCATCTACAATTTTGAAGTAATTATCCATTTGGAAACATCAGTAAATGTCCTTGCAATTAAAATGAATCTGAAGATTTCCACAATGTTGGATAAACGTCGGCATAAAATAAAAATTAAATACTTTTAAAGTTGAGATTTATGTGATTCACGTGATCTTTGTCCTCAAAATGTTTTAAGATGAACATTAAGTTTAATTCGGGAATTAGACAGATTCGCACTTTACCCATTACACACACATTATTTCTTCGATAAATAAATTAAACTTATAGATACAGTTTTCCCGAATTTTAAAAATCCCTTTTCTTTTTGTGAATTAGACCTTGAAACACAACGGTGTGGCAACGTCATCCAGAAATCTGTAAGCGATTAAATCTCTGAGCTGCGGAGGTGAATTTTATTGAATTCCATAGCATCGCTTCGCTGATTCTCATTACGTGTAATAACCGTAAAAGAAAATCTTAACGATAATATTCGGAGATAAAGTCGAGAAGTTTTCTTGAGTGGAAAGATGATATATTTTAATGACGAATCCGTTGGAAGCCTTTCTGTAATTAAATTATGTCAATTGTTCATAGAAAATTAGAATTGTCAGCTCATCCGAAAACTGACCGTCTTTATAAATGGTGATTTTTTTTCGTGTTTACTTTCTCATATACGTACGTATATACGCAGTAATATACGTAGTATAGAGGAAGTTATGTAATGCTGCACGAGAAAACGGATTTACGGCCGAAAAAATTCATTCCCAGGCCCTGATAACGAAAAAGTGGATAAATCCAGTTGCTAAATTAAGAAAAAATCCACAACACGTGATGTAGCCAGAATCCCTGTTTTTTGGATCCTTAATACCGAAAAACCAATTGACGGCAAAACGTCCGTCTGTCCAACCGTCTGTTTCCAAAATGGATATTCCTCGGTCGATCTCGTTCTAGTCGAAGCTTTGAGATTTTGAAAAACATTCTTTAAAGTTTGGGAGTACTTTACATGAAGCCCCTGCGACAGTTTCAAAATTTTCTCAAACGGCTCCAAATTTCTTCTTTAAAATTTTGTAAGAATGTAGTAAAATACGCTTATAATGGTAGCATAGGTCCGATTTTCACGGGTAACTATGAATATTCGAAAATTTCAAAAGTTTGCATTTTCTTCAGCGTCTTGCTACAACTATATAATTAAAGGTAGAGATTCCTCCTTTAAATGAAATAATTTGTTGTCCATAAGTAGTTCTTTTTTTGTGTATATATATACATACATACATACATACATACACATATATATACATTAGTAATGTAAACATTAAAGATTTAATATGGAGATGGAAAAATAAGGAAGAGGGTGGGGAAAGCATACGAGAGTTCTCGCACGGGTACGCTAGTTATCCTGAAGTAGTCGTAAAACGTGAATACGCGCGTTTAACTATAATTGGTTCAACTCGTTCTTGTGTGTGTGTGTGTGTGTGTGTGTGTGTGTGTGTGTGTGTGCGCGCGGGTATGTATGAGAGAGAGAGAGAAAGAAAGAAAGAAATAAGAAGGGAGAGAGAAAGAAAGGAGGGAGAGAAGAAGAAAGAAGGAGGGAGAGAGGAAGAGAAAGGAAGGGGGAGGGAAAGAGGAAGAGAAAGGGGAGGAAGAGAAGGAAAGGAGAGGGAATGAGAGGGAAAGAGAAAGGGGGTGGGAGGGAGAGGGAGGAAGGAGGTGGGACGGAGGAAGGAGGTGGGAGAAGAGGGAGGGAGGAGGGGGTGGGAGAAAAGGGAGGAGACAGAGAGAAAGGGGGAAGGCGGGAGACCGGCACAAAGAGGGAGGGAGAGAGAAATGTGGGGACAGAGAGGGGATTGGAGGGAGCTGGAAAGGGGAGGGAGAGGAAAAGAAGAGAGAGGAAGGGAGATGGGAGAGGAGAGAAATTGAAAGGGGGAGAAGGAAAGGGAGGGGAAGATAGAGAAAGGGGTGAAAAAGAGGGAGAGTGAAAAAGAAATTGAGGGAGGTAGCGTTGGTGTGTGCCATTAGGCTGCGGCGTGGTGGGCAGTGGCAGGGAGACGGCGCTGTAGTTGAGTCGAGTGGCCTGTTCCGGCGAGTTAACAAGCGCCGGCCGCCTTCTGCGGGCGGAAACTTTTATAGTGGAGCGGCGCGCGCCGATACGCCTTATCGGAGGCTCGGCCCGCTATCTGCCCGCGACACTTCGTACAGCCTTCGCGCGCACGGCCGGGCCCACCCATAGACTTGAACGGGCACCGCGCCCACGCCCGGTCAAGCTCACCGTCGCCCGCCCACACCCACCGTCACCCGCCCACACCTACCGACGCCCGGCCACGCCCACCGACTCTCGTTCACGCCCACCAAAGCCCGCACATACCCACCGTCGCCCGCCGATGTCCACCGTCGCCCGCCCACGCTCCACATCGCCCGCCCGCACCCACCTGCGGCCGCCTACGCCCACCGCCTCCTGCCCGCACCCACCGTCACACGCCCGAGTCCACCGGCGCCCGTCTGCTGCGCCCACGTCCACCGTCACCTGCTGGAATCCACCATCGCCCACCGTCGCTCGCTCACATCCACCTTCGCCAGAAGGGCGGCGTCCGCCCACGTCCACAAAAACCGTCCCTCCACACGCGTGTCCAAATGTGCTCTCGTCGCCCCACACCTGCCCACACCCAGCGACGCGCGCTGCATGGACGGCCCAGACGTTTTCTCCGCTCGCTTTCCAGGCGAATTACCGAATTCTATAAACGATGTTTATAAACGAATACGAATTCGATTGCAAATATCTGAAGATGATACGCCCGTGCCCAAATCATTAGAATTCCTGGGGTTTCCATTAACATTTGCTTCAAACTATAAATTGCAAAAAATGGGGTTGCAAAAAAAGTTTTAAAATTTACTTTTCCGAACAATGCGCCCTCTCCCTCACACATGAACCACCAAAAACTCTTGTGCGGTGAACGATGGTTCGAGTCCAAAAACCAGGAACAAAAAAGCTTCGCTCGGCGACGGCGGCCGCTTCCGCCAAACGAACAGCAACCGAACGCAGTTGCGACGGCAGCGCGCACGGAGTAATCGTTCGTAAAACGTCCGTTCGCTCACTCCACCTACACACACTCCTCGCGCCTCCCGCCCACTGCTCGCCGTTGCGCGCCGCCAAGCGACTTTCGCACCGACCGATTTTAGAAGCAATCGGACCCAAGGGAATGGTCTAAGAAACGAGGATGCTGCAGATACGGTATACTCTATGCGCCGAAGGGAGAGGAACGTTGTTCTTGGGCGAATATTCGAATAGCACTGTAATGTTTTTTAGTTAAAATTCCATCTTCACCTGGCAACGACCAGATCCTACTACGCATTTCCACTCTCTCCATACATAGAACCTTTAATCCTTGCTGGCCTCTCCCGCTGTCCTTCAGTCGTCCTCCGTAGATTCACGAGATTTACGTGTTCTCTCACAGCTTCGTCAACGATTTCTCTTCGCGTTTCGTCTTCCCGCAAACTCCGCTCTCGCGGTGTCCATCGCGCCCATATTTTGGTCACAGCCCGCTCGCCCTCGCCGTCGCCCCCGCCTGCCCTCGAAGCAGAGGCGTATCTGCGGTATGGCAGACATGGCACGAGCTATGGGCGCCATTCACAAGGGGCGCTATTTAGAATATACCCGCTAAAACAAATAACAACAACTTAATTTGAAGTACACTGACAGGGGCGCAAATTCTAAGCTTGCCAGGGGCGCCTGAATACCTAGATACACCTCTGCCTAGATGGCCCTAATCCCTCCCCCTCCTCTCTCTTCCTTCCTCCCTCCCACTCTCCCATTTACCTGTCACGTTGTCTCTCTTCCTTCTCTCTCCCTCCCTCCCGGCCTCCGGTTTTCCGGCCACCTGCTCGCTCGCTTGGGACCCTTTCCGACCGCGCTGCTCCGCACGATCTCTGCCATGTCACGTTTTCCTGTGTTCCCGCTCCACCAGTTTGTCTTTGGCCTGCGCCACTCGCATCTCTCCCACTACTTTGTTCTTACTGCTAGGGCCAGTTATAGGAGTTGTGATGCGATAGTGACAAGAAAACATCGTTGTTACCAAACATCGATGCTCAAAATGGATGTTAATAATACATCGGCCAAAAACCGTCGATGTTTTAAAGGTGGTTTAGTAGCCTCTAACATTAAATTCGTACGCAACAAAATTTAATTTGACAATGGCCGTGATTATTAATTTCTAATTAAAATTTAACTGAAAACAAACTTATACATCGTCTCTCCATGTGCGAAATACAGGAAAGACAAAGGAAATACCAGGCTATCAGAATCATCTCGAGCAGGGGGTGCTCAATGGAGATGGAACGAACCTCGTTCGTTTCGAACGAATACAAACAGATATTGTTGCCATCAGTTCGTGTTTATTTTAATTTTTACAAAATTGTGATTATGGGTATCTTTCATCCACGAACAAAATCTTGAAAACGGGCGTTAAACATCGACCGCTATATCGATGTCCAATAACCGCGTATGTACTATAATATAAACTCTTTGATTTTGTAATGTTTTCACTTATTTTCAATATTTGGCGCATTTTAGAACTGTGTTGAACATAATTTCATTCGTTGAATTGTCGTATTAAAGACCATTCGTCCTTTGGCAATTGTCAGATAAATCCCTTTCTCGCTACGTGTGTCGGAGATTTATCGACAATTTCACAAGCACTCGTGGGAACAAACACTTACACCTCCACACCTACAACAAACAATTCCATTCACTCCACCTCCGTCCCTTTGGCGTTTGGTGCTATTTGTGGGAGTCTCGCGCGCCTGCTTACTGGGGGCGGGAGATCCTGGGATAGCGCAGGGACGGGAGCGCCACCGACCTTTCCAGAAGTTCGAGTTTTATTGGCGCGACGGAACGGGGTCACGTTCCACTGCCACGCGGAAGGTTAACAATGCAGGTGACGAATTTTTTCGCCCAGGGGGGAAAAAGTCTTGGAGTGTTCACGCGATTTTGACCTGCTTCGAGTCACTGTCCTGTCCTATTGTGCAGATTGCCTCGTTCTTGTCTAGGAACGGGCTCTGCTCATTTGAAGGAAGTTGGAAGAGTGGTTTCGTGATAGTCCAGGTACGGGTTCAGTGCCCCGCGTTCGTCAGTTAAGAGAAACGTTTATGAACATCAATTCCTCGTTATATGTGTGATTCAAATCGGATTTAGAGTTGAGTGAATTGTTAGATTTTGAATTTGAATTCCAGGACTGAGTGTTCATGTATTGCCCATACATCTTTTCCGAAGATTTCGTAAGCGATAAAATAATGACCGTTGAGGACTTTCATGGCATGAGAATCCTTTCCAGTGGTTTTGAATTGAATTTTGTTGTTCGGTCCTCATTGTAGAAAATGATATCACTCTGTGAAGCATGGATTCTCATGCAATATATTTCTGAAGAATGCCATTCAGAGCGTAGGAAAATGTTTCTTCTAAAATTTCTTTTGTCCAGGAAGATAACCAAAGGAACGCGGTACTCTCGATTTCGATGTGGCAGACAGCTGTGCCACCTGCAATTTCTTAACAGTTCCCTGAAATGTTTCGATGGTTGTGCAATGCCTCTGATAGGCATCGCTACCTCCTGCTTAATCCTCGTACGAAGGCACTCGAAACAGCCTGTTGTTGACAGAGGAGCGTGGCGGTAGCTGCTTGGAAATCTCAAGATCGAAAGCAAATTCATTATGTTGCTTATCGCATATCGAACAGCCTTTCCTTTTGGAATCAGCAGAATACAAAATCAGTAGAAAGCGAATCGAGAATTTGTAGATAGTAACCAAAATATTAACACGGCACTAGAACACATAATTTTTTTCTGTATTTTTTTTATTATATTAAATTAATGAGATGTTTGATGAGGAGAGACAGGATTCGCACGCACTATCAAATGCTAAAATATAAACAATGAAATTTTAGTTTAATAGATTCTTTTTAGTCTTTTGTAACAGTGAATGTTTTTTTTAAACTATTCTAAATTTAACTCTGCCAAAGGCATCCTTTAATCAGAAACAAATACCGGCTTAGGGAAATCAGGATATCAACTGATATCACTGCAGAGCCTCTGATCTAGAGGTCCTACGTTTCGAGTCACGACAGTGGCATTATATTCAATACTAGCTAAATAGCTATGTCGAATTCAGCCACAGTGCAGGAGAGTTCTAGCGGTCGGCTGCTCTGACAGGTAGCTTTCCTTGGTTTCTCCGATCAACACCAGGCGAATGCCGGAGCTGTACCCTAACAAACTTGCCACGGACCACGACTGTTCTTTCCTTCCTCTTTCTTGTTCACCTCACTCCTTACACACACACACACACACACACACACACACACACACATGTACTTCACGACCACACATCCTAAAAGAGCAGTCGGAACCTTAGACCTTGTTCTGGCTGGTTCGGTGGCCCGCTGGTAGGAGATACATGCATGGAGAAAACTCAGCATGTCGACTTGTAGGTCGGCGTCGGACCTCATCATCCAGTGGGGGGGGGAAGAATACCGCCACATTTCGTGGTAAATAAAACAAGCACTAGACTTACGGGACTATGACATCCTGGAAACGAAATAGTCAATTAGCCTCCAAGGTATACTGCATAGGGGCCATCCACAAATTACGAAACGTTAAAGGGGGAGGGAGGGGGTCTGAGGCAGTGTTACATAGAGATAGGGAAGTGCGTTACAAGGGGGGAGGGGGGGTATTGAAAATCCTCGAAATTTGCGTTAGGTAATATATGGACGGCCCCATATCATATTCCGGGAGGTGGCTTTTTCTTCCCTCAATGGAACGTGAAATCCGGAGCAGAGCTGCACGTGTGCTTGCAGGAAAATTCCCCCTCTAGGTCATGTCCAGCGAGAGACCGCCTCAGCTGGGATAAGCTTCAGACTGGTCTCCCAATATGCGTGGTAGAGTAGTGCGTATAAGTGTGTGTGTGTGTGTGTGTGTGTGTGTGTGTGTGTTTGGGGTGAGAATAGGACAAGGAAGTGAATCACAGTGAAAGGAAAGATCGTGCGCGGTCCACGGTTCGTTTGTTAAGGTGCTGCCCTCGCATTCGCTTGGTATTGATCGGACAAACTGCGGGAAACTACCGATCAATGCAGCTACCAGTTAGAAATCTCTTGCCGAAGCGCACCAGCTAGACACCCAAGTCGACATTCTTCAGGAGAATTCTAACTGGTAGCTGGATTGATCGGTAGTTTCCCGCAGTTTGTCCGATCGATGCCAGGCGAATGCCAGCCGTTATCCTGCTAGTGTGGAAAACCCTCCTCCATGGGACTGGAAATTGGAAGTTCCTCGGCCCGAGACACTGCGGAGGCAGAGGCGATTCTGGCTGTGCGCGAACTCAGCCGGCGGAAGTGGTGGAGAATCTAAATCGCTCGTTCTAGGTACAGGTCGTGATGGTTCTTGATGTTCATGCGAATGCTATGGGCCCACTTATTATGGTTTTCATATCCTTGGGTACACGTGAATTTCGTCTTGTATTTCATGTCGCAAAGAAGATATCTTTTATTCTTTAATCTTTCGTAATAAGGAATTATGAAATTATTCGGTCAAATTTTAACTTGTCATGGATATTAGAAAGAAACCCGGAATAGGTGGAAATGAGTGGTAGGTGTGAGTGAGCTTATCCAACACCACGAGCATTCAGAGGAGCTGCTGTAATGGCGTTCCTGCCGTGCCTCCTCGGCTGACATCGCAGTTCCATCGCTCAAATCGACCAGAGCAGATCTTGGGCCCGGAGCGTCTGCAATGGCTCTCTCTCTCCCTGACTCGCCCACCCGCTCGTCTCCTACTCTCTGCTCTCGCTCGCATTTGCCGATTCTCCGCCGAAGCCGAATCAATTACTCACTACCCAGGCGCGGATCCATGATGGGGAGTGGATAGTAACTATTTTAAATTGTCACGAAACTTTCAAGCTAAAAATTTTCGGATCTGACTTTAGCGTGCGTCATTTTACATAATCTGTAATATGACACATTCGACGACAACATTTTGAATCCCCATCCCCCCTCCAAATTCGTCTCTGGATATGTACTATCTCTATTATTTCAGTTACCTTCACCACTCTCACCGGGAGAGATGGCTCAGTGCATCAACCTGGTGTCACTGCAGTCCCTCTGATCGGGAGGTCTTCTCCCGACGGCGGCAGGATTTTCGACACTACCTTCTCAGCTAGGTCGAATTCAGTCTCTGTCTGGAGGAGAATTCTAGCGGCCGGCTGCTCTGATCGGTAGTTTTCCATGGTTTCTCCGATCAACACCAGGCGAATGCCGGAGCAGTACCCTAACAAACGGGCCACGGACCGCGCGCGATCTTTTCTACCTCTTCCTTGTCTTATACTCACCCCTCATACGCGTACACTAACATGCACTTCACTACCACACATGTCGGGAGACCGGTCGGGAGCTTACAACTTGTCCCGGCTGGGGCGGTGCCCCGCTGGTGGGAGATACCTGGTTGAGGGAAAAACCCCGCTAGTCGACGGTAGGTCGGCGTCGGATCTCACCATCCGGTGGGGAAAAGATCATCGCCACATCACGAGAAAAACACGCACTACACTTACGGGACTAATGACCAAAGTAGTTGACGCGCCCGGAAACACGAATCAATCAATCACTCAATCCAAATTCGTCTCTGGATCTGTACTATCTCTATTATTTCAGTTCCCTTCACCACTCGCATTCTATTTTTGGCTGCGCTCTTCTATTCCTCCCACTTGAGGGCTTTCGTTGGGCGGCGCCGGTGGCGAGCCTTCACCGCCGCCTCCGTGGCCTCCAGCGCCTCGGGCGGGCGCGAGACGAGCCGGCTCTCCCGTCGCCAGGCATCCAGATCCCCGTGTTGCCTTTGAGCAGTACGCGAAGCGAATCGAAGAAGAAAAAAAATCCCGACATGGGCGATGCTATTGCTCCACTGTCTCGTTACAAACAAGTAGCAGGTGAAATATTTCACAGGATGGTTTCGACAGCGCCCGGCGCGGCGCGGCGGCGCCCGCGGGCGACGCGACGAGGCTCCGTGCGGTGGCGAAAGCAGCGCTTCGGTCGGCAGAGGAGGCAACTTTTGCGGTGGGATCACTCCCAGGGAAACGCCTCAATGGTTAGGGAGTTTTTGCTACCTGGAACGTGAAATACTATCGATCTTCTGCACATGCGCAGATGCACGAAAGCGATCCGAAACTTGAGCTGCGTATGAGCAGAAGATCGATAGTGCTTACCATTCGAGGTGGCAAACACTTATTAACAGAGTCGCTTGGTGATCGATTGGGTCCCAGAACCAGGGTATTTAAGGGCATTTTAAGTGGAATCGGAATTTATTTTGGTGAAACAAGTGCATAAACCCCTATTATTTTTAGACAGTTTATTTTTCTTGTTAATTGAAAAAATGAAAAATAAGTGAAAGGGCCAATTTTAATTTTTATTTTTGACGTACTTGAATACATTAGAAAAATGCAGCCTAAAAATCAGTGCAAAAGTGATGTATATCTTTTCAAGAATAGTTTGCCTTGGTGTGATATAATTGGAAGCACTATGGCGTGGAGAGGGCAATCAAAATTTTCAAATATTTAATCCAAAGATTCAGTAATTTACGAATCATTTTCCAAAAGGTCATAAATTCGTTGCATCATCAATGTTCTAAACGCAAAACACGTGTCACAGTACGGAACTCCGTCCAACATTGCAAACTGCTACAAAAAGCAAGTGGTATTACCGGCTCACATTTCGCAAAATATTTCTCAGATTGGTTAACAGTGGCAGCACAATACAGCCGCAGCAATGGAGACATCTCCTTACTGCCCAGATCCGACGTATACTCCCGCACATGTGCGTAAAGACGATGAAACTGCGCCTCGGGCATTAAGCAAAGCCCGAGTATAGGGCTGGCTTGGACTTCAATGTGTTAAAATACGTACTTATTTCGTATTTGTTGATGTGTCAGCGTGGACGACTGTTAGAATTTATAATTTACTGTACATTGCTTGTTTTCTCCCATTTGTATCTCCTTGATTTCCCCTAGCTACAAAGAAATTGATTTCGGTTGACGAGGCGCACTTGATGCAGCGTTTGTGCTGTGTTATCAAAATATTTCTAGAAACCAATGGCTGCCGCTCGGAGTTCCTTAACCTCGCAACCTTCGAATCGATGGGGCATGAGACCAATGCAAGGGGGAGGATTTACTCTTGGAGTCGTCCTTTCTTGTTCTTTTTCTCTCTTTTTTTAAAATTTATTTTCTGCCTGTTCAGCATAATATGCCTTTCAGGGGTTTTAATATACAATTTATTAACACGTATAATTTTGTCCTTTCGGCTAACAGTATTTGACGAGGGCCACACGGCTCCCTCGTAAACAAAGTCTGCAGAGCAGTAATTCAGAAGAGATTCTTTTAAATTTTATATTCAGTTAACGTTTTCGTCAGGAGAACTGGCTAATGCAGGGAGTACTGATTGTAATTCACGGTGGTTTAAGAGAGTCTTTGGGGTATCGGGAGATAATGCGGTTTGGAATGAATACATTTTTGTCTAGGTTAAATTTTTGATGTACAAGACGGAAGAAGGATGGAAAATCTGTTGCTCGTCTGTTGAATGTATTCATTAATGGGGGGAATTTTTAGCTCCTTCACATGTCTTTCTACCACTTTCGTTTCCTCTCTCTACCTCTTTTTCTCTTCCTCTCTCGCTTGCGTAATCTGCTGCTTTCTTTTGCTTACCCGACTTCCTGTTGTTTCCGAGAGTACATTTTTCAAGCTACATTTTGAATCAGGAATGCGCTTACATGATAGCAAAAGGTCAAGTTAGAGCGTTGTGCTACCCAGTGGGAACTCAGCAATTATGTTAAGCCAATGTCCAATAGGAGATATTGATTATAGTATTCTTTCTTTGACTTTCCCAAACTACGTTTTTGTAATTACTGATAAAATCTCCACTTTTTAAAAGCTTTATATCTTTATAGTAATATTGAAAAAATGGACTGGAAATAATTTTAATGATCCAAATATTCTAACACGTTAAGTATTAAATTTACTTGAAAACCAGTATTATAAAAGTCGATTAAGGAAAAGCAATAAATTATCTACCAATTTGTGGAACATACATTTTCGTTGCTTATTCAAATATTCTAAGAGTGAGAGATCTTAATTAAATACTGGGATTAAATATATTTCATGTTTACGAATTGTGTGTTTGAACAAAGATTAATATTGGAAAGCCTGCCTAAACTACCCCAGTTAAGACGATTCTATCAGAAATTACAGCATAGAGAGGGTGCATGAGGGACCCACTAGCCCACGAATCAAACCGTTTGAACCGAGTCAAGCTACTTAGGGCCTATCAAGGCCCAAAGAGGCCATTGTAATGAGTGATGGTATAGAATGTAAGTTAGTCTTAACCAGTCTATTTAAGATATCTGCCCGCCCTTTAGTTCAAAAGTCTAATCGCCTGAAGCTATCTGCCTACATTTGAATAAACTCTCGCCTCTGCAGGCTACTGGGGAGGGGGGAAATGGAAAAAAAAAAGGGTCGATCTCGTCGTCTTGGGCAGGTGCGCGCCACCCCCATGGGAGCCGGCGGGTCGCAAGGCTCTCTTGATCCGCTGGGCAGAAGTGACCCGTGTCGACCCCCGCCCCGCGATTGTGTGCTATTTGCGCCGTCTGTGTTCAGTGAAAGCAAACGACGCCCCGTGCGCGATGAAGACGAGAAACACGTTGCGCACCGTCGTCCACGCCGTTAATTTTGGTTTGTTGTTGCTACAACCATGACTTCCCGTGCGGTGTATCCGGACTTTCTCTGTGCGTTGGGGACGCGGTCTAATCCTTCCGACTTCGGGAGCTGAGTTGCAGCGCAAGGCAACTCGCGACTGCTTTTGCACCCCCTGACTTCATACGAGGCGCATTGTTGACAAAAAGAAAACACAATTTCATTGATTGATTGATTGATTCGTGTTTCCGGGCGCGTCAACTACTTTGGTCATTAATCCCGTCAGTGTAGTGCGTGTTTTTCCTCGGGAGGTGGCGATGATCTTTTCCCCGCTGGATGGCGAGATCTGGCGCCGACCTACCGTCGACCAGCGGGGTTTCCCCTCAACCAGGTATCTCCCACCAGTGGGGCACCGGCCCAGCCGGGACAAGCTGTAAGCTCCCGACCGGTCTCCCGACATGTGTGGTAGTGTAGTGCGTGTTAAGTGTGTGTGTGTAAGAGGAGAGGGTAGGACAAGGAAGGGGAAGGAAAGATCGCGCGCGGTCCGTGGCCCGTTTGTTAGTGTACTGCTCTGGCATTCGCCTGGTGTTGATCGAAGAACCCACGGAAAACTACCAATCAGAGCAGCCGCCGCTAGAATTCTCCTCCAGACAGCGACTGAATTCGACCTAGCTGACAAGCTAGTGTCGAAAATCCTGCCGCCGTCGGGACTCGAACCTAGGACCTCCCGGTCAGAGCACAATTTCATGGAAAGCTTTGTGGCAGCTGCAGGACATGTTGCAGTATTTGTGACGCCGTGGGACGAACATTTGAATCCCTGTGACGTAGAAACCTGCTGCCTAGGATAGGTTCCGATGTCCGGACTGCAGTGTGGATGGCAAACACCTCCCAGCTGCTTAATAACTGTTGTGGGCCGAGTAGTATGTGGACGATGGTATGATTACGTTCTGTGTAGGAACAGGAAGATTTTGTTAAAGAGCTTTTTTTCGATAAAAGATAAAAACTACCTTAAGATTGAGAGTTCGAATTTTCACCCAGTTTTTGTGTAAGATGCCACATAATACTTCTTTTTATTGAAGTGGACTCCCGCTATTCCACACTCAGATCACGTACATCCACACGAGAAGCATTATAAGCGTTTCGGTCCATAAGTTTCATAACAACCTTCGTTTTTACCTTTCTTGTTTTATATGAAGAGCTATAGAATAAGCAATGGAGAGTAGTAATTAACTGGGTAAGGTCACGCGTGGCACGTGGGCACGCGCCGTGAGGCGAAAGCGTAAGTTCAAAGGAGTGAGGCGTTTGTCGGGGAAATGTGCGAGCACGTAAAATGAATGTTACGGGGATTTTTAGGGTCCAATAAACGGAAATGGCGGGGATTTAGATTTTACAAGATATAAATTGCACTGGCCTATAAACTACCTTCGAAAACATGACTACCCTCTCTGCGTACAATAATTCTCGCTGGTTGTCCGTTGATATATTTTCCTCTCGCGAATAAGTTTCCGGCGACTGGTGGCGATCGAGGAGCATAAAAAGAATTCGTGGTCACCCGGCCGACAAAAGGTGAAGGACGACGCGCATTCTGTAACTTTTATACGCTAAATATTCTTCCAACTAACGTACCGTTAAGGAGAAATCAGCGTAACTCATGTGAAGTTCATGTGGATGTGTGAAGGTAACGGTGCACGTGTGCCGACCAGACTCGCGTTACGAATTGTGGAACTATCTTTGAGAACACATGGTGTGATTGTGATCGGCTGCTCACCAGAAACGCGTCTGACGAGCAGAAACGGAAAACGGAAATTGCAATTAGTGGACGTCAGAACCTGGAGATAATTTCATGACGAAAGATACACGTAAAGCAATCTCACTCAAATTCTAAATTGAGACGAATCTACGTAAGTAATGTGTTTCGATTAAGCTATCACGAGATTTACTGCTGCGAAAGATTACTGTCAGGATTGCATCGCTGACTGGGTTTTCAATACTTGCTAGGTCGAATTCAACCGTTGTCTTGAGGAGAATTGTAGCGGCCGGCTTATGTGATTGATGGGCAGTATTTAAATACTTGTATTTGAAATATGTATTTTAAATTCATTATGTATTTAAAAACTGTATTTTTTGAGTTTTTTGGGTACGTATTTTACTGATGTATTTAAATACATAAAGTAGGTGTATTTCAAAAAAGAAATGCTTAAAATACTTCAAATACAGACGAAGAAGAAGATAGTTTAGAACGAGGAGAATGTATTTTTGTTTGATTCCGCTAGCAAATGCACCTCATTGAAACTAAAATAAAAGCTCCTTTCAACTGTTGAATTTGGATTCTCTTCATTTTCAAATGATAAACCTAAATCATTAAAAATGCTGGACAATTATCCGGCAATAAAAAAGCGTTGATTCGTTATAACACTTATGTTCATCCACGCCAGTTGAAAGATGGTTTTTCTTTACAGGTTTTATACATTCGCCAACATAGGGGATTATTGTCTGATGATTTATTTTAAATATTAGTCGTTGTCAAAAGAAATTCCATTTATTTGTGTTAGGGGTTAGACAAATTTTTGATATCATTTTATATTTGAAAATGTTTATACATATGGTTACAATACATTACAATAGTTCAGAAATTTGTGTAACTGTCAATTACTAATTTACTGTAATTGACAATTACAATATATTGTTGCAATGAAAAAATATATAATAGAGAATTATTATATATTTTCAGTTTTTTGAGTATTTGAAGTATTTTAAATACGTATGTCTTTAGCACATCAAGTCCTCATGTATTTTGTGTATGTATTTAAATACTTATTTGTAAAGAATTTTAGCTAAATATTTAAATACTAAATTCAAGCATTTTGCCCAACCCTGTCGATACTTTTCCGTGTTTTCTCCGATCAATGCGAGGCGACTGCTGGAGCAGAGCCATAAGAAACTGCAAACCACAAACCGTGCGAATCTTCACTTCCTCATCTGTGACCCCTCCTCTCCCCTTACATAGGACTCGCATGCAGTGCACATACCGGGAGACCAGTCAGTAGCTTCGAGCTCGTACTGGCTGCGGCGGCGACCCGCAGAGGGAGACACCCGGAGGGGGAAACGCCACACGTCCACGCCAGTTCCACGGGGAAAGGAAACACCGACACCTACACTACACTTACCGATGAACGCCTGTCGTGGTTCACGCGTCCGGAGACACCGAGTGAATTAATAGAGAGTATTTTATGCATGCGTTTTTCGTGAAGGCCGGAGACGCATATGCCTTTTATTTTTCCGCGCTCTCGAGGGCGCGCCCTAATCAGCGTGTCCACACGCCGCCGCTGAAGAGTTGTGTGTCATCACGCGCACGTGATGGGCCAATGGGGATTATGCAAATGAGTGCACCTCTCTCCCGTCGGCGGTTGGGGCCGCGGGACTGGCCTGCAGTCGCCCGCGGCAGAGCACACTGGAACGGCGCTCATCGGCGATCGTCTCTAGAGTCCCTAGATACAGAGAGTAGCGCAACCACCGCCATTTAGTATCCTCTCACCCGATAGCCCCGCCAGGCAGCAATCAGAAGCAGGAGGAAAATTATAACAATTGACAGATTTTGAAGAATATTAATATTGGTTTGGGATAGATTCATGGTTCTAAACACACAGAATACACACCATTCTAATTCTCCTGACAACTCGATATAAATGGTGGGATCGGTGGAACAATGGAATGCGCTACTCTCTGTATCAAGGGACTCTAATGGTCTCTGGACTTGGTTGAGCAGCTTTTGCTTCTATTATTTATTTATTTATTATTTGTGTCGCCAATGGTAATGTTCCCGGATGACTGAGTTTGAGAGAAGAAATACATTTTTTTTAGTCCAGACACAAAACGATGGAGCATCTGGACATTCACTCTTTGAAGAAAGAGGATGGTGAAGAAACGTGATGGAGATGAGAGACTTTTCCCACAATTTTTCTTTCGTATTTATTAAAACATTGTTCTTCTCAAAAATTCAAAATATACGCCTACTTAATATCCATTTAATAATCCATTTTCAGTATGTTTTATTTCGAAAGTCAGTTTGGAGTCTAGAACCACAAAACAGTTGTGCAGCAAAAGAGTATGCGAAATTTAAATATCTGCAATATTGCTAACCTCGTCAGGTAAATTACAGTGAATATCTCCAACAGATTGAACTCTGATAACGGACAGCCATAATCTTAAGAGTGATGTTTGCGTGACAAAGCGAGGAAGTAGTAGGCGATAGGTTATTAGAAATTATTTCTGTTATTCTCAAACGGAGACGGGTGAATTCTTGCAGCTACGATTAAAAAAGTGTGCCAACCTGATGATTTGGTGATGCATCAAGAACAGTGGAGGCGACGTTGAGGCAGCGTCGCAGACAGTGCCGGAGCTAGGACATTTTGGACCCGGGGCAATGCTGAAACGTAGCCCCCCTCCCTCCGAAAAATTTAAAATGTGAAAGTTGTATCAAAAAACTATTTGAGATTTTTTTTATTTCAACAAATGACAAAAAGTACGTTAAAACTAGAGAAAGGTTTCGGAAATGATTTTTAAATAAAAGTTTTAAGGAAAAGTATTTAATGTCAAATAATACAATTTCCATGGTGATCTTAAAACGCTAAAAAGTGTTGTTTAGTTAGTGTTTAATAAAATTACTTGTTAAATACATGAAGTGATGATTATGAATATCAGTATAGCGGATTTTAATGTTAGCCCGAGTTAATTCATAGAGTCCGATCTTATAAGTAATGACAATCATAAACCATGTAAGGTAAAAAGGTAATTGGAAAATTTTATGAAATATCAGACTACTGTACCGCGACTTATAAAATTACGATAACGATTTTCTCGAGATTTTTCAATTATTTTTCAAATTTTTACTATTTTCCCCCCATCCATCCCGTCATCGGGCGCCTTGACTTGGCGGGGCCCCGGGCGCTCGCCCGGTCGCACGATTTGAATTTGCACAGGACTTGTGAATGAAACTTTTTTAGAGTTTGTCTCACTTTGGTAACAAAATAGCAGTTTCTCGCACTCAATATATTAATTTTGAGAAAAAAAATCTTTAAATTACAATAATTGAAATAACTACATGTTATAATCAGACAATTAATATGTAACCTTTGCCTAATCTACATTTGTTTACAAGACGGCAAAATTCAGCTCCAAACTCATTTCTACGTCAATAAACCTTGACAAACCATACAAAATAAGCACTTTCTCACAAGTGCGGCGTCTCAAGAGATCGGAATTTGGTTGGGAGACGAGTGGTCAGCTGGCACTTGAGTTTCCGGCGCCGTTATCACTGACCAATCAGAGAAGTCTAAAGAAGCCTCGTTCACAAATCTAGTGCAAATTCAAATCACGCCGCCCGGGATGCCCGTGCGTAGCGGAGATGGAGAGTTGTCGCGTGGCGGCCAGCGCATCTGGCGGCGACGTCGCGAGCGGGAGGGGGCGGCCGGCGCGGCGGGGCGCGGAGCGGAGCGGGGCGGGGCGGGGCGGGGCCGGCGCCGCAGGGCTGAAAGTGCGCTGCTGGATGAGAGGAAACCCGTCGCCCTTGGACTCCTTGCGGCTCCTCGCGGGAGCTCTTCTCACCTGCTTCGCTTCGCTTTGCTTTGCTTTGCTTTGCTTTGCTTTGAACGGCCGCATCTCCTGGACGTCCGAGCGGAGCGCCAGCCACAGACGGCGATGTGTGGGTTACGCGTGTCTGAGTATGTATTTGTCTGTTCGTGTATGCGTTGTTTGTGTCTTTGTGTATGTGCTTGTCTGTGTATGTGCTTGTCTGTGTATGTGCTTGTCTGTGTATGTGCTTGTCTGTGTATGTGCTTGTCTGTGTATGTTCTTGTCTGTGTATGTGCTTGTCTGTGTATGTGCTTGTCTGTGTATGTGCTTGTCTGTGTATGTGCTTGTCTGTGTATGTGCTTGTCTGTGTATGTGCTTGTCTGTGTATGTGCTTGTCTGTGTATGTGCTTGTCTGTGTATGTGCTTGTCTGTGTATGTGCTTGTCTGTGTATGTGCTTGTCTGTGTATGTGCTTGTCTGTGTATGTGCTTGTCTGTGTATGTGCTTATCTGTGTATGTGCTTGTCTGTGTATGTGCTTGTCTGTGTATGTGCTTGTCTGTGTATGTGCTTGTCTGTGTATGTGCTTGTCTGTGTATGTGCTTGTCTGTGTATGTGCTTGTCTGTGTATGTGCTTGTCTGTGTATGTGCTTGTCTGTGTATGTGTTTGTGTATGTTTGTCTGTGTACGTGTTTGTGTATGTGTTTGCCTGTTTGTGTATTTGTTTGTCGAATTCTGAATGTGCTGTCTGTGTGTGTGTGCATGCCTGTCTGTGTATGTCCATGCCTGTTTGTGTATGTGCTTGTCTGATTATGTGTTTGCCTGTTTGTGTATGTATTTGCCTGTTTTGTGAGTGGGTCGCACGATTATTTTGACAATGAAACGTCTCTAACTAGGTCCTTGGGTTTTTCGCTGAATGTTTTGGTGCCTTAAAGAATAACCAAAGCTGAATATATTCATAAATTACTTTTTGCAGGAATAGTCATACATTTTAATTAGTATATTACATTGAAAGGAAATTTCAAACACGTACGAGTACGTATATAATCCATGAAAGTAAATGTTATTTTTTAATTATTTACACAGATATAACCGAACAAGTGTGAAGTTTTAGAATTTATTAATATTCTCAATACAAATTTCAGTTAAGATTTACTCAAGAATTCACATTTTTCATAATCCTTTTTTATGATTACCGAATTTTCGTGTCTGTATGCCAGCAAACGACACATTTTCTTAAATATGACTACAATTATCAACGCACTTTGTTATAATAAATATATGTTTATCTTCCGTTTTAATGTTGAAATCATCTCTGCCGTGGTAGAAATAGTGTTGAAGGGCGAGTTAGAGTTGAAATAATGAAAGCGAATGTCAGGATATCAGAACTCAAAGGTAAAATTTTGAGAATGGGCTGTTTGTGGAGAGACGAAATAAAATTTTTACAACATGTGTCGGAAATGCATGATTGTCACGCTGGAGATCCCAGGGTGTCTTGGAGTGTTGTTCCCGACACGTGGGGTTTTCCACTGTGCACGTAGAGGATTCGACATTAGTGTTAACCCCTATTCCGAACGTTGAGTGTCCTTATGCAATGAAAATGTCCGAATTTCAGCTAGAAAAAGTTTATGCGTGGAATGTTGAAAAGGACCTCCTCCTGCCTGAGTACTCACGTCCGCATCGAGAGCTTTCATTATCGGTCGAATACTCACAGATATTACGTGTCCTTAAAGCTAACGAGTGGAGCTACACAATGGCACAGTCTCGTATTTGTTGTTTTTTTCTTTGGGCTGGGCTAGCTATTCGGACTTGCCGCATACTCTTGCCAGATGCCATCTATCGCCGTCCAAAGTTCAATTTTTTTTGAAATTTTCTCAATTTTTCGGTTTTCTAATAGTAGAACTGAAAGATTACTTTAAGAATATTAAAGAGCATAAGTGGCAATTTTCATTGACATATTTGGAATCGTTCTTAAGAAAATGGCGTTAAAGCTCTAGTGTAAATGCAAAATTTAAAAACTCTTTCACAGAAATATTTTGAGTTATCGAAAAACTTCATTGGAAGTCATTTAAAGCACCTCTACTCACAAATTCAATAGTGAATTCAAATCGCTGGAAATATACATAATAAAGGCTGACAGATATTTAAAAAAATTACATTTGTGTTGTTACAATCCCTACAGGAAAGTTGTTTACTCCATTACGAAATTCTGTCATGAGTCTTGTCCTTAACATTTAATATCTGTGGTCTCGGGGTAAAAGTTCTTAAGACACAAATCTTCGTTTGGAGAAAACGAGGGTTAGATTTTCGAGCCACCGCTTGTTCCAACGCTAAACGCTATTTCTTAATGTTTTTTTTTTTTTTTCTCGTTAAGGAGGCAACATTTGAATTCGGTCGTTTCACTAAAATAAAATATAGATATTTAACTTGTAGTTTCAGTACTTGAGCCAATTTTGCCAAAAATTGACCTACGAACTTTTACCCCGTGACCACAGATATGTCAAAAAATAATATAAATGTCATTTTTATACATTTAAAAATGCCGTTTTCCGGCCTCCTTCTATACATCCAGTATTTTCGTTGTGTGGAGTCGTTTGGGGGCGTTCTGATGGACGTGGCGCACGTGAGCGCGGCGTGGGGCGTCGCGGAGGCGACGGCGAGTGGTGCGCAGGGTCCTGAAGGTGGAAGCAGAAAAAGAGCGCCGCGGCGCGCCGGTCTGCTCCACAGCGCTGTAAAAAGCGGCGGCCGCGCGTCGGGGTTCGCCGACTCTGCCGCTTCGCGCTTCCGGGCGCCCTCCTCCGGACATGCGCGCTCGGGCCCTTCAATCATCGAGTGACGGGAATAATAATAATAATAATAATAATAATAATATCAAAATGTCGTTACCAAGGAGGCAGAGAAACGTCTTAAATACAAGAGTTTGGAAATCGAGATCAGCCGAATGTGGGGCGTAAACGCACAGGTCGTCCCGATAGTTATCGGAGCTCTGGGATTTGTTCCGCAAAATTTATGTAAGAACTTGTCTAAACTCTCTGGTAATTCAAAAGACTGGGAAGTGCAAGAAATCGCTTTATTTGGAACAGCCCACATTTTGCGCAAAGTATTGTAGAGGCACCGACAGTCCCTAGATCTGCTCCTTAGGTAGCTGGTTGCAACCTGGAGTAGATTTTATATTCAGCCAACACATAGCATCTTTAGTCGTGATTTAGAGGAATAATAATAATAATAATAATAATAATAATAATTTATTGAGTCACATATACAATTACAATCGTGTATGACGAGTCAAAGTGTTGTCTCGGGTGGAGAGAGGGAAGTTACTTTTACTGTCCAGAAGCAAAGCAAGGGCCCATCTCAGCATTTGTTCAAAGGACCAGGGAAACTGGACAGAAAAACCTGATCGAGATGGAGTCATTGCCCTAAGAATTATGCTACAATACTTTTTACAGGTAGATTAAGATATTATACAGTATATAATTATTTTTAGTAGCAAGATATTTAACATTTTAGGATTGTAGTTTAATGTTTAATGTAAAAGTAAAATTTACTTGTTACTGTCATTTTTACTGCTACTACTTATAATATAATAATAGTAATAGTAATAATAGTAGTAAAAATTACACATAAAATAGTACATAATATTATTTATCGTAACAGCCACATATAATGTAATAATATTAGTATATTCAATTGTCCAATCTTGAAATGGTGAGGAGACGGTTTTCGCCAGGTTTTTTTCTATTCCTACACCTAGTCCTACTGTAGCACCTGAAATCAGTTAGCACATATTAGTTACTGATGTATTCCTGAACATTATAAAAACGCTTTTGGCCAAGGAAGTGTTTAAGTTTATTCTTGAAGTTGTGTATTCCTGTTATGTTTCTCATATATGTAGGTAATTTATTGAAGAATTGTATTCGTGTAGAGAATGTACCCTTTTGGCATAGTGTACTTGTGCACAATGGTTGATGAAGGTTATATGCCTGTCTTGTGTTGTAGGAGTGTAAGTTTGAGTTAAATTTGTAAGGTGCGTTGTTGTAAACGTTTCGGTCTCCGTCCAGACATCCGCAGTGGATGCAGGTCCTAGGGTTCGAGTCCCGGCAGTGGCAGGATTGTCGGCAGTAGCCGTATAGATAGGTCGCATTTAGTCGCTGTCTGGAGGAGAATTCTAGCGGACGGCTGGTCTCATCGATAGTTTTCCGTGGTTTCTCCGAACAACACCAGTCGAATGCCGGAGCAGTACCCTAACAATCTAAGCACCGCATGCTTTCTTTCCTTCCTCTTCCTTGTCCTATCTTCGCTCCTTAGGCACACTCTGACACTTCTACTGCTATTTTCGTAACTTTGTCCCTGACAGGAATCAGCTGTTTCGCTGCCATCCAATCAGGCGTTTATATTTCTCGACAGTGACGTCACTGTGGTGACGTTCAAGCTCTCGATTGGATGAAACTGTGAACAGCTGATTTCTGTCAGGAACAAAGTTACGAAAATCGCAGTATACAAGCATTACACGGCCACACGTCGAGTGCTTACAGATTGTCGCAGTTGGGGCGGTGTCCCGTTGCCTGGGAGATGCCTGGTGGAGGAAACCCAGCAAGCCGACATAGCTCGGCTCCGCATCTCCCCATTTAGCGAAAGAATATCACCAACATCTAGCGTGATACAAACATGCACTACACTTACGGGAATAATAACCTTAACCGTTGACGCACCCGCAAACACTAACCGATCAATGAAATCCACCCGTAGTTGACGCTAGCACCTGAATCGTTCAGACGATTTTCTTCAAAATTGATATTCTGTGATCGATCTCAACGAATTCGAGGCCTTGCGAGTTTGAAAGAGTTGTATTCATTTTTGGGGTACATCACAAGAAGTCTCAACGTTTTCATAATTTTCTCAAAGTGGCTCCAAACGTTTTATTAAAATGTGTCCAGGATAAAGTGGTGAACGCTTAAAAATGGCGCAGGTCTCATTTTCGCTGGAATCTCTGAATTTTCGAACGTTGCAAAAGTTAAATATTTTTGCGGCGTCTTCTGGAACCATAATATTGATAATAGAGATATTTTCCTTAATTAAATCTTTTATTCAAAAGCAGGTCTTGAAATAACGTCAGGTAAAAGTTTTCAAAAATGTTATTGGTTTTCGCGTAATTTTGCGTCATATATGGACATTTCCTAAATAATATTATATTCTCGAAACTTCTCAAAATTGTTTAATAATTTAGCGGTTATGGTTTTGACAACGCTGCGTTGGCAACAGTTTGTTGCTTGCTTCTCTATAATATGCTGCGAATACTGTAAGTTACAGCAGTCATTTTTTACCTTCACACATGAAACAAATCTGAATTCATTTGACTGTTGCAGTCTATAACAGTCAAATGTATTCCTGTTTGTTTCAGTTGTAAAAGTAAGTAATGAGTGCAGTACCTGACTATCGAAATGAATGCAGGTATGCATCTCATGCGCTATTTTTGAATTGGTGGAACTGGATGTTTTCAAGTAATAGCTGAGGCGTTATACTGCGATTTTTCTAACTTTGACCCTGAAGGCCCGTCTTCACGATGGAATATGTCACGGTATTTAGCGACGTTCTCAGTCGTGCCGCCAGACATCGCATGATCGCGACCGTATCAAGCAGTGCTTGCGATCATGCGACTTCTAGCAGTACGAACGAGAAAGACACGAAATGCCATGTGATATTCCACCGTAGACATAGGGACTTGTGGGCAGAGTTAGAAAACTCGCACCATAGTAGCGCAGAAATCACAGTATTTCAATATTACGTAGCTGTTTTCAATAACCCGAGAAAGTATGTGCTGTTGTAGCACCTATTATTTTCTCTAGTATTTCCTCTATACTGCAATTTTCGTAACTTTGTTCCTGACATGAATCAGCTGTTTCGCTGCCATCCAATCAGGCGTTTATATTTCGCGACAGTGACGTCACTATGGTGACGTTCAATCTCTCGATTGGATGAAACTGTGAACAGCTGATTTTCTGTCAGGGACAAAGTTACGAAAATCGCAAGTATAGAGGAAATACTTGAGAAAACAAGAGGTGCTCCAAGAGCACATTATTTCTCGCGTTATTGAAAACAGCTACGTAATATTGAAATATTGTGATTTCTGCGCTACTATGGTGAGATTTTTCTAACTCTGCCCCTCAATATATTGCCCCCCATATCTGCCCCCCGTTTCTAAGAACTTTATACCCGAAGATATCAACTGTAAATAAACTAGGCTAGGCCCAGAGAGGCCAGCCATATAATAGTTTTTAATTAATAATAAGTTAGTTTTAAGTAGTCTTTTGAAGTTACCGCCCTCCCAAAAACTCCAAAAGCCTTATCGGCTGGAGTTAAAATGTACGCCCCTTCACTGAATAAATTCCCGCCCCTCAAGGGTAGCTAGAGGGGGGGAAATCGAAACAAAAAATCGTATTTGCGTTTTGGAGCATGCTTGTTTAGTTTAGTTTAGTTTAGTTAATGTTTTACGTGGCGAGACTCGGGCCATCAGGCCCGCTCTTCCGTCTGACCACGCAAATTTCGCTACGCTCCTTTCACCTAGCGGAGAAAGAAGGTATTATCTCGGGCGACGAAACAGGCCATTTGATTTTAGCTCAGAGGCTTCTTTTAGGCTTGAGGCTCTTTTACATGCAAGTAAATCTACTAACATGGGCCAGCCGGCTTTACTTCCCCTCCGCGGAAGGCGTACAACGGATTTTGTCGCCCTTAAATATCCACGGCTTCGATCGGGTTTGAACCCGCGCACTTGGGTATGACAGTCCGGCACGCTAACCGTCACACCATCGAATCCGCAATCCGCTGTAGTGTGCGGAGGGCCGCGCGGCCCGCCGTCGCCCGCCGGCGGGTTTCCTCCGCGCCCGGGCGCGCGGATTGCGTCCGGTTTCGCGCCGCCGCCGCTGAGGCCACCACAGGTCGTGACTCCCGGCGGATAGGGCAGGTTCTCGACGCCCCGCCCCCTCCCCCTCCCCCCTCCCCCCCCGCCGCCAGCCTGATTAATCCGCTCCTCTTTTTGCCGCGTGTCGCCTCCTTTTCGGGGCCAACGCGACGTGCGAACGTCCGCGCTGCTGCGGAGCCCTTCCTGCCCGGCGGACGGACGAGTGGGCCGGGCCCACAGATCTCCGCGAATGTCTTCAAATTGTTTGAATCCGTATTCGCAATGATCTGCCGGGAAAGATGAATTATTTATTGTGAAGAAATCGGCCAGAAATGTGGAGAAGTTTCAGTTCTTTTGAATGTGATGTTGAATTTTTTTTTTTTTTTTGTTTTCTTGAACTAGTTGTGTAAAAATGTCGGAGTTTCAGGACCTTCCAGAATAGGACATCACGAGTGTTTGCAAATAAGTCGAATGGTTGTTTTATTTATTTAAACTAGTGGTGCTACAGAATGGAACAAACTTGTCCGTTATTCGTTTTCTATTTCCTTTGCTCTCAGGTAACTATTAGGACTTGCCACATACCCTTGTCAGCTGCCATCTATCGCCGCCCACATTACATTTTTTTGACATTTTATTAATGTCTTAAAATCTTGTTTTTGTATTTTTTTGAAATTGCACGCAATATTCCGCGGAAAACGACGTATACGGGAAAGTAAAACGGATGTCAAAAGCCAACCCGCTCCGGTTACGTGACAGTTCTGGTCAATTCCCTGTGTGTCGTCCAGCCACAACGCACCCCGTCCCCTCCGCCTTCTTCTTTTCGTCACGATGTGAACTCGTGTTACTCTTTACCCTCCTCCCTTCCTCTCGGCTGTGCGAGGCTCACCTTTAATCGTGGTGTAATTAGTGACAATAGATGGGTTGGCGTAATTTTTTTTACCCATCTCCTTTTATGCTTGATATCGACCATATTGACAGGCAGTACATTTCTATTCCTAAAATATTAAAACTTATTCACAAAGCAAACGGACAATTTTCATTTTTTTCCTAAGGATTTTTCCGGCCGCCAGCCCACGTCCCGATAGGACGCATTATCCTTCACGTCCCGACGGAACGCATACATTAGACCAGTGTTGTCCAACAGGTGGCCCGCGGTGTTATTTTTTGTGGCTCGCGAAAGGTTATATGGTCCGATTAAAATAAGTTGGTGATTGACAGTTGCGAATGAAAGGGAGCGACTTTGACAGTTTGCGTACCACTGAGCACGTGCTCGCGGGACACGATAGTATACACTTGAAATAAATACTTATTAAAGTAACTAAATCTATTACTATATTTTATTGAGTTACAGCTTCAGAAGCGCAACAACTGTCAATCACCAATTATTTTAATC
Organism: Acheta domesticus; assembly: GCA_031308135.1. Lineage (NCBI taxonomy): Eukaryota > Metazoa > Arthropoda > Insecta > Orthoptera > Gryllidae > Acheta > Acheta domesticus. Next base: position 128,517,408 of record JAHLJT010003656.1, on the reverse strand, counting down.
GGACCATAGACAAAAGAGAATATCCCTATTATCCACGTCGGGCGAGAACATTGGGCGCATAACACACCCGCCCGCGCCGGGGTCCAGCACTCAGTTTAATGCAAAGATAGTTAGGTTTCAGGTTTTTTCTCCAGTACATTCAGAAATTCAAAATCATCCCGATGTATTTCACTGCAATATGCCTGACATTACGCATGGTCGCATCCCGCAAGAGGCGAGCTCAGCAACACGAGGAAGTCAGGTTCGTCCGAGTAATGAAAGTATGGCCCGCAACCGTATTAAAGGATTTAGTTTTGTCCCTTAGGGCCTTGCTAGTTGGATACCCCTGCACCCCTGCACTTGACACTATGATACTGCTATCTGAATCAGTGAAATTGTCACTGATTGAATCAGTGAGAAACGAAGTCACTGAATATCTTTAGTCGATATGTGTAGTTTCGTTGACAGCGAATATGCGAACCTTTTCATAATGACCGCCAGCATTTCATGGTCGTCAGTGTAAAAGTACCGCGCCACCATCGCTCACTGATCGTTCATCGTCACGTTCTACTAGTTGTCACAGATTTCGCTGATTCAAACAGAGACGTTTCACTGATTCAAAAAGTGCGCCCGATTTTCACTGATTTGTTCAGTTCAATTCATAATTGTCAGTGGCAGGTTATAAATGACACCATAAGTGAATAGTCACTGTCAATCAGTGGTTCTTCACTGATTCAGACTGAGAGAGTGTGGGCTCCTCTGATCTGGGGTCAGCAGAACGCGAGGCCCTTCGCGACATTACATACATGAGAAACAAGGGACCGGATGCCTAATGCCAGACTCGAACCCGCGACCCTGCGGACCGAAGCGCTGAGTCGGTACACGCTCTTAGCCACCTCGACCATCCAGATCGGCCAATTATTATCTACGACTAGGGAAATCAAGAAATGTATTATGGCAAGTATTTTTATCCGACTTTCATCTTAAGATTTCACTTAGTACAAATACTAGTCTGATTAAAGCAGATGATTCGACAGTTTCTGTCAAAATCATATACTTTCGATTTAGGGACTAGTAAATTATCAATACCGCCGAAATAACCATACAGCGCTTTTATTATCATTCAACTTACATCTTCGCTTCATCTTCATTTAATTAAAATCACCGAAAATTTTGCGTCTAAAGAAATGACGTCAGGGAAAGCAAGTTAAATGAAAGTCTTTAAAGATACATCAAGCGTAACAAAGGGGTTTGAGTGCCTTACACCGTCGGCCATAACTCCACGAAGGCGACGATCAAAAAATAAAAATGTCGCTACGCCAATTTACGATGTCAGATACAGAGACGAACGGGTGTTCGAACAGAAAACATAAAAATTATCAAAGCACTAAAGCCGATAGCGAGATTGACGTTTCATAAATGATTATTTAAAGAGAACTGCAGAAGCAAAGAATGTATTGACTTTGAAATAAGTGTTAAAATTACTTTTGAATATGTTAAAAAGGATAATGCTTGGAGACTTAAAATGTTTTAGAAGCGCTAGATATTTTGAGAAACGATTTCTTTTATTTCATAGTGAACCTAAATGTTATCACTAGGAAGCGGGATGAAACCTAACTTTGAAAACTTTCTCAACTATCGTTTCTTTCGAATCTTCTATTACGATGCATTTATTTATAGTGGTTATGAAACATAGAAATTGCAAAGAACAAGCAATTTTCAGCGAAGCCGTCGAGTCATAGATTATGTAGATTTTTAGTCTAAATTTACAATATCTTCTTCGCCCTAAAGCAGGGATGGCCAACATCCTACTCCCAAGGGCCACTTTTATTATTTTAAATGGAGAAGGCCGCACAACTAATTCCAAGAAATGCGTACCACATGTATAGACGATAGATAAGTGATGGTCCTAAGGTTTATACATTGCTTGGCATCGTTAACAGATTTACGAAAAAAGTCCGCATGTTTTTTTGAAGAATAAAAATATTAACCTAATTTTTCATCTTTTTTCGGACACATAAAACAAGGACGCGGACCATCAGTTAGCCATTTCTTCGTAAAGTATATCAAAGTAATTCGAGAGCAATAATATATGTCCATTTACGTTCTGCTAGTAATACAGTAAATCCCTTTGAACAAACGCATAGCGCCAAACAAGTAAAGAAAAGTACAAACTTTAGAAACTAAGAAAATATATGGGAAAATTGTAACAATCGTTAGTGACCTATGAGATTCTATAATAAGTTATGTTATACCGTTATGTATAATATATATGATGCCATTCAATGTTAGATGGCATATTTTGTTAATGTAATGATGTATACAATGATATTTGTATTAAACACTTGTAATCAATAATGTAGTCGCGACTAAAAAAAAAAAGAAATAAAAATATCGGTTTCAAATCCCAAGAGCTTTGACATGAGTGAACACGATCGGGGAATATCAATTTGAAGAAAATCGGCTGAACGGTTTAGCGCTAGCGTTGATCACAGACGGGCAGACGGACGTTTTGCCGTCAATCGATTTTGCGTTTCAATAAGCAACAAAACATGGATTTTGAATACCACGAGGTAGAGATTTCCCCCCTAAATTTAACAACAGGTTTTATCGACTTTCCTCACCAGACTCCAGCTATAAGAGATTTTTTCTGGCGAAAATTAGCGCTTTCCGGCGCACGTATTACATAACTTCCCTTCTTACGAAGTATTCGTAAGGCGAGAAAGTAAAAATATATTGGGATTGTGAAAGGGGTGATGACGCTATTGGAATGGTGGCATTGGCTGGGGCGCTGAGCAGACTCCGCGCGCGCGCCTGGCGGCGCCCCGCGATGCGAGAGTAGGCGGCGTCCACGTTGTGCGCGCGTCAATCGGGGCATGCGATTGTAACGCGCGCTCCAGTTCCAAGCAACAATAGCACGCGCGGCCTCCGATCGCTTAAAACGGCGCAGAGCAACGATACAAGTACGTCCGAAAACGGATACAAATATGAAGCATACGACGTGAAACCGAGGCTAGTACATCCGATCATTTTTTGCTCAACTGAGTGCGCGAATTGGACGACTTGGAAAAGGTATGAAATGTCAAGTGTTTTTTTTAATTTGATCTGTTACATCTTCTCTCTTGTTGGGATTTTGTTTCAGTTTAGGGACGGAAAACAAGTGAAGTCATCGGTATCGTATCAGACTTTAAATATTTCATCTTAATAATGTCAACAACACTCATCGGCGTCCCCACAAGTCTTGTATGAAGACAAATTGCAACGGACTTTGCCTCGTCCGGAGAGATAAATTATCCAGCGGTGAGTTCGGGGGTGTCCCTGGGGGGGGGGGTGAATGTGACGTGTGCAGCGCCGCGCTTCCCGCTTCCTCGCGGGGTCTCCGCGCCGCCGCTGGCGCCGCCGGCCGCCGCCGCAGCTGGGCCAGGCGCTGATAAGCCCCGCCAGGAGATCCCCCCGCCGCCGGCGCGGCGTGGCGTCTCCCGGACGGGGTCCCGACTCCACGGGCCAGGCCGAGCGCCCCGCCTCCGCCCCCTCCCTGTACCCCCCCGGCCCAATCCGCCCGCGACACGTCACCGCGCGCGCTGCCCCCGCCCCCGCCCGCGTCCGCGCCCGCGCGGGGCGGGCAATCTGCCAGCAGCGCGCGGCCAGCACTCGCGCCGCCGCCGCCGCCGGATCGTTCTCCTGTGCCACCCGAATCAGTGGCGGATCCGGGAGGGGGAGGGGCTAGGGTTTTCGTTTGTTACCTTCTTTTATATGGCACAATTGATTTTAAATATTGATTTATATTAAAATTGTGCCATATTTAAACAATAATATTATACATTATCATATATACACTAGAAAACTAATATAGTTTATTATTGAACAAAAATCTATGATTCTTCCCTCCCACCCAAAAAAAGTTTGGTAGGATCCGCCCCTGACCCGATTGGAGACGAGTTGTGGGGACAAAGGTGGGTTTTCTTGGGCTTCCCTCGTTTCCCTGCCTCTCACTCCCTTTCATCTCCAACTTTCGCCTCGTGCCGCTGTTATCTGCTCCTACAGATTTGATTCGATTGAGTTTTAGGGGCCCTTCAGTTCCTAAGGTCATTCAGATCCAAGAGTGATGATTGAGAAATGGCAGCGTTAATGGTTATGGCGTGAATGATGGAGAAATTGTGAAGTGGGATGCTGAATAAATGATGGGAACTCGATTTCGCTACCACAAATTCAACGGGATTGATCAGTTATCGAACCCAAATGGAGCCAGTGGTGAAAGGCATATGCGATAGCAGTTAATCACGACTCTAGATCATCACTTTTGGTCTTAATGACCTCGCTAGTTGAAGTTCCCCAAACCTTAAAAAATATAAATAAATACACATAATATTGTAGAATGAAGGATATAATGAATTCATTTATAAAAGTATATGCATTATCGCACGGACACATTATTCTGTTATGTCCATCCATCCGTCCATGAACTCTAACGCCTAAACCTATTGTAGGGTTTTTTCCAAAATGAACATTCCCCGATCGATCTGCCCCAACTCAAAGTCTTGCAATTTGAAAAGAATTCTTGAAATGTTACGGGAGATACATTACATGAAACCTTAGAACATTTTCAAAATTTTCTCAAAAAATGGTTACAAATTTTATCTTTAACTTTCCTGCAAGAAAACACTCCAAAAATGCCATTAAATTTAATTTAGATTATTGCATTATACATGAAACTTAATGTAATGTTGCACATTAAAAAGAGCTTAATATAGTTTGAACAATATATTTATTGCATAAGTTAAAATCATTGTAGTTTTAACGTAGAGGTTCCCCGGCCTCTCATCATTCATATCGTAAATTCATAATTACCAGTCCATCAAGACATGTGTTCATTAAATTGAAAGTGCGCTCTTGATTATTACTTTAATGTAGTTTACATTAAAGTAATGCAGACATTTCTGGCAGTGTAGTGTGAAATATTGTTATAAAGATGGCACCGATGCTATTTTCACTAATAACTTCACTAATAAATTTTCGATTATTAGTTACGAAATATTAGTGGACCGAAATAAAGAGCTAATGTGAAAAAAATGTCCTTCGGGCAACAATAGATGACAGCCGGGGAGAGCGTGGGACCAAACCGAAAAGTTGGCAGACTCAAGAGATTACAAAATTATCTTGTATTAAAAAGCCTGTGCCATTCTCAAGCTCATTCTCTAGTTGGTTTGTTTTTCCGTAAATGTGCTGAACAGTTAACAAGCAAAACATTAAAAAAATATTACTATCTTTTTTGCGATTTTGAAATTTTTCTCAATGGCTTTCTTCTTCGTTTAGCTTGTTGATGCTTGGAATAAATTAATAATCTGAAAATTAATGATGATATTATTATTATTATTATTATTATTATCATCATCATCATCATTCTATAAATGAGGAAAACAGTGAACCACGATGCATTAGCCTTTTAGATTAAACGCTGGAACATACGAGATTTAATTAATATCAAGGGTTTCACACTAAAGAATTACAAACAAAAGAAAGTTAATAGAAAAGCAATTTAGTGTCAAACACATATTTAAACAACTAACGTGGTTTCCATGTTTGATGTAAAAATGTTGTTGATGTAAAACTTAATGTTGTTGATGTATTATAAAATAATGAAATCACACTTGCATAGAAACGAAAATAAATGTAACCCGGAACAGGGATTCTGTAAACCGCAGTCGTTTCCTAGAGAATACGCTGGTTTACTCTGTTGAAAATAACCATGCCTGGTAGGAATTCCCTTCTCCTTATCTCGTACGTCGATTTCCCAGCCGCATTTTGTGACGTCATTGCCCAGGGCTAGCCAGGTTTGCGCTGGAAAATGCTGGAAAAACAGCTGATGCATCACTGCGTGCGGTTCGCAAACTCCTCTCCGGATACATCAGGTGGAGGCCACAAATTAAATAGGATGAGCCATTTCGTGCGAGGAAAAAATCTCACCACTGTCTTTTCCTCTCTTAGTCGAACAAATGTTTTCAAAGTTCAATTTTGCTGAAAATCCCTTCGTTACTGCATACAGTTTTTACGATTTCTCGTTTTTAACGTGCATAAGGTTGTATCTGAAATGAGGATGTTTCTCAGCATTGTCGGGAAAAAAATTGTCGGATACGAGGAAAAATGAAAATTTGTTAAATTATGGAATTATGTAGTGCATATTACAATATATTGTACGGTGCATATTATGACAATACTACATCAAGTGCGGTCGTATATATTTTGGCTTTCACAATGAGGATTTAATTTTTTCAAATTTAATTTTTTTTAGTGTTATGCGAGAGTATTTTATCTGTTGTTCTTGAGCAGTGTGCGTACTTCTTTTTCGAAGAGCATTTTATGTGTATCAGCTGCATTTCTGCTTCCACTGGCCATTAGTTTATTGCTAATATTATATTGAACACGCTAGTATGTTTTTTTTAAAAATATTTCTGAAAAGGGTTACTTATCCTTTTCAAAATTACTCGTTCAAATCATTCAGTGCTTAGGCAATTTGACTGATAATTACCAACTTTGTTATTTTAAGGTCGTGTTAACTACCATGTCATTAGCGACCACTATTGAATTTAATGTTATGGTATAAGGATGAAACTATATAGTGATGACAGAGGGTGACAGGGACGAGCACATACAACCATGCCCGAGGCAGGACTCGAACCCGTGACCCTTCGGTCCGAGATCACTACGGCACTACTGCTTCAGCGATCTCGGCCACGGGGCCGACAATTATCAACCCTTCATTCTGTCTTAAGGGGCATGTTATGTCTTGTAGACGTCCACCCACATTGGGAAGATGAACAGAAAGTTGATGTGATCTCCATACGGATGTCTTCTTCATCATATTAACGAGTAGATATGAATGTGAACGAACACCTTTCCTGTGGTTTCGAGTTATACATTGCGGTTTCCGCTTTCTAAAGTAAATGAAGTCCGGAAATTAAATTGAATTAGATTATTTATCGAAGACCGCACAGTACTGATTAACATCTTGGTCTTGGCCTAATATATTAGTCCAAGTTTATCCTTCTACCGTAAAGAAATTTAGGAAGGATTTTCGGACATTGACCCAAGCAATTGACCCCTGAATTTTCTGGGCAACAATTTTAATAAAGGATGCAGTACATTTTGAGTTGTGAGCTGAAACGCGAGGAAGGAAGAGTGTTGTAAATAGAAATGTGTTGTTTAGCATATTTCGCATACATTTTCTTAGAAAATACCCCTTTTTACACAAATTTCTAGTTTTCCTCGCTACGTTACCCAAGACCTTGTATTTCGTCGCTATACAATCCAATTCCTTGGCAGGCCAGATATGTAGATAATTGTAATGTATTATTGTCATAGCAATAATAATAATTATTATTACGATAAGTGGGACGTGTTGATACAAAATTCGTCTTTTGGGTGTATGAACATGGCTATTCATGATATGATATAGATTTGGTGTGATGATGTTGCACTAAATACATTGTCATGTATCTTAGCGATAAGACTGTTGTTGATAGTGAGCGATGAACAATCAGACACGTACTGGTGTACTCACGTTCTTTCCGTGTAGAATTGATATCCACGCTTAATGACGTCAACAATATAGAAATACCGCATTTATTGCATAGAAGACCCCTTCATAATTTAAAACCTAAAAGTCAAGGAAAAATATTTTATACAGGCCTTCAATTCTTGTGAATAGGCATTTTATGTTTCTTTACGAGTCTTAAATTTATTTCACTGTGTTTATAATATTTGTAATATTCCGAGAATATACAACAAACGGTGCAGTTACTCGTATCACCAACGTCGTTACAACCCTCCTCTTCTCTCATCATGTTCTGAAGCGTTGAACGCCCACGATACATTACCTTGACAGGCATCGAACGCACATCGAACTGTTGGAACTTCTTAACTGTTTGTGGATTGATAAGTTTCTAAGTCTGCACTCTCCACATTTTTAATGGACGGCTTGCCTATTTTCCCATTTCCGATTTTACCAAATGGCGATTCCGATGAAGTAATGTTTATTTCACGTGGATCGATTTGCAATGAACTATTATTTAGGAAAATAAGGAAATAATTTATTTGCAATGGGGGTTTTTATGTGAGTATTTCGTTTTTTCTTCGTTCATCTCACGGGAGACTGGATATTTAGGTTCTCATCTGTTTTTTTATATTATTTTACGTTCTAGAAAGAACGAAGTTTTACTTAACTATATCAAGAACGGAAGTTCTTAATTTACGTTTCATAGTTTATAGAGCATTTAGGATTGAATGCATTAGGGCTTTTTGCGAAGAAGTTGTTAGGTAACGTTTTAAACGGCATTTAATATTGATCTAGCAAGGGTCGGATGAAGTAATTAATGTTTGTGTGAAGGAATGATGTCAGTTGGGACTGCAAAGGATTGGATTGCAATTAAATTTTTCGTGATTAAGTATTGTGTGAGTATGAATAATTTTATGACTTAAAACCCGCTAATCTCTCTGTACTTGGGGCGACAGCCGCCTATGGGGCCATGGCCTACCAGAAGCGTCCTAGCCTCGCGGGCATGGGTTAAGGGGTACGTGTGGTTAGTATCCCTACGACTTATTCTGGTCTTCTCAATCTGAGAAGTGGTCAGCACACAGCGACATATTCTGGGACATAGCAAAAGAAAACGCACACTATAATTTTGCCCGACCGGGAACCGAACCCGGGGTCACATCATGGAAAGTGAGCACGCTGACCAAGGAGCTAAACCTCGAGGGCACACTAGCTAATAGGTCAATAAAAAGCGTTAATTTATGTATTGGGAGAGGCAACAGCTTCTTAATTGAATGCGTTTGCCAGAGGCCAAGCATTGCATTGCATCGATGCCTGATTGCTTTCCGTATACAGCAGAAGAAAGCTCTTTCGCGTAGCGAGTATTCATGCCCTCTTGTCGTCGGGCGAGAGGATCGCCGATGATGGCGATGGAGAACGGGTTCGGAATTGTTTTTTTTTCCCTTCCTTCTACTTCTTCTTCAATTTCCCCCATCAGCATCCCTGGCGAGGACGGTAATGTATTTTCCTTTTTTGAGGGGCAGTACAATCTGCGTGCGCGCCGCAGCCCTACTTCGGATGAAAATGCTAGGAGGGAGGGGAGTACTTATAATCTGGTTTAAGCTTAATCTTACAACTAACTTGTAGTCTTAAAATGCCTTAACTAACCTATTTACAGAATGACGACTTAGGCTGTTTTCTTAGGTCCCCCAAAAAATGTTTTACTTATAAATGACGCTTTTAGTTTAAACTTCTTTCTTACGTTTATTCTTATTTCTCTCCCAATTCTCGCACTGATTCGCACTATTACACAGATCACGCGTTTCATTCATTTTCTCAGTTTTGCTAAACTGTATTTATATTACGTACATTATTTGCACTCGCACCTTCTCGCCTCGGGCCCGCCCGCCGTGGGCGGAGTCCGGACGTCGCGTGAACTTTCGCACTTGTCCGCGGGCAGCGCTTGCGCAACGCCGGCCGGCGGATGTCGTCCCATTCGTCCCCGGCGTCGCCCCAGGGCGAAGAGCGGCGCTTTCACCTGTTGCGCGCAGGCGGCGGCGGCGGGGGCGGTGATGAGAGGGGATGAGACCCCGCCCGCGGCCGCGCGCGCAGGAGAACGCCATAGGGGCAGCGACGAAGCCCACTTTCTTACGGCACTTACTTAACTCTGTGTTGCGACTGTACTCTCGTGTGCTGTACATCACACAGCCCCAGTCTGCCAGTTGTGACTATTACGTTCAGTCACCTTAGCAACTCTGCTGTCGCTCTTCGCGCCGCATTGCGCTGCTGTTGTGGCGAATGGCCTTGATTGTTGTTCTTCACAGTCTTCCACATTCTATATTATTGTAAGAAGGGACCGCTTTGACAGCTTTTCTTGACTACTGTTGGTAGCCTAACTGCAGGTGATGACCATGTGCTAAAGTAGACAATACGTTCGTTTCCACTGCTGTCACTTGTAAATGCTTTCGACACAACTTCTTGCAATGCAATCCTCCAACACGACTTTGTTTTCTTTTCCGACATGTTAAATGGACCCTTCTTAGGTTAACTTCTCTAGTATCAGTGCCCGATTGTTAATTCTGTGTTTTATCAAGGGCTTCTTCGAAAAGGTTTTAAGAATTTCAACCCAGTAACGCGTATGATGATTTGGAGAGTACATACACTCATCTCTCTTTAGGAGCTTCGTGTGATCAATTTGGGAAACCATCATTGAATCTTCTTTCAACCAACAGCCTGAACTATTTAGCAACAATTTCCAGGCCTAAATGTTCTGTTTCTAGAAATTACAATAATATTTTTAGAAAACGTTCGTTGCAATCCCAGTACTCAATCTATCGTCAGTCGCAATCTTCACTAGCAGTTTGTAGAATTCCTCCCATTCCCATTGTATTCAACCACGGAAAACAATGAAAACCGAAGTATCGACTGCGCGGTGTATTTGGCGCAGAGGAGCGCCGCCGCCTTCGTCCTCCGGGAGCCTCGTTACCCCTCCGTGTGTGTCTGCGCCGTTCCCTCGCGTGGTGGCCGCCGCCGCCGCCGCCACGCCTCTCGGACGGCGCTGCCAGCCCCTCCTTTGTTCCCAAAGGCGGGTACGCGGGTAGGGGCGCCGACGCACCTGCCCTTTATCGGCCACGCGGTGTGGCTCGGTGGTCGCCCTGCCCCGCCCGCCCTCCGCCGGCGGCCCGCCCTCGCTCCGCTCCGCCCACGCCCCGCCCACGCTCCGCCCGCGCCCCGCGCATCCCGCCCTCTCCCGTGTCCCGCCCTCGCCTCGTCCACCCCGCCTCGCCCCGCCCGCGCCCTGTCGTACCCCACCCGCGCCCCTTCCCGCGCCACCCTCACCCGTGTTCCGCCCTGGCCTTGCCCGCCCTGCCGCCCCGCCCCGTTCGTCATGCTCCTCCCGCCTGGCCCGCGCCCCACCTGTCCCCCGACCCACCTGTCCCCCGACCCCTGCCGTCATCCCTCCCCAGGCCCCCCTCACCCGCTCCGCCGTCCCGCCCGCCCCTCCCTCCCTCGCCCTGCTCCACCTGTCCCTCCGTTGCCGCCCCGCCAGCGGCGCCCTGCCCGCGCCACCGGGTCGCCCGTGCGTGCCTGCGAGGGACGCTCGAATTCGTTTGGAGTCGCCTTCCTCGGGTGGCCGGGCGCAGCCTGGCGACGGATGTTCGTATTTGCGCCCGCGCCGCTGGGCGACCGCCGAGAAGCTCAGCCCAACGACTCCCGTTCGCTGGAGGCCGACGCTCAGACTAGGGTTCGATTAAAATAAGTTGGTGATTGACAGTTGTGCTTCTGAAGCTGTAGCTTCATACAATATGAGTGAATGATTTGGTTACTTTAATATGTATTTATTTCAAGTATTTCTTTTCGTGTCCCGGGAATACGTGCTCAGTGGTTCGCAACCTGTCAACGTCGCTCCTTTCCATTCGCAACTGTCAATCACCAACTTATTTTAATCGGACCATAACATATCTCTTATAGGTGCCGTTCACTAAACAGCCTTGCATTGATTAAAAGTAACGAAAAATGTCCACCAATGAAATGACTTTCTTTCGTACGCTCATAAAGCTTATGTCATTTTTGAAGTTTCCTTACGTTCGTAGATGACCAATCACAAATTCCCTAGTAATTATTTATCCATCCTTTTAAAAATGTTATGAAAACATGCTTACTTTACATGAAGTTCTTATCTATAATATTGTAATTCTTTTTAATTATGTTATGTTAACTTACACACGCGATGAAGCTGGCATAACAGCCCATGAAACATATTTTGTAACCGTTTTAAAAGAATTAATAAATAATGACTGGGAAATTCGTGTTTGTTTACTGATCAAAGGATAATTTAAAAATGTTATACATTCACATTTAATCACAAAAAAATTGTTAACGTTTATTGTAGTTACCTCTCCCGTACTGTTAAAGCGTGTTAATTTTAGTTTTTAGGGATATTTCTCACCAATGTAATATTTGAAAAGAACTGTAACATCAATACGCACCATCAAAGTTATTTTATTATGTTATGACTCTGTAACTTCTTCTTGTTCACATGCAATATTTATTTTCTGTTTCAGGTACGTATGCAGGAAGTTTTCAATTGGAGAATTCCCCTTGGTTTGTAAGTACACGAATACTATTCCGTAAGCATGAAACTCAATTCATTGTATTGGGTACGTCACATTAACCCCACAGACTGAGTTTTACGTCGAAAATTGGTTCACATCATTTCCAGACTTCCTGTAACAAAACTGGAACAATGATGAGGAATATTTATCTGCGTGTTGTTATCAAGTACTTGAATTTACGTATGCATCAACGTGTTTACGCATGGCAGGTGTGTTGATGTTCTTCTACTGCCTTTACCAAGGTCACATTTGGGCGAAACGTAGGCCTCCAAAAGGTTCGCCCCTGGCCGCCCTTGCTGTCCGTCGCCGGAGCGGAGGCCCCGCCCAGGGAGTGGTCCTCGACCCCTGGGCGCCGCGCCGCGCCGCTTCCCCGAACGCCCACTTGGCGCGTCTGCGCCGCCCATTGTTCTCTCTTGCGCCAGCCACAGCGCCTTCGCGGTTGAGCGTCACTCACAACCGCACAGCATTTCTGCGTGATTTTGGCTCGGGCTATTATTTACGTTCTCGGATACTACTGTTTTAGACAAGGTGACGGTAATGCTACGAAGGAAAAACCGACGATTTTTTCACGGAAAACAACTCATAATGTAAGTCTCTGATACCGAAAAAGTGGATAATTGTTTCGTGGGTAGTAAATTACATCCTCTAACACTTTGGGTAGCCAGAATTCACGTTTTTTGTGTCCTCGTTACCGAAAAATTGGTTTTCGCAAAACGTCCGTCCGTCTCTGTGAACAATGCTAGCGGGTATGCCATACTGTACGCATGGCGTAAGTATCCATGACTTTACGTAGAATTTCCCCCAAACTGGTGTTCCTGCTCGAAATTGTTGCTCTTTGAATTTGAAACGGCTTATTTATTAAAACGGTGAAGATCTTTTTAATTTTTGGAGATTCGTTACATGAAGCCTGAAGGACATTTTCTAAATTTTCTCAAACTGGCTTCAATTTTTTTGATTTTTTTAATCGAATAGAGAAAATGATGCTTACAATAATGTCGCTTGTCCGATTTTCGTTGAACCATCGGAATTTTAGACGATTTTTGTCTCTTGTTACTATTTTGCATTATTAGCAAGCTATTTGATTCATTTGCTCAAATCGTTAAGAAATATATAACAGGTCAATTTCTATTGGTTTTATTCCCATTCCAAAAAGTTAACGTTTATTGCGATAGATGACTGAAGCATAAAAGTAAATCGAGAATCATCAAACTTTACTTACTGAACTTTTATTGTAGAACATTCTTCTCATTTTCCCACCCTGCCAATCGGGTTTCATGCGAACCTGACGTTAAAATTGCCCGAGAGAATAATTTCTCGCGCGTCTCGTACTGGTCTTTTAAACACTGACGTACCACACCACTTGAATTCTTCCAGTCAGTGGTCTGGCATGTTGGTGTATTACTCTGCTCGAAAGGGTTAATTACATAAGTTGTTGTACGGACCGAACCTCCCAAAAACAAGACAAAATCCTGATTTGCGAAATGACTGCAAGTTCCGAGATTTATTTATACACTTTTTTTGTCTATTTATAGAAAAGCATTCATTTTGACGTACGGATTTTAAGAGCGTTACTATGTTACAATTATTCAACATCACCGACCCACAGCTCGAGATAATGATCTCAAAGTATATAACTGTACCCAGTATTTAATAATTAATACATGTCAGGTAATTGTTTTTATAAGGTCTCTTGAAAGTTGATGCGAAAGTCATGTCTTGTATGTTAAACAGCCTGATCATAAGTTTCAGGGGACAGCTTTTCGGTGAGTCTCTGTATCACCGGATAAAATTAACGTCATCGTTGGCGAATCTGGCGTGAAAATATAAATTTGACCGTTGAGCTACAAACCACTCCTATTCTATGAGGCATTTTGTTCAGTGTTAATTCGACTATTTCCTATAAATATATTTACTATATTAAATAGTATCAATATAAAATACCAAGCAAATGTTTTGATAATTTGCGAAACGTGTTTCCCCCTTACTTGTTCCGTTGGATAATACTCGAATGTAGTTTTGAAAGAGTGTTCTGAATGACGTGATCACTTGGCAAGCGGCCTTTGTTACCGTCGGCCATAACCAGAGGCGTGCTCAGCCTAAAACATGAGGGGGGGGCAACTACATTGCTGTCCGTGCCCCTCTGGGTCCCCTTTTCCATTAAACTTTCATATTTTCACGTCATATTTTACTAGAAAAGACGTAAAGAAAACATACTACAAGGATAATGCAAATATAACTTTAACGGTACAGTTAATAAGTACAACTGAATTTATTTTGGACCATTTGGTGTTGCTTGATGATTTGGACAGACTCTTCTCGAAATGTTGTGTATCTCTTTCTCAAATTGTCAGCTTCATAAAGAACAAACGAAGGAATTGATTTGATGGTGGGGATACAAAATATGTTACTGGGTAGGGGTAGAGGGACTCTCCCCCTACGAGACGCTGAGACCTCAGCGCTTATCCTCTGAGAGCGCCACTCATTGGGCGAAATGTCATCACGGTGTAAAGTCTTCAGCGCTGCTACCTGCTCCATTGTTTCCACGTGCAATTATTTTTCTTTCTTTCTTTCTTTCTTTTTTGACATTAGGGTCGCCGATCCCAGCCTACCTTACGACAGGTACTCGGTGGTACCTCTAAACAAGCCGTATTGGGGCGAAACCTGCTGTCAATCATTTTATTGACTCCACGAATGCCCCCCACCCCCGTTAGGAGGGGGCGATGTCAGAGTGGCCATCGCCTGGTACGGAGTTCTTTTGCGCATCTTTACCACATTTGTTGAGCCCACTTCGCCTTACAAGTTTGAGTTTTTCGAATCTTGCCTATTGTGCTTTTGAAACCGTTCCTCACTATTTGCAGTTGCTATTTGCAGCATGCTATAAAAATGCATATTCGATCATTTAACAGACGTTGTGTAAATGCTGGTGTTTGTTTTTGCGGTCCCGATCACATTACTCACGCTATTGGAATCTCGTTCTGTCCTTGTAACCACTTTTCTGTCTCGGGTCATCGACACGTCGTCGCTTTTCATGACGTGTCTCCGCCGCACTTCCCCGTCGCTCGGCAGTTTCTGGTTGTCGCGTCTTTCTGCCGAGCACCCCGCCGCCCTCAACAATGTCAGCCCGTCCCTCGTAGTGTCCCTTCACGCAGACAACGCACGCGTGTGCACCGCCGCCGGCGCCGATTCCAATCCAGTTGTCCGAGAAGGTCCTCCGGTGTGTCCTATCTAGCCGCAACCTGTGTTAATGAACCCAGCCCCTGAGCGATGCCTCCTGAACCCGCGGGTGCCGCGCGGCGGGCGCTGGGGGAGAGGACGCCGGGGCAGGGCCGGGCGGGTCGGGGCCGCCTCGCCGCCTCCTGCTCACCTGGGCGGCTCCACCTGTCGCGGCCCGGCCCCTCCCTCCCTTCCCCGTGCCGGGCGGCGTTGCCAGGCGGGCGAGTGGGCGGGCGCCGCCGGGCAGGTGCTGCGACGCGGCCGGACGTGCACCCGCCCCCCTCCCCCGCTCACCGCCCCGCCGCGCCGCGCTTCGCCGCCGCGCCACGTGCAAGGGTGCCCGTGAGGCCGCTGCGCCGAGGGGCGTGCCCGGGCGACCGGAAGCGGCGGTTCCCGGCCCCGACCGCGCCGGCCCCGCCCCGCCCCGCCCCGCCCGCACGGGCGCGCTCGCCGGAACGGGCGGCCTTCGCCCGCGGCACGGAGGCGGCGGCGGTGGCGGCGGCGGCGGCGGCGGCGGCGGCAGTGGCGGTAGCGGCGGCGGCGGAGGCGGCGGCGGCGGCGGCGGCGGCGGCGGCGGCGGAGGCGGAGACCTGCGCGGGAGGCGAGCGCGGGAAAGCCCAGGGCCCCGACGCGACGC
This sequence comes from Acheta domesticus, assembly GCA_031308135.1. Taxonomy (NCBI): domain Eukaryota; kingdom Metazoa; phylum Arthropoda; class Insecta; order Orthoptera; family Gryllidae; genus Acheta; species Acheta domesticus. The sequence goes on along the minus strand of JAHLJT010003656.1, from coordinate 128,501,435 downwards.
ATCCTCGCCTCGCCTGTGGACAGCGCCGCGCACAGTGCTCACGCTGCTCTAGCACTCCTGTACACACAGTCTCTTTCATCGAGATCCTTTCAATCTTGCCTCCCTTTTTTATGCATTCGTATTCATTTCAACAACGCTAACGTTTTCGTCAGTTATGGAGTGCACGATTATATAAGTTACAGTCATTGGCCGAAAACGTTACGAATCGCATAAAGAGCCCTTCCGTCCGTAGTAGTTAGTTTTTGAACAGGTATAGTCAATTTAGGCGGCTGGAGTGCGTTGCCGAAAACTTTTCACTCATTTCCCTTGCGGTCCTCTTCTGACCTACTTCGATGACTGCATATTACTAGATATATTGCATCTACGATAGTGGTTATTCTCAGGTGTAGCTGATGAGTGTGCTGCCCCTCGTCTTGTGGGCCGACCAAACCTGCACCATCCGCCGTTGAAACGCCCCTTTCAATCTCCAGCCTCGGCGGTGACAGGAAACATTGACGGGGAGTACTATTTTGATAATTCCAGGGGGGAAGGACATGATTGTTCCGATTCTCTTACAAATCTCTCAATGTGATTACGTTTTGCTTTGCATTAGTAGTAATTCTTTGTGTATTTAAACGTAACTTTCCAGTGATTATAAAACAAGACGCATTTAGATTAATATGCATATGTTTACGCTGCATCTTAAATATTTCGAAAATTATTATGGTACTTTTACTGCTTTCCTATTCCACTCTTTTAAATTACCTTTGGAGATTTCCTGTTTTTGTTCTGGAGATGCAGCTTCATAGTAATGTTTCATTGCAAGTAACATACAATCTGAAATCTAATCTGCAGTTCACATTCTTTCTTCCTCTTTGGCACTATTAACTAGGTATAGAAATTGAATAGAAAAATGACACAGGTACATTTGAAAAAAGAAGTTATGAGACCCAAAGAGTTGACACATTTCTCTACGTATTTCGAGACCCTGAATCCGAATATGAAGCCACAACTCCGCCTTCATCCTCCAATTTTTTTTAAATTTCAAATAACCATGGTGAAATTGCATTTTTTGTGTTTGGGGGTTATTGTCAGACCCAAAGATTTGACACATATTTCTCTGTGTATGTCAACACGTTGAATCCGAAACAGAAGCCAGAATTTCGCCAACCGCCCTCCAGTTTTGTAAGCGAAAAAGAATAACAGAAAACACGTAAAATTTACAATTTCATAGTGTTTTTTTGCGATGAAAAAACCCTACTGGGCTGTGGTGGCCCAATTGTGGCCTCAGATTCGGATTCAGCACGGCGACATGCAAAGAGAAACATGTTTCAGGTCTTTGGGTCTGAATACTTTTTGAGTGGGTGTGCCTGTTATGAATCGTGGTGTTGTGAGTAATGCTCTGTGCTCCGAGTGACGTGGAGGGCAGCCCTCCCCGCGCAGTATCATTCCGTTCCGCCCACGCCTTTCCGCCGCGCGCCGCCGCCCCGCGATAGCCTTCTATCGCAGCAATACGCCCTGGACGGCACCTGCCCCGCGCGATAAGACAGCTGCCCCGCCCCGACCCTCTCCTCCCCTCCCCGCCACGCCCTGCCTTTCCTCCCAGCCCGGTTCAGCCCTGGCTCGGTCCGCGCCCCGCCCCGCGCCGCCTGATCCCTCCACGCCCCTCCCGCGCCCCGCCCGTTCCCCGCCCCGCCCCGCCCGAGTTCCAGCGCGCTTGGAGTCGGCCCCGCCCCCGCGCCGCGCTCTGGTCACGAGATGAGGAGCGGCCGAAGCCATCCAAGAAGCAAAGCCCAACGTCTGTAATGGTGTATTAACTTCTGTGATCACGGGATAAAAGTTCTTAAGTAAAAAATGTTCGTATATGTTAAGTAAAAAATGTTAGTAAATAAAAATGGGAAAAAAAAAACGAGGGTTAGATTTTCGAGCCACCGCTTGTTCCTACGCTAAACGCTATTTCTTAATGTTTCTTTTCTCGTTAAGGAAGCAACATTTGAATTCGGTCGTTTTACCAAAATAAAATATAGATACTTAACTTGCATTTTCATTACTTTACCCAATTTTGATAAAAATTTACTGAAATTAACTACAACTAACTTAATTTTAGCTTAAATCTAATTATCTAGTTACTAATGTAGCACTTTGGCATACCTAACTTAACAGAAAATTTTTATGATTTTATTTTTCTTAATCCTAAATAAAATTTTTAAATGATGAAATGTTCTGTGAAATGTTCTTTTTGTTTATTTCCATAGACGCATCATTCATTCTTGTTTCATTATAAACATAACCATTCATTCTAATCATTCACACCCACTGCACTTCACTGCACTAGTCTTGTGTTCGCAACGGCACTGACTTGACTCGCAGTGTCCGTGGCGCTCAGGCGCATTGGGAGGCGAGGCAGGTGGGGCGCGGCGTCGCGTTCTGCGGCCGATGGCGAGTCTTCCCCGCCGCGTTCGGCTGCCTCTGCTTGCTCACACAGGTGTCGTGAGGCAGCGCGCGGGAGGTGAAGGCGACGTGTTTCGGTCCTTTCCGCAGATAGGCCCGCTGTGTGTCGCTGTCCGCCTCCCGCCCCGAGGGGCGAGTGCCGGCCGCGCGCGGCGGGCGCTGCTTTTTGGGCGAGGCGAGGCGCGCCGCCGTGCGTGAAGCGCGCAGGAAGCGCTCGGCGGCGCGCAAGAAGCACGACGTGCCGCCCCGCGCGGCCCGCCCCACGCCCCGCCCCGCGCCCCGCCCCGCCCCACGCTCCGCCCTGTCCCACGCCCCGCCCCGCCCCACGTCCCTCCCCACGCCGCGCCCCGCCCCACGCCCCACCCACGCCCCACCCACGCCCCGCCCCACGCCCCGCCCCACGCCCGCCCCACGCCCGCCCCACGCCCCGCCCCACGCCCCGCCCCACCCCCGCCCCACCCCCGCCCCCGCCCCACGCTCCGCCCCGCCCCACGCTCCGCCCTGTCCCACGCCCTGCCCCGCCCCACGTCCCTCCCCACGCCGCGCCCCGCCCCACCCCACGCCCCGCCCCTTGCCCCGCCCCACGCCTCGCCCCACGGCCCGCCCCACGCCTCGCCCCACGCCTCGCCCCACGCCCCGCCCTACGCCCCGCCCCACGCTCCGTCCCACCCCACGCCCCCCACCCCGCCCCACGCCTCACCGCCGTCCACCTCCGTAGAGGCCGTAGATACAGAGAGTAACGCATTCCATTGTTCCACAGATCCCGCCATTTCATATCGAGTTGTCAGAAAAATGGAAACTGTCGTATTCTCGATGTTGAGAACCATGAATCTACCCCAAACCAATATTAATATTCTTGAAAATCTTCATAAAATCCTTTTATAATTTATATTTTTTATACTTTTTAAATTATAATTTCCCTTCAGTTCCTGTTTGGTGCCTGACTGGGTTGTCGCGTGAGTGGATATTAAATGGCGGCGGTTGCGCTACTCTCTCTATGTAGGGACTCTACACTTCTGCGCTCCGGAGCGCTCCTATTCACGAGTACGAGTAGGAACTATATTGCGATTGTTCTAACTTTGCCTCTCAAGACCCGTCCTGACACTACTGTCTTAGCGATCTCGGCCGCCGGGGATTGGCAAATTCTCAATTTTATTCATACGAAAAATAAACAATTGCTTCTCGCCCGAGCAGTTACTCACCAATGGAGAAATTGCTCAAAATTAGAGAAATTTCTCACGTCCTTTATTCACATTACATAAAGCAATTGCTTTTAAAACTCAAGAAAGAAATAATATCTCATTGATTCTCATAACAAATATATTTTCTTCCCAATATTCAACAAATTTAAGGAGAATTAGGTTTCTTGAACTTCTTCTTCTGTTGCTGCTCTTTTTTATAAGAGCGTAACGCTTTTTTATAAGAGCTAACGAAATTTTTAACGCTTATTTTGTGACTAAACTAATCGTAAACGAAAAATGTTCGATTTTTTTAAAATTGTCATGGTAACACGTCTGTGAAAACCACAACTCTGTACTTTCCACTGCTGCCGAGAAATTGTCACGTCAAAGTAAACGAAGAGAAAGTCCCAGAAAAAAATCCCTAGGTGTAAGCTGAATTTTAGCCCTTACGTTTCGACGTTGCATATAAGGGCGAGCAAAAGTCCTCAAATATTACTGCTGCGTTTTCGTATTTCGAAGATCCCTTGTCCTAGAAATAGTGTTTTTTAACCACGCCGTTCGTGAAATACGGGTTTTCGTGATAGTTTTCCGTATACGAAACAGCCAATTGTTTCATTGTAACTAAAGGTGTGCCAGACATTAAAAAGGGCGGGCCAAACATCTATCACACACAGCTAGTTTAAGTCTATCATTCCCAATACGTGCTCGAGGTAATTCGCGCCGGTAATTGTAATTTACTATTTTGCACATGATTCGCCTTCTATGTATTTTGCGTTCGTGATTGTTACAGAAGTTATCAAAAACGTAATTCTAAACGATATGTTGTTTTTTTAAATATTTTTTGTGCTAATTTTTTCGATAATGATTGCATTCATGGCGAAATAACTGTGTATAAACTGCGGAACAAAACGCATTTTATGAAAATCATATACCTATAAAATCAAAAGTTTATAACCAATTGATACCCAACAGTGTTGGAAAAAGTGAGAATCTTATATGCGTGTTGGATGTTGAATTTCTGTATTTCTTTTATATCGTGCTGTGTGACAAAAGGGTAATAATTTTTCAAGTCTTACACTTCTAGAGCACGTAGAAAGATCCAAGATGATCTCCTTCTGCCGATGAACGAATGTTCGGAAACCAAATAACGAGGTTACACATACGATATTTCCCCTGATTGTTAAGCAATTCCTCACCGATGCTCAGCGCCTGCACCGACGCTCGGCAGGATCACGAAATCTCTTTGATTGCGACGAAAGTTGGCCTGACAGACACTAATGTGTGGGGAGTTGCAGTCAGGGAAAAATGTCACATGTATAACTTCTTTATTTTAAATTTCTCACCACAAGTCCGTTGCCAAAATGTAATCATTTTCGATCTCACCACATCCCTAAAAATATAATTTATTCTGAGACAACTGTATTTTTAGTAGTTATATTCAATATTCTTCTTCAGTTCATTAATAATTCGACATTATCTGATCCTCCAAGGGAGAGACGCGAAAGGAATCGTCCAAACAATACATAATTCTTTCCGTACAAAAGCATTATTTACCTTACAAATGTCATATTCCCGAATGATAAGATGTATATTTCTATCTTTAGCGCTTACTAAAACGATTAATAACTAAATGCATTAATGTGACTAAAGTTAAAAGAAGACATATTTCACAGTTTTGAATGGCACCTTCACTCACGTCATCTTGAATCAGATAGTACCTGGGAGTATTTTATCATGCCAAGTAATACAAAGAAAATAAAGAGGAACACGTCTTTTGCCGAAGGACGTGAGATATTTATTAGTCCTGGAATAAAGAATTCAATACACCATACGTCATAATTTTGTATCTGCTAAAATGATGGTCGATGTAGGTTCCTGAGGGGTACTGCTTAGATATACCATTTTTCAGTAACGTATGTTGCCTCGTGTGCTTCACCTGGGAGAGGAGCTGATGGATCACGTGAGAGGAATGCGGAAGCAGGAGCTCCGCCCGAGGACCGCTCGTGCGAGCCGTCATCGCTGACGCTTTCCATCATTCACCCTTCCACTCCATGATCAGCGATGCGGACGCATTAACGACCCGTGTGTACGTCATCGAACCCGCTCCTACCGTCCACCACTGTCACCTGCCACCGGTCCCGCCGCCATCCACCGCCACCGCCACCGCCATCGCCACCGTCATCGCCACCACCATCACCACCACCATCACCACCACCACCACCGTCGTCGCCGACACTCGACAGTCTTAGTTCGAAGTAACTTAGTCCTTAGTTCCAAGGAAAACTTTTGCAAATGCAACCATTGTGACCGGAAGGTCCTGGTATTCTAGTTCCGACTTAGTCTAGTCTTAGTTGGAAGTAACTTAGTCCTTAGTTCCAAGGAAAACTTTTGCAAATGCAACCATTGTGACCGGAAGGTCCTGGTATTCTAGTTCCGACTTAGTCTAGTCTTAGTTGGAAGTAACTTAGTCCTTAGTTCCAAGGAAAACTTTTGCAAATGCAACCATTGTGACCGGAAGGTCCTGGTATTCTAGTTCCGACTTAGTCTAGTCTTAGTTGGAAGTAACTTAGTCCTTAGTTCCAAGGAAAACGTTTGCAAATGCAACCATTCTGACCGGAAGGTCCTGATATTCTAGTCACGACAGTGGTTTTCTATACAACCTCGTAGTTAAATAGTTTTTTAATTACAGTGGACTTCTGGCATTTGATCAGCGGGGACGCTTTTGTTGAATCGGGTGTTTCGATGCCACTGAAGTTTTGAAGCTTCCGATTGGATAACCGCGACCTAAGTGATCAAACGCCAGAAATCACTACAATTGCTGCCTGAAGAAGAATTTGAGCGGCGGCTGCTCGGATGGCTCTTTTTCGTTTCAATACCGGGCGAATGCCTGAGCAGTACCGTGACAAGCGGGCCGCACGCGATCTTTCTTTCCTTGTCCTATTATATCCGTATCCTATTCTTCAACATACGCATACACTATAGTACCAGACATGTCGAAAGCAGTCGAGCGCTAAGCGTTAGAGTTTATCCTGGCTGATGTGTTGCTCCGTTGGAGGGAGATGGTAACTGGAGGAAGAGACCTCGCGAGCCGATGTCTCGTTCCAACGGGGAGGGAAATCGCCACCTCACGAGGTATAACACACGCAACACGCATGGGCCTAATGACAGTTGTCTCGCCTGCATGAATCAATCCAAATTTCTGATGCTATTATGCTGGATGCTGGATGATGATATTCAGATATTATTATTATTATTATTATTATTATTATTAGTATTATTATTATTGTTGTTGTTGTTGTCTATTAGTTCCTTCCTTGGCAGTGCAGTCCGATTCGAACAACAGCACGATTTCCGACAGCTCGCATCAATACCGGCGACTTTTGAAGGTAGATGACACAGAACGGTAATTGAGCTGATCGCCCGCCCACGGGATGTGAGGAGAGGCACGGCTGTTCGCGTACGTCGTTTTCGTCCGCCGCGCGCGCGGGGGGGCGGGCCCTGGGCGATGGGCGATTGGCGGTGGGCGACGCGGCGAGCGCGCGCGGAACGCAGCGCAGCGATGAGATGAGAATCGAATGAAGACTTAGGCGTCCGCGGCCGGAGTCATGTGGATGATCTTGCCTGTCCGGGTGACGCCGCGTCGAAGACTGTGTTGCCGACGTTTCGACCATCTTATCGTGGTCTTCGTCAGGTCTTCCTCCACGATAAGATGGTCGAAACGTTGGCAACACAGTCTTCGACGCGGCGTCACCCGGACAGGCAAGATCATCCACGAGATGAAATTAGCCGCTGTCGCTGCGGGGTCCTCCGCCACCTGAGCTGCCGTTCGCTTTCTGCGCGCGCCTGGGCACGGAGTTGACACATTTTGAGTTCATTCAAATAGTTGCCGCGCCACACAGTTTGTCATCAAGAAATAACTGGGCAAACCTGAGATGGTCATTTCTTTCACGATGAATCTCCTTCGATTTTAGTTGTGGACAAGAACTAAGCACAATGGGTTTGCAGAAGGCCTCAGAATCGAATCAGATGAATTCAGTAGAACTAATTTTCGAAACTCCCCTTTGAGGTGTCACTGTTTTTCAGTCGCCACTCTCGTGCAGTGCTCCAGTATCGGCAACGAACAACCGTGGAGCTGCCCTCTAACGGAGTGAAACCCTCTTCTTTTTCCGCAACCGAAAGGCCACTTATTGAAGGGCGCAAGCTGTCGTTGGCACACATTGCGACTTAATCGCTGTGCGAACAGCGTGCCATTACCTTGCTCCACCGGCGCTTATCGCCCGAGAGGGGCGGGCGGGCGATGCGCTGCGGGGGAGATAGGTCTCCTAATGCGCGCCACCCGCATGCGCATGCGCGCGCCCCTCCCCCACCCGCCACGCCCCCTCCCCCCTCACCCCTGCGGCCTCAAGCCATCACGTCCGTCATACAACTCAGAACTGCCCTAGCCAATTGGAACGAACGTGTGCGGATGAAACAAATGAAAATTGAATAGTACACCGAATAGAGATCTAACCCACAAAAGGAAAAGTTTCAGGAAAGAGAAAAAACCTCTTAATCAGTGTAAATTAATTTATTTCTGTAAAAAAAACTTACATCCAACAATATATTATGAATTGTGAATCACTGTGAAGTCAAATTTTTGTCAACGCACTACCGCTTACGAGTATAACATACTCGCATCGATCCAACATTCTTGCTGCAGAGAGAATCACTAGTCGCCAATAGGAAAACTTTCACCTCAAGAAGAATATACTTTGGAATGGCCGGTGCACCCTCAGAATCGAGGGGGCTGTGTATTACGTCCGATAGGTCACTATTCCAGCTGAAAACTCAATTTTCAACTTTTTGTGAGTTAGATCTGGATTCGGGATAACTATTCAATTTCGGATTGAACGGATTTCTACCAGAGTGAAATGTGTATGCAGTTGCTATCGATTCTAAAGGAAACTGAATACGTAGATGGGCCGTTTCTCACTTACCAATGGTGACGGGGTTTGTTCAGCTGCGAGCGAGTGTTTTTCGCATTGTGTATTCCGTGTGAGGTGCGGAGCTGATGTGGCTGGTCGCCTCTGCGGCTTCCTCCGATCAGCGGGGCTGGGGCTAGGACCTCGGGCAAAGGGCCACGACCCACTCGTTGCTACCTTCTGTTTCCCCTTCTCACGTCCCGTGGGCGGGCGATCAGCTCAATTACCGTTTTGTGTCCTACCTAGTCCGGTATTGATGCGAGTTGCCGGAAGTCGTGCTGTAGCTCGAATCGGACTGCACCGCCAAGGAAGGAACTAATAAACAACAGCAGCAACAACAACAATAACAATAATAATAATAATAATAATATAAATATTCTTCCTTTGAATTAAGGGTAATCAAAATTCGTATGTATAGCTGTTCCTATCATATACATTTTTTACAAGATACATATGATTTACAAGGTTAAAAAGTTTTTGGAGTCGTGAATATACTATATATATAATATTAATTACATAATGCGTAGAGGCGGGAAGTCGTTCTGTGATGGAATGAATATCGTAAAACATTCACGCTCTGAATATACTTCAGTTTATTCGATGGGCAAACGTTGTCCTGCCCTCCATCTCCCACATTCTCCTTCCCTCTCCCTTTCTCTCTTCGTGTCTCTTACCGTCTCTCTCTGTCCGTCTCAGTGAGTCTGACTTTGTCTCTCTCTGTATCTGTCAGTCTCCATCTCGCCATCTCTGACCCTCTCTCTCCCTGTCTCCGTTTCCCCGTGTCTCTCCACGTCTTTCACTGTCCCACTGTTTCTCTCTACCTCTATCGCCGGGAGAGATGGCTCAGTGCATCAACCTGATGTCGCTGCAGTCCGTCTGACCGGGAGGTCCTAGGTTCGAGTCCCGACGGCGGCAGAATTTTCGACACTGGCTTGTCAGCTAGGTGGAATTCAGTCGCTGTCTGGAGGAGAATTCTAGCGGTCGACTGCTCTGATCGGTAGTTTTCCGTGGTTTCTCCGATCGACACATGGCCTAACAAACGGGCCACGGACCGCGCGCGATCTTCCCTTCTTCTTCCTTGTCCTCTCCTCGCCTCTTACACACACACTAACATGCACTACACTACCACACATGCCGGGAGACCGGCCGGGAGCTTAGAGCTTGTCCCGGCTGGGGCGGTGCCCCGCTGGTGGGAGATACCTGGTTGAGGGGAAAACCCCGGTAGTCCCCAGAGTCTGATGGTGCCAGATCTCGCCATCCAGCGGGGAAAAGATCACCCGCCAGAGAAAAAAAGCATGCACTACTCTTACGGGACGAATGACCTAAGTAGTTGACGCGACCGAAAACACGAATCAATCAATCTACCCCTATCTATCTCTGTCTCTCTCACTGTCTCTGTCTCATTCTGTGTCTGTAACTGTCTCTCTTTCTCTGATTCTCTGCGTCTATGTGTCTCTGTTTGTCTGCCTCTCTCTCTGTCTTTCTCTTTCTCTCTGTGTGTACTCTCACCCTGCATCACATGGCAACAATGTAGCCCAGGTGGAACTCAGTTTGAATGGAAATCGAATTAAAATGAAGCGCAGTCTTGTGCTTCAGCGCTTTCGAGTGGAGTTACAACAAAAATTAAAGTTTATAAACTCTCTGGCCGAACACTTAGATGTGCCAACTTTCATGGAGATCGGCCACTCGGATATATCTATATATATATATATATATATATATATATATATATATATATATTCCTTACTATTTTGGCCACGGAAGCATAGATTCACGTAGGAATTTGTTTTGTAATTTTCCAATTTCGTCACAGGCAGTAAGTCTCTGGAACGCAATGCTCATTTCCAATACTGAAATCGCTTTTGCAAATCCGGAGGTCATTAACGTCATTTGGAACCAGCACGTTCACTGCACCTCTGACGGCTGGCTGTCGGGCTAAGGTTCTGACGGCCTTCGATCGGATTTAATATCCGAGCCACGCTCGATGAAAGGCTGTCATAATATTTACTCTCACACTTCCGCCAATTCACAAATTTTCGTATTTTGGCCACTTGCTATAAACAGAACGTTCTGGACATTGTAGAAGAAGAGAAATCGTCAAGAAACCGCTGTGCAATAAGGAAGCGTTTTTGAACAAAATCCGTAAGAATCATTTGTTTATCTAATTAAGAAGAAAGTGATGTGGTTTCTAACTTGAATTGATCCATTCTCTGTCTTCGGTTCGCGCATCTCGAGCGATGCACTCTCAAAGGAGAAAGATAAAAGTGCCCGGACCAACAGGTGAGGGAGTGAGACAAGCCATTGTGAAATTCCGAGAGGCCGCAGCAGAAAAGGGAGGGGTGAAGCATTATGGGTCCAAAGCTTTTTATGCCGTCAGGAAGCTTGGGCGGCGGTGGGAGGCTGTCGGGGCCGGACGGCGGTCAGCGGTGGGGTCGACCTCTGCGGCCGCGGCGTTGGGAGTGATGGATTGCAGGGAGCGGACGGGAGTCATCGGTCTTGCGCCGTCGCGGACGAATATGAGCCTACGACACCGCGCCGCCTGCGTTCGTCTTCCGACCTACACCCTCTCTGCGCCTTGAAGCACGTTGCCGCAGCCATCGCCTCACCCCCCCTCCGCTTTCGCCGGCACCTTTGCCTCAGCCTCCACCTCATCTTCCGCCTCCGCCTTCGCCTCAGCCTCCGCCTTCGCCTCCACCTCATCTTTCGCCTTCGCCTCTGCCTCCGCCTTCGCCTCAGCCTCCCCTTCGCCTCAGCCTCCTCCTCCACCTCATCTTCCGCCTCCGCCTTCGCCTCAGCCTCCGCCTCCACCTCATCTGCCTCCGCCTCTGCCTCCCCCTTCGCCTCCGCCTCCTCCTCCACCTCATCTTCCGCCTTCGCCTCCACCTTCGCCTCAGCCTCCGCCTTCGCCTTAGCCTCAGCCTTCGCCTCCGCCTTCGCCTTCGCCTCAGCCTCCGCCTTCGCGTCGCCGTCGCCTTCGCCGTCTACTTCGCCTTGGTCTCCGTCTCCTTTGCCTTCGCCTTCGCCGCAGCCATGGCGCCGTCGATGCGGCCGCGCCGCGCCGCGCCGGCCACCGTTGTGAGGCGCGAACATCCGTTAGAGTCCGGAGACGCACAAAGCGCAGAGTCAGAGAGCAGCCGGCCGGCAGGCGCGCGTCGTCGCCTTGGGTGATTGTCTCGGCCGGGGTAGCGGCACTCGCTGTCCCTCGCCTCCAACAGCGCAGCGGATTCAATGCTCGCGCAACAGAGCAGGTGCGAGTGTTAGGAACAGGACGGATGACATATCGATGGCAATCTCTACACAATTGTGGACATCACGGTTGTTGTTGTTGTTTTTATTTAGTATTTGAACTCTGTCTGCTGAATGAGCGTTCTCCATATCGGAAGAGGAAAAGATTTTAGAACAATTTTATTCTTACATCTTCAGAGTAATATGTGTTCCTGATCGTAATTATTAATGTAAATACTTCCTAATGATTTATATTCGAGACAAAATGTGTGCTTGAAAATTATTGTGGAAGAAGATTCCAATAACCTTTTTACAACCCTTAGGCTTGGTCTCTGTTGTCAGAAAAGGAAGTTTTCGACTGAAATGTGTAGAATGGCTTCTGACATTTTATTTGAATTTTGATGTATTATTGTGGATTGTAAGCTAAACATTTCATAAAAGTACCTGTCTCTTTCCAGAACAGGTGCTTATATTAAGAGCCTTCAAATCTCTGCCAAACGTATCTGAATGGTGAGGCAAATGATTGGCCGTGTAAATAACCTGGTCGGAGAGTTGTGCCCCTAACGAATCCTTGTGAAGCCTGATCAAGCTATTTTCGTATTTATAAACATGTGAGGTGGTGCAAAGCAAACGGTATTTCGTGTTGTTGAATTATATCGCAAATGAAAGAGAGTGCATACCGTTGCAAGACGTTTGCATTCTGATTTCTCTAAACAACAGCGCGGCTCAACACAATGACCGCATTTCCCCGAATGCAGCAAAAAGTCGTCCGACGTTCGAGTAAGTGTTGACAGACGGGAAGTTGTGAAGAAAGTGCAGTAACTCTCATATTATTAGACGGTCTGACTGCGGACGGAGGCAACGGCCATTTGGACCCTGAGCTCATTAGGCACGCAACGTACTTCAAACTCGCATCCCACCTCCAGCTTTAAAAGAACGTGATCACGAGTCCATAAGGCGATTTTCATGATAAAACGTGTGTAATAATACAATAGGCTTTGATTTATATTTAAATTTTTTTAATCTTTTTAGGAACATGAAATTTTAGTGAGTGGACAATTAATGGAATTGCTTGACCTTGCAAACAAAACAATAGACCTCAGTAACCTATCCAAAATACTCTATCTCAATCTGTCTCTCTCTTTTCTCTTTGTCTGTCGGTACTCTGTCCATCTCGCATAGAAAACTCTGTCCATCTCGCATTGAAAACCACGATCGAACCAATAATGTATGAACTTACACGAGGAAAATAGATGGAATGCAAGTAATTCAAAAAAAAAAAAAAATAAAAGAAATGCGGAAGAAGCGAATTTTTCGGTAACAATGCAAAGTAAAATAAGATTTTAAGAAAGTAACTCTGAATGAGCATTCAGCAAAATATTGCAGTTTATCTGCTGTATTGATTCATTCTGAAATTTCCGTAATTTGATTTCGTTTGGACGAGTTGTAAACTTTGTTCTTCTCAATCTCTTTGCGGTGGTGCTTTCGCCTTGGAAAGACAGCCGCGCAGGACGTGATCGCTTGCGTCGACGAGGGGGTGGGGGTACACGTGCATGAGGAGCGTCACCAGCGCTCCCTTCGACCAGTCCACGACAAACACAACGCCGGCCGCTCCCGCTACTTCTCCCCAAGCACTTGATTCCCAATCAACGCCTTTTGACGCTGTAAAAAAAGTTGTAATGAACTGGGAACTCACATTTAAAAGAAAAGTTAACTATTACGTATGTGGGCCTCGTGGCAGCTCTTGGTCAGCGTACTCTTTTCCAACACGCAGCTCCGGGTTTGATTCCCGGTCGAGGCAAGACTATAGCGTGCGTTTTCCTTGCAATCTCCCAGTATATGTTTCTGTGTGACGATGAGAAAATTCACTTCTTAGGTTGAGAAGACCGGAATACGGCGTGGTGTGTCTACGTGCTAACCACACGTACCCTCTTAACCCATGGCCCCGAGGCAGGGACGTCGCCGGTAGGCCTGAGGCCGTTCACGGGACGTTGTGCCAAGTGCATATTACGTATGTCCAGTGATACTTACTTCATCATGTTAGATCTCACAATTAGAACGTTGACGATATGGTCAAACGGTATGTGCGGAAATGAATGAATTTGTAACGTTTTGCTTTAATGAAGGAATAATTGTTGATGTGACGTTCCCTCATTGTTTTGTGAAAAGGGAAACGGATCAAGCATGAATCTGATCCACGTGGAACCATATAACCCGAGTGCAAACTGTGAATCATAGACGCAGTAATGACACAATAGTGAAAGGAAGGACAACCGGTTTGCACGCGATTATTGTGTCTAACCACGTTCGGATATGCTAATTCCTTCGTTCTCGAATATCTGACAATTTAGATAGATACGAATACATTTTCTGTAGAGATAAGTGTATTTAAACGAGTCATGCAATCCGAACACCTAATTGACCTGTCAACAATTATGAATAATTCTCCAAATGAGCCAACATCAGAGAAGACTCCTCCAGTACCAGTTCTTAAAGTTACAATATATATATGCATTTTGTTGGAATATTTGTCCCCAAAATAGACACTAGATTGCTTATTGTATCGAGAAGAAAAACAACCTTAAAGATCCAACGCGAATAAAAGAGTAAGAATTCGCGTCTTTGATTGATCGATTGGTGATTCCGGGCGCGTCAGCTACTTAGGTCACGTGTCTCGTAAGTGTAGTGCACTTTTTTCCTCTGGAGATGGTGGTGACCTTCCCCCGCTGAATGTGAGACCGGTCACCGACATACCATCGCCTAGCGGGGTTTTCCCCAGTCAAGTATCTCCCACCAACGGGGCACTGCCCCAGCCTGGACAAACTCTAAGCTCCGATTGGTCTCATGTGTGGTAGCGTGCGGTGCCGTCGGGCTCGAACCTAGGATCTCCTAGTCAAAGGCATTGATTGAACTATTGACTATCTCTTGTAAATTGTTGAGTTTATGAAAGTTCCAAATGATTTTTGGACAGTCGTAATGATTACATGTATTTATTATCTTGGCAACGTTTCGGAGACTATATGTGTCTCCATCATCAAGCCTTTAATTGTAATACAATGTCATAACCTATAAGATGAAATAATAAAATTACAAAATATAAAAGCTTTAAATTTGTAATAACTTGCATTAATTGTTATTACATTACACTAAATAAATTGAAGGCATGTACGTAGTAAAAAAATTCCATACTCACATGAATTTGTAGATTATAAAATTTATTCTTTTCTTATTCTTTATTATTCATCATTAGACAAGTCCACTCTTACTTCTTAGATAGTACGGACATGAATGTTCCTGGGTCTCAAGAATTCCGGGAGGAATAACAATTGGAATCATAATTAGTGTAAGGTAATAAAAATTAATGCAAGTTAGTAGAAATTTAAAGCTTTTATATTTTGTAATTTTATTATTTCATCTTATAGGTTATTACATTGTATTATAATTAATTATTAAAGGCCTGATGATGAAGACACATATAGTCTCCGAAACGTTAACAAGATAATAAATATTTGTAATCATTACGACTGTCCAAAAATCATTTGGAACTTTCATAAACGCAACAAAGGCATTGATGCCCTGAGCCACCTCTCCCGGTAAAATCGGCGCAGAGTGTGTGGGGCGTTAAGCAGACTTTGCTCCGCGGGCCAGGCGCAGCGGCGCGGGGCTTGGGAGCCGCGCCCCGCCCCCGCGCCCGAGGGCCCCGTTTTATTGCGCCACAGTAAATTAAGACTACTTACGGCTGCGGCTGATAAGGAGCTTTATTTTCCCCAGACGACTCCCCGCCCGCCCCGCCCCGCTCCTCCCCACCACCCGCTCCGGGCGCTCTTGGCCTGCCACCCCTCCCTCCCATCCTCCTCCGTTTCCGCTTTGTCTTCCTTTCTCTCCCCTCTCCTTCTTCCTCCTCGCTTTATCGCCCTGTGTCGCCCTTGCTTCGCTTCGCCCTCCGTGTCTGCCCAGTGAGTGCTCTCCGCACGGCACCGCCTCTCGCTTGCTCGCCGCCGCCGCCGCCGCCAGAGGACTGGTTGCTCGGTGCTCTCAACCGCCTCTCCGCTACCTCGCTCGCCCTCAAGCGTCCTCCGATTTTTCACACTTTAGCAGCTGAATCTACAAACGACAAATCAACTATTTAGGGTTGTGAAATAGGACATGATGAAGATACCAATAAGAAACTGTCAAAATTTCAATCAGTATGTGGTATAATTCATAGGACAATGAAACACAAAACAAGAAAAGAGACGAGAATAAAGTTCTATAACACAATGGCCATCCCTGTCCTCCTCTATGGAAGTGAGAGTTGGGTCCCTAAAAAGAGCACTTACACACAATTACAAAGTGCAGAAATGAAATTTCTTAGAAGAACAAAATGTTGCACAAGAGAAGATAGATTTAAGAATGAATGTGAAGAGCCTCAATGAAAGAATGATGGAGTACAGGAACAAGTGGCTACAACATGTACAAAGGATGAATAACTCTCGTTAAGTTGGCCTTCCAATATAAACCAAGAGGAAGAAGAGATATAGGGAGGCCCAAAAAGAGATGGAGAGAAGTTCTGTGAGGCCGGAACAGGCAGACGCCTAATCCTTGAAATAAAGAAGAAGAAAAAGATCTACAAACGAATACTTCTGGAATGCAGAGATGCGACATTCGATGGTGATGCCTTCATTTCCATGTTTTTGGACAAGCACCGTTTTATTTAACATCGATTTATTGCTGCCGATGTTTGTAACATCAATGTTTTGTGGTCGATGTATTATTTTTTAACAAAAATATAATGATAAATAAAACCTACCATAATTTTCTCTAACAAGTAATTGAACAGTTTTTCATACAAGAGTGACCAATAGCAAAGGATCTGGCAAGGAGGAGGGCATTCTATAATCCTAGTGAGCCTCACATTTCGGCAAAAGAAGAAACGTTCTCCTTCGCGAGACAAATAATATTAATCAATCGTTGCGCTTAAGATTGAGAGTGTGCCCGGCAGTGCTTCCTTCTCCTGTGCTTTGGTCGCAGGAAGCTGTTGGATTGGGCAGGTGGGTAAACTTAGGCGCCGTAGTTAGGGGGGATGAAATAGATAAATTCCTTCTCCCCTGAATTTATTTTAATACGATGTTTTGTGTAGCTTCTTGTAGTATATACATAGTTTGAAGTTATCTATATACGTTCAAAATAATATAATCTTTGTGTTAGGAACTCTGTGTTTGTCGATAAACGTTGTTCATTAGTTTTATATTATACTGTCAAAAGAAAAATTATTATTTTTACTGGTTTGGCAGTTAAATGGTAATTAATTATTTAAGAATTTAAAACCCCGCGCGAGCATTAATGTTAAACGTTAATGTACCAGTATTCAAAGAGCCGAAGATTAAAGCAACATAATATTAGTAATATCGGTATTCTAATTTTTTAAAACATCGATGTTTTGCTACCGATGTCGCATCTCCAGTGGAGCGTAAAAGTATGAATATGCTAAATGGGGTAGTTAGGGGGGATGAAATAGATAAATTCCTTCTCCCCTGAATTTATTTTAATACGATGTTTTGTGTAGCTTCTTGTAGTATATACATAGTTTGAAGTTATCTATATACGTTCAAAATAATATAATCTATCACAAATCTGGACATGCTAAATGGCTTGAAGTTTAATACTATCCTTTCATTCATAACAAAATGTATAGAACGTTATTTGATATCGACGAAAAATAACTATCATTTCGTAGTTTTTTTTAATGTGACAAGCGAAAGACTTATTACTTACATTGATGGAATGATTTCTCTCTTTTCGTGGAGGCTTGACGTGTGTGATTTGTGATAGTGTCCAAGCATTTTGTTTGTCAAATTACTCTTGCTGAAGTGCTTGTAAAACTTTTCTTGAGTCGAATTCTTTCATGACATCATTTCTCATGTAACTTCATCTGCTCTCAACTTTCATTTTTGCTTAGGTATCACACATTGTTTTGTACTCGAACGCATTTTGAATTAACATTTGGGTGTTTTTGTTGTGCTTATTACTTTGCTGTTACAGATGAGGAACTGCAAATAAATATGTGGAGAAAGGGCGCTAACGAGAGAAGATAAACTGAAAACAAAATGTCATATTCTCAGTGGACATGCATTTCCTTTCGTGAATTTTAGTAATTTCGCTATGAACAATTTCTTCGATTACAAGTATTGTAATTATGGTGATCTTCATTATTTACCGATTACCTCATTATTTATTTATTACAGTGGTATAGTGCAAGATTTGGAGAAAGAAAAGTTTTCATCTGCACGAAAATACTATTAACATTTTTACTACAGGAACCAGGAGACAGTTTAAGAAAAAAAACACAAGTTCACTTGTTTATGCTTTTCGTTCATTTGATGAGTGATTTGGGAGTGAACATTTCCGTTGGAACCTTCTCGAATTCTACTGTATATCTTCAAAATTCAGATTATAGAGATAGGGGTCGGACCTATTTGTCAATCATCTACCAATTGAATTTTCAGTGGAAACCAGAAATCTCGAAGTAAAGTGTTTGAATAAAGTTTCGTTTCTTTTTCAGAAGTATCAATTACAAGATTTGATTCCTCCTCCCGTGACAGCCAATAATTTAGTGTCAACTTTTTACGAGCATTTGTCTTCGTGAAATGATGGCCACTCGTGTTGCTACAAGGGGCCCCTGGAAATATTTGTAGGGAAGATAACGCTCTTCAGCCACTTCAGGAGTTCACAGGAGTCGCGAGGAATGTCAGCGATGTGTTCATATTACTTCGTCGTCAGCGCATTACAATGCATTGAAGAAGCAATTGCGTGGCGAGGGGAATACATGTGAAAAATTGAATACCTACGTATTGTGAGTACTTAAATACAGATACAAACTGAGAAAAAAAACTCTGATACATTATTTATTACAAAAAGAACTTCCGCAATATCCAACATCCTATTCCTGAAATAGTTACTGCAAAAACTGTGGGAGATATATTTTCTAACAATAAGATGTAAAGGGAATGTTTTGAGGTGTAGCGGCTGGAGTGATATCGCCGTTTCCCTATGAAAACCATAACGGTAGGTCGGCGCCAGATCTCGCCATCCAGCGGGGAAACGTTCATCGCCACCTCCCGAGAAAAAAACACACAATACACTTACGGGAATAATGACCTAGTTAGTTGACACGCCCGGAAACACGAATCAATCAACCGAGGCAGGATTCGAACCCACCACCCTGCGCTCCAAGATCGCCACGACACTTACTTCCATTGACGAACGCTTTCGTCCTTATTTGGTCATAAAAGTTTGTTACAAGAATAGCTTTTTCTTGCGTGCTGTGAAATTCTTTCCTTTGTCCTTTTTGAAGCGAGATTCCGCTGCGCGGCGGATGCTCGCGTCCGCGTGGACACGACCTCCGGGACTCGCCCTTCGCCGCGCCGCGCGCGGGTTCCGCCCCGGGCATCTCTCCGGCGCGGCGCGCGGCCGCGAGAAACCGCACGCGGAACTCGGCCCCTCCCTTCCGCCCTTCCGGCGCGGCAGGTCGCCCCCGGCGCGCGCATGCGCAGCGCGTCCGCGACGGCGCGCGCGTCCTTCCCAGCGCCCCCGCTGACGTCACGCACCTCGCGCGCCGCGGGGGCGTCCCTCACGCACTGGCGCTGGCCGCGGGCGGACGCGCGCTCCACGCGTTGCAATTTACGTTATCTTCTCTCTCTCTTACATGTATATGTATATATATATATATATATATATATATATGTGTGTGTGTGCGTATATATATGTATATATATATATGTGTGTGCGTATATATATGTATATATATATATATACACACACACACACACACACACACACACATGTATATACAGGTGTCCGGGGAGGAAACGTCGAAACTTCGAAAATAAGCTCTTAAGACAATTCTAAGCATATTTTGTCTAATACGAACTACGTAAACTACGTACTGTCTAATAAAACAAATGGTTGAGTCGCAATAAGCACTCAAAATTTGGTTTGAAAAATTGATTTCTAGACAAAAATTTGCATTATGGAAGCATACAAACATGTAAATTGCTTATTATTTACAAAAGAAGTGAATATACTTGCCCAGAAAGAAAAATTAAGCGAGAAGTAAAAAACGGAGTCGAATTGTGTAAATTCGGTGATTTTTTATTTGTCGTTTAATTTTTCTTTCTGAACAAATATATTCATTTCTTTTGTAAATATTAAACAATTTACATGTTTCTGAAGTGTCTCTATGATTCTATAATGCAAATGTTTGCCTGGATATCAATTTTTCAAACCAAATGAACATTCTATTACATTTTTGTTAGTCCGGCGTTTCTTGATATTATCTTACCTGCTCATAGACGTGCAGAATCTGCAACTAAATGTGAATGAGAGGGACAGAGAGAGGCAGAGATAGAGACACGCAGAGAAAGTCAGACTGAGACAGGGACAGAGAGACACGGGGAGACAAAGAGAGAGAAGGAGAGAGAGAGGAAGGGAGGGAGAGACAGAGACAAAGGGAGATGGAAGGGGAAAGAGAGAGATGAAGGGCAGAACCGCGTCTGCCGGGTTCCGCTAGTACTTCAGAGAGTTTGTGCCACCTCGAACGTTAAAGCGTTATCGATTTTCTGCTCATGCGCAGTTCAAGTTTCGCATAACTTTAGTGCATCTGCGCTATGCGCAGAAGATCGATAGTACTGTCCGCTAAGACTGGCACAAACTTTCTTATTTTTTTTTACCAATACACGCCAAGAAAATGTTTTTACGACACTAGTAAAAAAGGAAGAAATCCATCACTAATGTTAGGATAGCTATAGCCGAACTTCTTGGCATAGAATACAGAATTGTCAATATTAATTGATACTGCAGTATTCATTGACAATTCTTTATTCTATGCAAAGAAATTGGGCTCGTTTCACTCTTGAAATTGGTATTGTTTCACTCTTGTATTTTTATAACGATTTTTGTTTGTTTTGTATATGATCTACTGAACTTGTCTTGAACAAAACAGAGTAAAACTACGGTGTGGAGGCGTCCGTGACCAGCTGAGTGGCGCCCTCTGTCCGGCGCGAGCACTATTCCCATCGCCCTGCGTTGCTCCTCGTCATTGTGGACACTCATAGACAGGTGATGCCGGGAATTATCCTCAGTAGAAAGTTTGAATCCCTTGCTGGAAAAAATTTAGTTTGTTTTTAACATGGATACGGTTGACCCACATTAGGTGCCTCGTTAATGATTTCTACACTTATGTTTGAAATCAAGGAATCCAACTCAAGGACATTAGGCAAAAAGTAATAACCGATAGCATTCTTAGGGTCCAGTCTAAGTGTTGAGTAAGCGAAGATGGTCTTCATTTCGTTGATAGATGCGATTCGTTCACTTCTGCGATTTGGAATTCTCCTCCCCTCTCAGTAAAAAATTTTCAATTCACAAAATGCACTACCCTACTTTTCCCCCCTTTTAGTATGTTTTTTACAAATTGACCTTTCAATTCATAGACAAGGACATTGTGTGTTTATGTCAGGACATATTTTGAAACTTGTGACAGTTTAGCATATGCGTTCGTAGATACGAGTTACAACTTGCGTCCTGTCACTAGCCTTTCGATGCGAACATTCTCTACGTGAATAGTTTCTCATTTCTCTTGATTTTTAGTCCGATATTTTTATAATGAGCGAAACATAATTTTTGGATATGTCGGCATGTAATATAAAAGTACTCGTCCGTGAGGTAATTTTCGACAATTAATATAAGCAAAAATTAAAAATTATTTTACCTTCTTTATTTTTAGTGAAAGGGATTCAAATAAGTTAGTAATTTAAACTGAAGAGGTTGCCTCACATTTGTTGTCTTGTGTGTTGCGATGTATCTCCTGGAGGGTGAAGTGAACTCCTGCATTCCGAAGAGCAGTCATCCTCAATGACTATCACCTTCTAATCTTTGGTAACACGTGTTAGTGGTCGTTTGATCACCCTCGAAGAAAAAGATGTCCCGGAATCTCTCCGAGCAGGCGATGGAGCCCATTGCTTTCTAGCAAGTTCCCGAAGGGGACGTGTAGTACTCAAGCGATTACAGCTCTAAAATCTTTCGGAGTAATTACCCTCGGCGGAGACACGGCCGATTTCCGGAGAACAAAACCGCAAGACTCGATTTGGACGAACTGATCCTAGGCGGGCAACGGAATGCCTGTTGGTGAAAGGGTTCTTTAAAAATCATCTTTTTAAAGATGCACACATACAGACCTCCAGGGAATATTGTCAAGTTCAGACGTTTTCTTCTGCTTAGAAGGCGACATTAATGCACCAAGAAAAAATATTGAGAGCGATCGATTTGGAGAAATGTACACATTTCTTCAAATGGTTGACTTTGAGAATGTTCACTTGAAAACACTCACTATACGTGTGTGTGTGTATATATATATATATATATATATATATATATATATATATATATATATATGGTCTCTGGCCATTAGTTGGTAAGACCCTTTATTTATATATTGGAACAACCAGCTTACGTCCAGACACCACATGATATAAAGGTTATTCATCAACGCAAAATTATTGCATAGATGAACCTGAAGTTTTCTCTTGCTGTAAGGTGAACTGCCGTTATATATTGATGAATTTTTCAATTGGACTTCAATTAACTTTTTTCTATTTCCAAATTTGTGTATCAGAATATTGGAAAACTGTGAGAAGCAATACGTAGAAGGGTTCATACACATCAATTTTGCACCGAGGCGCTGAAAAGCGTGTGCTTTCTCACTTGAGAGAAAACGGTTGCTATCTGGGGGGAAGTAATGTGAGAAACAGCGGGTTAGTGTCGTGAGCTTGCGTGTTGTTCACGAACATTCATTTGACACAGATCATATCCAAACCGCGGCAGAAAGTTCTCTAGATCTGGAAATTTCGCGACCGCGTTGTGAAAAGGTGAATGGGGTAAAAAATGAACGGCTTCCGGACCTAAGCAAACTGAAGATGAAGTCGTTTGAATCATGCGAAGCAAAAATATGTACAGTAATCCCTCAACATTCGCGAGAGTTAGATTCGCGAATGCCAAATCCTGAACCTGTCAAATCCTAGAACTGAGTAAGCGCCACTACAAACAGAATTCACAATTAACATCCCAAAGAGAGGAAATAAAACAATATTTGAAACTTATTTCAAAGTTAAAACTGATTGGATATATGATTTGATTAATTTTGTGTGTCGTTGTTCTAATATCCAAGTAATGAAAAGTTGCTGGTTTTATTTCTCTTAAAATTCGAAATTATTTCCATGTTCGGATCACATTCGAATGCCTTTTCACCAGAGATTGGTGAAGTTTTTAGAGCGCCATTATCAGTTTTGATATTGAAATTGGTCCAGGACGCAGTTTCGCTTCCGTTACTTCATTACGTCTTAGGTTTTCTTTACTCATGATTTCCCGAAGCTCCTCTTCAGTGGGATCATTATAATGAGAATTGCACGTATCCTGAATGGATTTAGTGTTCTTGTGGCCAAAACCCTTACCTTCCATTTGTAGCAACTGAATTGAATTATTTTCTTATTGTGTTATTCTATTATTGTGAATTGACATTCCATCTTCGACATTTTTGCAGAATGTGATATACGTGATGTACTTTGAGCTCCGGTGTCTACGGAGTTCGTTTCCCTTGTGACGCTGATAAAGGTTGTGAAATGTGCTCGCTTAAAAAAAAAATGTAGTACGACCAAAACACACACTCGCGAATGTTAAAACCGGCAGCATTTCTCTAATCACGAATGTTCGGAACCCGCGAATAGCGAATTCGCGTATGTCGAGGGATTACTGTAAATATAATTCAGGAAACGTACAGAAATATGTGTGTTTTTTGGTTGTATGTGTGTGTAGGAATATTGAATTAAACCTGTGCAAGAATCGTCCTAGGAGTCGTTTCTGCGAGTGGAAGATGAAATCCGTTTCGTGCACCGGACCCCACCTGCTAATGGCCGCGTATGAGATACGGCGGGAGCCGGTTCTGGGTGCGTGGCGAGGGTTGGATATCCGGGTGCTTTCCATCTCTAAGGCTCTCTAAGCGCCGCTGCGATCGCCCCGCGCTCACGGCCACCCGGATCCGTCACCCGCGGGCGCCTGCAGCCTCCACTGCCCCTCCTCCGCCCCGCCCCGCCCCGCCCCGCCCCCTCACGCCCTCCCCGCCCCCTCACGCCCTCCCCGCCCCCTCACGCCCCTGCCCCGCCTCCGCCCCGCCCCGCCCCCTCACGCCCTCCCCGCTCCCTCACGCCCTCCCCGCCCCTCACGCCCTCCCCGCCCCCTCACGCCCTCCCCGCCCCCTCACGCCCTCCCCGCCCCACACGCCCTCCCCGCCCCCTCACGCCCTCCCCGCCCCTCACGTCCTCCCCGCCCCCTCACGCCCCTGCCCCGCCTCCGCCCCGCCCCGCCCCTCTCACGCCCTCCCCGTCACCTCCGGCCCCATCCTTTGCCCCGTCACTACCCCTGTGCCTGCCCGCATTGCTGCCCCTATCCCTTCGGTCTTCCCTTCCCCTCCCCTGTCCTCCCTTGCCCGTCCCTTCACCCCGACTGTTCCCAGCCCGACCCGACCCTTTCCGTTCCCTCCCATCTCTTCCAGTTTAGTCCTATCCCCTCCTCGCTTGTCCGTTTCCCCGGTTCGGTTCTCCGATTAGACTCGTTTGAGTGGTCCTGAAAGACAGTAAGCGACGTACGAAGAGTCCCACGTCCCACTCTCAGAATCTGAATCAGTGAAATTGTTGCTGATCAGTGAGAGCCGAAGTCACGGATATCTTCAGTCGAAATATGTAGTTTCAATGACAATCAGCGAATAGGCGAACCTTTTCATAATGACCGCCAGCATTTCACTGGTCGTTTCAGTGGTAAAAGTGCCGCGCCACCATCGGTCACTGATCGTTCAATCGTCACGTTCAACTAGTTGTCACAGATTTCACTGATTCAAACAGAGAAGTTTCACTGATTCAAAAAGTGGTCCCGATTTTCACTGATTTGCTCAGTTCAATTCACTGATTGTCAGTGGCAGGTTATAACTGACACCATCAGTGAATAGTCACTGTCAATCAGTCGTTTTTCACTGATTCAGACTGAAAGAGCACGTTATGGAAAAAATAGCTGCTCTTGAGAAATGTAGCGCAGCTACATTTACTCGTGTGTTAATTTCCGTTTTGCTACTGTTATCTACTTAAACTTCACTGGATCTGCGTTGCTTGCTGCGATATTTCACACACACACACACACACACACACACACATCTCAAGCTCATCTCGTTCGCATTCAATCCGCGTGCTCCGTGCGGTGCGTGGGCGAACCGGCCACGCGCTCGTGATCCGGGGCGGCTGCTGCACCTTCGAGGGGAGCGTATCGCCGCGAGGATTCTCACGACGCGTGCGTTGCGAAACGCATCCGCGACGGCCCGAGGCCGCTGCGCTCCGGGACTCCACTGGGCTCCGGGACTGCACTTCGCTCCGGAACTCACTGGTTTGCTCTGCAATGCTTCATCGATACGTTTCGAGTCGAATGTGATGGCATCAAGACATCGTGTGCCGACTGAATTGCGAATAAAATCATTCACTACGATTCATAATTGGATCGGAACCACATCCAAAATGTTCAGATAGTTATTTGCAAGAAAAATATTTATTTTGTTTACTCTCTCGGTCTGAATCAGTGAAAAACTGCTGATTGACAGTGTCTATTCACTAATGGTGTCAGTGATAACCCTGCCACTGACAATCAGTGAATTGAACTGAACAAATCAGTGAAAATCTGGGGCACTTTTTGAATCAGTGAAACTTCTCTGTTTGAATCAGTGAAATTTGTGACAACTAGTTGAAGGTGACGACTGAACGATCATCGAGTGACGGTGGCCCGGCACTTTCACCTCTGACGACAAGTGAAATGCTGGCGGTCATTATGAAGAGGTTCACATATTCGCTGATTGTCAGCGAAACTACCCATTTCGACTGAAGATATCAGTGACTTCGGCTCTCACTGATTGAATCGGCGACAATTTCACTGATTCCGATTCAGAGAGTAATTTTGCCTTGATCACTCATAAGTGCGTGGTGGATCCTTGTGAAACGCAGAACGCGCGTTTCTAAATGCGCCCGCAGCCCACGCACGTCGGCGCCGCCGCGCCCGGCCGCCGCGGTCCAGGCCCGGCGCCCTCGCGTCGCCTCGCGGCGTTGATGGCTGCCCCTGGCGGGCGAAGGCCGATCGAAAGGAAGGTTGGCCTGCTTCTGTTGGCGGCGCGGGCGGGCGGCCGCGACGCGCCGGTCCCGTTCGGGATCTTCCCCGGGGACCTCCGCCCCCCGAGCGCATTCGCGAGGGGTGGCTCAGGGCATCCACTCACGGCACTGCAGTCCCTCTGACTGGGAGGTCCTCACGGTGGCGGGATTTTCCACTCTAGCCGGACAGCTAGGTCGAGTTTTGTCGCTGTCTGGAGGAGAATTCTAGCGGCCGACTGCTCTGATCGGAAGTTCTCCGATCAACGTTCAGAGTTGTACCCTACCTAACGGACCGCGCGCGTTCTTTCCTTCCCATTCCTTGTCCTATCGCCTCCCCTTACACACACGTACACTTACAAGCACTACACTACCACACATACCGGGAGATCGGTTGTCAGCTTAGAGCGTGCCCCGACTGAGGCGGTGCATCGCTGGTGGGAGATACTTGGAGACCTCGCCAGCTGATGAGAGATCAGTGTCGGATCTCGCCAACCAGCGGGAGATCACCGCCACTGCCCGAGAAAAAAACATGCACTACACTTACGGGACTAATGCCCTTAGCAGACGGAATCCCCAACAATCAATGAATTAATCAATGAATCAATCAAGTGGCGATGGGCGACCTGAGTGTCCTCGCTGTAGCGCAAGATCTCCATTGGAGTCGTTCCTTTCCCGGACTTCAGCGCTGTTCCTTACATTACCGTAACTTATTTGGTTGTCGACTCGGGCCGTTATTTCTTATTAAGAACTATTTCCATAAGACCTTTGGTGGACATTGAATGAACATGAAAGAACGAAGGATTTTAAGCGATTGCTGTGTAACTATTCTGGGCAAATTCCTGAGTTAGATATTAAGTTCAAAGATAATGAATATTTCGCCCGTCCCGTATTATTTGACTTTTCTTTTCATTTTTCTTTTTCATTTAGTATTTCTAGAATGTTCATATCATTTTTTATGTAATTCGGTCTTGAAAAGGCCGTGTGGTACTACAAAACTTGGAGAGATCAATGCGTGGAATCGTACTCCACGAGCATTTAATAATGCCAGTGGCATTATAAAGAGTTGGAATATCTGAAGTGCTTGTGAACAGGTTCCTCCAATGTTCCTGCCCCTCCTCCTCCTCCTCCTCCGTCGCGGAGGCGGGAGCAGAAGAAACGGCGAAGCGCCAGCGAGGCCCAGGCGGCGCCGCGCGCGATCGCCGAAAGCCATCGCGAAGGCCGCCCTCCTCCCCGCCCCGCCCTCCGCCCCACCCCGCCCCGCCCCGCCCAGCCCCGCCGGCGGCAGGGTGGCGACAGCGCGCGCGCAGGTTCATCTCGCAGCCGCATCATTAGAGCGCCAAGGCTGCGTGCGGATCCGCCTTCCCTTTCACTGGGAACATCTGGGCCGCTCAAGGCTCTGCTCTTGGCACTCGCCCGCGCGGGCGCCATCCATCAGGGCAGCCCGGCCCAGCCCAGCCCGGCACAGCCCGGCCCAGCGCCGCCACCCGGATTCGACGGCTGCCCGCCTGCCCGCCCGCCATCAGGGCCCCTGGGGCGGAAGCACCTGCCGCGCGACACACGGGAGCCCGGAGATGGAGCTCCATCAAGCTGCCCCGCCCACCATAGCAGAATCAAACCAAACTAGGAACAGAAGTTTTAACTATTTTAGTACTAATTTATTATCGCAAAACCAATTATGCCCGCCACCCCCTGTTTCGGGGTGAAGGTGAGTGGTTAAAAAATAGGGTTTGCGGTAATAAATTAGTAAGTAGTTAAAAATGCTGGTACTGGTTTGGTTTGATTCTGCTATGGTGGGCGGGCCAGCTTGATATCAAGCTACCTCGCTCCCCGTTTTTTGGGTGAAGATCGGGTTTGCGGTAATAAATTAGTAATAAAATAGTAGTGAGCTGTTCGGTAGCGAGCAGTAGCTTGCTGCTTGCCGAATGGCGAATATGTGGAGCCGCCTTTATGTGATTGGCTTACGCAGCATTGTGGCCTAGTCTCATCCATTGCAATCGCTGACGCCAAAGGGACAAAGCAGGCGGAAAACTTCTTTCTGTCTTTCTAATGCTGTGTTGCAACAAGCTAGACCGTTGTTGGGGTACCTCTCTGTCATGACATCTTCACTACCTCTCCTTCCTTGCTATTTGTCGGAGTCTTAGTCTTCCTAGCTTCTGCCGCGAAAACTTCGCAAAATCGGTGTGGTACTACACATTGGTTGGTGGAGTAGCGGGAATTCTTGTAGCTCTCTTCATTAGTTTTGTATCTTAGTGAACGACGTCCATCAGGGGCTGATGGTTTGACGCCGACCGCCGACGTTCGAAGCGGCTACGCATCTAATTAATTTCCCAAGTATAAATTTAATTTCATTTTATTTGCGTGTGCCTACCACTTATTTAAACATTTGCCAATCCTACGTTCCCTTCTTCTTCTTCTTCTTCTTCTTCTCCCTCCTTGCGCGTGGAACGCCCGTCTGCCGCAACTGGCGCGTCGCCCCTCCGCTCCCTGTTGGCGCGGCCGCTCTCGCACGAAGTGGTGGGTTCAGCTTTCACGACTCCCGCAGCGGCGCTGCGGGCGCGGCCCCATAAGAAAACGGCTCTTGCGCCTTCATTCCACACCGGCAGAGGTGGCTCAACTGATGTCACTGCAGTGCCTCTGACCGGGAGGTCCTAGGGTTCTACTCCCACCCCGCCCCCGCCAAGCAGATCGGCTACGCCCACACACCACACAGCGCTTGCTCCAGGCAGCGGAGACGCACCGGCTGAGGTGGCTCAGGGCATCAACTGATGTCACTGCAGTGCCTCTGACCGGGAGGTCCTAGGGTTCTACTCCCCACCCCGCCCCCGCCAAGCAGATCGGCTACGCCCACACACACACACAGTGCTTGCTCCAGGCAGCGGAGACGCACCGGCTGAGGTGGCTCAGGGCATCAACTGATGTCACTGTCGTGCCTCTAACCGGGAGGTCCCAGGTTCGAGTCCCGACAATGTAAGGATTTTCGACAGTAGTTAGAGAGTTAGGTCGAATTCAGTCGTTGTCTGAAGAATAATTCTAGCGACCGGCTGCTCTGATCAGTTGTCCGTGGTTTCTCCGTACAGTACCAGCGATCTTTCGTTCTTCTTTCTTGCCCTATCCTAATCCCTTACTTACACATCCTTGCACTTACATGCACTACACCAACTCACATGCCGGGAGACCGTTCGGGAGCTTAGAGCTTGTCCAGGCTGCGGCGGAGCCGCACTTGTGGGACATTCCTGATTGGGGTAAATCCCATTAGCCGACGGTAGGTCGGCGCCGAATCGCGACATCCAGCGGGGAAAAGAATACCGCTACCTCCCGCGATCAAAAACATGCAGTACAATTACGGATCTAATGACCTTAGAAGTTGTCACACCCGGAATCACTAATCGAGCACTCAATCGAACTTCATTCCACCAAATGCCGTGGTCTTCCAGAGGAGTAGGGTACTGGAACCCACTCTCGATAGGTGTTCGTGATTCGTTGATTGGAGTTTTCGATCGTGTCAACTATTATGGTCATTACGTACGTCCAATACATGTCACTTCCTCGGAGGTAGCTGTGTTACTCCGCCGCTGGCGCCGACTTACACATTTCCTCCTGGTGGTACCTCCTAGCGAGCTCCATCCCTGCCCCACCCAGGACAATCTCTAAGCGCCCAACTGGTGTCCTGACATATGTGATAGTATAGTGCTTATATGCACGAATGTAAGGAGAAGGCAAGGATAGGAAAGGAAATATCGCGCTTGGTCCGTGGCCCGTTTGTTAAGGTACTGCTCCGGCATTCGCCTGGTGTTGATCGGAGAAACCGCGGAAAACTACCGATCAAAGACGCCGGCCGCTAGAAGTCTCCTCCAGAGAGCGGCTGAATTCGACCAGGGATAGAATACGCTGTGGTTGGTCTCCCCTCGGGCGCTTTTTGACTGTTCGCAGAAGAAATGAGCGACGTTGATGCTGTCTTCTCTTTTCGTGATGTAGGTCCAGTCGTGAGTGGCGGGTTGGGATTAATGTCTTCAAATGTCCTTATGTTAATTAAACAATGGGAACCGCAAAATTGGAAACGTTCAATGTTAAGAAATTAATATCAAATAATTTCATAATTTTTGCATCCGATGTAATTTCAAAATACGATTTGTTTCCGGAATTTCAATCCGATTTGTTTTAAAATTGTTTTGAGTCCATCCACAGTATGGACCTATCCAGTGCGGACTAAACGCATTTTTGGTCTATTTATTTATTAATCCATCACTGAACTTGTCAACATCCTGCTTCTCCCAGAGAAATAGGCCACTGAACACAAGGTTTTCGTCCTAATCAAAAGTGACAGTGCTGAACTTTTCTGTTCTACCTTGCATCGTAATGGAAACCATTGACGTACTTCTGAATATCTTCACTTTCGATTAGTTATATGAAGGCGTGACCTTTCACTGCTCCGAGAAATTTCCGTTCTGCAGCTTTTTGCAAACAAGTAGTCCTACGTGGTTAAATGATGTATTTACCGTTGAATAAAATTGATAAAGACACGTACCGTGATAATTCGAATTCCATTTCGTACGATTAAAAACAATCATGCCGTCGGAGTAGACTTTTCTTATTGAGTGTTGTGTACATTTATAATTAGTATTGCTCCATGAGCCTCGAAAGATTCGTTAACCTTCACCTCCAGCGCCAGTACGGATGCAGCAGGAACGATACTTGCCGTTGGTGCGGCGGCGCGGCTTGGCAGGCAGGCGTCGGCCCCGCCTCTCGCCGCTCCCACAGCCGCTCCCGCCGCCGCTCCCGCCGCCCCCCCGCCCCCCCCCCCCGCCGCCCACGGGGCCGCGGCGTTCCGGGATCAGCGGCCGTCCGCCCGCGCGGCCACCTCCCGGCGCGGCGTCGCCCCTCGCGAACCATTCACGAACACAATAAACAGAATAGAGGGGATGCGCTAGTTGTGAGCGCGCGCAACTCGTTTATGGGTACAATTTTAACCCCTTGACGAAGTATTCTGGTTGATACAAAAGTACTCGGATCTCAAAAACTACTGCTTCCCAACACTTCGAGGGCTCTTCTGATAGCGTTTCATCAAATCGCGACGGAACGAAATATCGTTTCAAAATGCAGCCTTGCGATAGACGCTGCCGTCGCCCCGCCCCGCCCCGCCCCGCCCCGCCTTTCCCCTCCGCCGGCCGCCGCCCGCGCGTCCGGGGGGGGCCTCCCCCCCGCCGCTCCCGGACTTCCTCTCGCCCCGAGTGCCCCTGCGGACTGCGATCCTGCACTGGAAGCCGGGTTTACCTACGATCAAAGTCAGTTGTTAACGGGGACACCATCAATCCTTCGGAAAAAAATCGTGAAATATTCGCCAACATGAAATATTCACTGACTGACAACAGTCCCCTTGGAATCGGTCCCCGTCGCGAGTCGCGGAAACGGCCACCGATTGATTGATTAGTGATTTGGTCGCGTCTGCTGCTAAGGTCATTAGTTCCGTCACTGCAGCGCTCGTTTTTATTACGAGAGGTGGTGGTGATCTTCCCCTGCCGGCTGGCAAGGTCCGGGGCCGACCTACCATCGGCTAACGGGATTTCCCACGGCCAGGTATCTCCCACCAGTTGGCATCGCCCCAGTCGGCCAAGTTCTAAGCTCCCAGTCGTTCTCCCGGTTTGTGTGGTAGTTTAGTGCATGTGAGTGTGTGTATACGTAAGGAGGCGATGATAGTGTAATAATAATAATAATAATAATAATAATAATAATAATAATAATAATAATAAAATTGTCTTTATTAGTGGCGAGGCTCAGGCCATTTGGCCTGCTCTTCCGCCTACACATAGTGTAGAGTAAGTGCGAGGAAGGAAAGATCGCGCGCAGTCCATGGACCGTTAGGACACTTCTCTGACATTTGCCTGGTGCTGATGGGAGAAACCTCGGAAAACTACCGATCAGAGCCGCCAACCACTAGAATTCTCGTCCAGACAGCGGCTGACTTCGCCCTCGCTATCGTGGACAACCCTCCACCGTCGGAACTGGAACCCCAGGATCTCCCAGTCAGAGGCACTGCAAGAAACGGCCGCCGCCGCCTGTACGACGCACCAGAATTGTTTTCATATATATGTGAAGGGAGCGGATAAATGGAATACTATAACACATGTGAAATGAGATGTACAATGAGGCGTGATTCTAAAAGTTGTGTGAGTTAAGGTACATGGGGTAGGTTACCTTAGCAAAGCATCCGCAAATTTGCTACTGTCGGCTTGTCTCGTTCGCTCGTGTATTCCCAAATCGACGGGCTTGGAATTGATCGGCTCGGGCGACGCGCTGCGTGGCAGGTTTCCGTCCCGCGGAGCTGCACCTCGCTTTGGCGTGTGGCGTCCGCGAGGGTGTGGCGCGCGCCGGGGCCGAGTTCTTAGACCGACCGCTGTGAGCAGTGCTTCCCCTGTTCGCTTCCACGCGAATGCCGGGGCAGCGCCCTAGTGAATGCACCCCGCCCCGCCCGCCCGTTCCATCCTTCCCTGCCGCGCTCCTTTTCCCTTTGTGGTCCCCTTGTGGGCAGGTCACCTGACTGCAGCATCCCACAAGCTTGCGTCGGAGGAGGACGAGCCCTGCGGTGGCCTAGAACAGGAACAGATAAAATTGCACAAATCCGTGAGGCACAATTCGCTTCGCTGGCTGTACCTGTTTTGCGACCAGTGGGGGGGCCTGAGGGGCTGTTATAGGGATGTTAAGGGGCTTACGCCTGGGGACCGGCCTGCACAATTGCCTCTCTACCCGCGTGTCTTTCTACGTGTAGAGAGATTACTGTAAGAAGGCACTGCTTTGACAGCTACTGCTTTGCTGCTGCTGGCGACAAAACTGCAGATTATGTCCTGCACTCAATGTGTTCGTTTGCGTTAGACTTATTTGTAAATGGCTTCGACACTACCCCTGGCGATGCCATTGACTGACACTATTTTCTTTTGTTTTGCGTCCTGTCAAACTGGTTCCTTCTTCAAGAAGCTTCTCTATCTTTCAGGTACATCAGAACTTAAACACAATCACGTATACAATGTTCCATAGGTCGCAGGTGACAATCTTTAGACGAATATTTAAACCTTATATGACGATGATAATGATGTAACGGTTATTCAAACCTCAAAGATCAAAATTGACCCTCACTGATTACGATAAATGATTAACTTTAAATTGCACTGTTGACCCTAGATCATGAAAATCTTCCACCTTAAAGTGGCCCAAACACCCGCGAGCGCGACTGGCGGTGGCACCCTGAAGCAGGTAGCCCTGGCGCCAGACGTACGCTCACCGAGCCCGAGCGGCGCGAGCCGGGCTCGCGAACGGGTGTGCGGCTACTGAGCCGCGCCTCTCAAGACCTCCGCGCGCAAGCTGGGCTCGCGAACGGGTGTGCGGCTACTGAGCCGCGCCTCTCAAGACCTCCGCGCGCAAGCCGGGCTCGTGAACGGGTGTGCGGCTACTGAGCCGCGCCTCTCAAGACCCCCACGCGCAAGCCGGGCTCGCGAACGGGTGTGCGGCTACTGAGGCGCGCCTCTCCAGACCTCCGCGCGCAGGCCGAGCGCCGGCGTCGCCGCGGGCGCGCAATTATTGGAGCGCGCGGCCGCGATCGTCGCGCTGATATGGCGAATTGGGTGCCTCCTGGCGCCCAGGGCGGCGCGCGCCATCGAACGGCGCGGCGCGGCGGGGCGGGCGCGGATCCAGCCGATCGATTGGGGGGGGGGCATCGTAGGATTTTGTTAAAAAAATGAACATATTTTTTATTTCTTTATATATAAATATATAAATGGATGTTGGTATACATATATAAGAGCTAAACTCCGACACCGTGAGACCAATCTCCATGAAAGTTCGAACTTCTACGTGTTTTTCCACCGAGAAGGTTTATGTGCTGTTAAATCTGTTGTAACTCCACAACATGGCGCTATAGGAAAAAAACTTAAATGCAACCCGCAACACATTCGGCAGGATTTTTATTCTATATCGTTAAATAACTCCTAAACAATGCGTTCTGCAGCCTTAAAAACTAAAATGTTCAGGCTTTCGGTCTCAGAGAAACGTTTAGCACACCGTAATTTACAAGATAAAACCTTCTTGAACATTCTATTACGTTTTGCTGCTCCGGTGCATCCCGATACCTCACCTGCTCAGAGACGTGCAGAATGTGCAATGAAATGTGCATGAGAGGGACAGAGAGCGGCAGAGACAGACAGGGACAGGGCGAGGGAGGGAGGGAGGGAGAGAGGGAGAGACAATGATAAAGGAGAAATAGGGAGATGAAGGGCAGAACAACGTCTGCCTGATTTCCTAGTATTGTATATTATTTATGTACTGCAGATATACTTACAATATTATTGTTTAAATAATTACAAAATTCGAACCTAAATATTTAAACCAATTTTACCAAATAAAGGAAGATTAACAAAAACTCTAGACCTATGGGGGGGGGGGGAATGGCGCCCATGCCCCCCCCCCGGATCCGACAGTGCGTCAGTGCGTGCGTCAGGAACTCCCGGAGGCCGGCGATGTGGAGGGAGTTTCGCCTGCACCTCGCAGGCGCCTCGCGATTTCGTTGATTGATTAGCGTTTCCGAACGCGTCAGCCGCTTCGATCATAGCACCCTAAGTGTAGTACATGTTTTTATTGCGGAAGGTGGCAGTCTTTCCCCCTGCTGAATGACGAGATTCAGCGCCGTCCTACACGTCGACTTGCGGGGTTTTCCCCAACCACGTATCTTCCAGCAGCGGGGCATCACCCCAGCCGGGACAAGGTCTAAGTTCCTGACTGGTCTCTCGATATGTACGGTAGTATAGTGTATTTTATTAAGTGTGTAAGTAAGGGGCGAGGACAGGGTACGGAAAAGGAAGGAAAGATGCGCGCAATCCGTGACCTGTTTGTTAGGGTACTGCTCCGGCATTCGCCTGGTGTTGATCGGAAGAACTAGGGAAAACTACTGATCAGGTCGTTCGGGCGCGAGAATTTTCCAGACAGCGCAGCGGCTGCATTCGACCCAGCTATTTAGCTAGTGTCGAAAACCTTGCGACCGTCGGTACTCGAACCCGAGGACCTCCCGATCAGAGGCGCCGCAGTGATATCAATTGATGCCCTGAGCCACCTCAGCCAGCAGAAGTCTAGTAGTGTCCTCTGCACCCGAAAGGGGAGGAGAGGGAGTGTGCAACCAGCGCGGGACTGCCCGCCCACAGCCCTCCGCCGCCAACCCCTCGTGGCGGTTAGCGTATCGTACTGTTATACCCAAGTTCGCGGGTTTCAACCCGATCGAAGCCATGGATTTTTAAGGTCGTAAAAATCCTTCGTACGCCTTCCTTCGGAGGGGAAGTAAAGCCGGCTGTCCCATGTTAGTAGATTTACTTGCATGTAAAAGATCCTCAAGCCTAAGTGAAGCCTCTGAGCTAAAATCAAAATCGCCTATTTCGTCGCCCAAGGAATACCTTCTTTCTCCGCTAGTTGGTGGAGCGTAGCGAAATTTGCGTGGTCAGACGGAAGAGCAGGCCTCATGGCCTGAGTCTCGCCACGTATAATAAGGCATCAATTCAATTCAATTCAACCCCTGGCGGCTGCAGAGGCGGCTGCAACTACTCGTCCTCTGTCCACTAAACTTCAGGTAAATTGCTATCTGGGCAACCGCTTGAGATAGATTACGGCAACAATTATTGTCGCAGCATTATCTCTGACTGGGAAATCCTACGGTTCGAATCCCGATGGTTTGACACTAGCTGTAACCTATTTGAATAGGTCGATTTCAGCCGCAATCTGGAACATTCTGGCGATCGGTAGTTTCCGAACTTCTTCCGATCATTCGCCGAAGAATCGAATGCCCCAACAAAATCAAGAGATTTTGGACGTAAGAGTTATGTCGGATATGCTATGATGTCAGAAGCAAAACGGCATGCCATTATATTGGTTTTACTGAATTCTGGTGTAATGTTCATTGTCTTGGTTCCTCGTAATTTTCACGGGTGCTTTTCCTTTGTTTCAGGTGAGTTTCCCTGCCTCTATGGACGCAACGCAGCGATGGAAGTAAGCGCACCTCTTTGACGAGTTCGTGATGGAATTTATTTGTAAACCTGTTTGAAGGTACATGTGACACTAAAGCTGCATTTCGCTTTTTGTCAAAATGGTATTTATTTCCAAAACAGTTTAAAGTACATTTAACACTGAAGCTGCATGTTGATTTTTGGCCAAGTGGTTTTGCTCCTCGTTAAAGTGAAGGTACGGCACGAGCGAGATTTGAGATACACGTCAAGTGCCTCCGGAGGCTGTTTCCACCACTAATGATCAAGGGCTCTGAGCATGGCTGTCACAGGATGAACGCTCGCTGCAAATTAAATGAGGGGCGTTGGGAATAAGTGACAATTACCCTTCAGAAGCACTTTCCTTCAGCAGATCCGAAACTCTGTACGTAACATTCACATTAATTAGGCTTGTAAGCTCACAACATCTCAGCAAATAAAATTCCTCACCTTTTTTGCGTAAAATAGTGGGTAAAGAAATAACATTTCAATGAAAAAACTTTTCACTGAATACAATACAATTAGGTTCCTTTAGTAGTTGTTAATTAGTATAGTAATTTAATAAACATCTTTAATTGTAAAATGTGTTTTTTTAATCAACCAATTGTGATTTAATATAAAATTTCTTTGGATGAAAATGTCTACATTTGGATGAAATGTTTATTTCTTAACCCACTATTTTACGCAAAAAAGGTGAGGAATGATATTTGCTGGGAGGTGGATGTTGTGAGCTTACAAACCTAATGAATGTGAATGTTACGTACAGAGTTTGGGATCTGCTGAAGGAAAGTGTCTTCTGAAGGGTTTCGGGACCGAAAAAGTATGGGAATGGGCACAGAGCGTCCATAATAAACGCGAAGAATCCGTATGGTGAAGAAAATGAGTTACTGGATTCATTCGTGAGAGCGTTCGAGTATTATTTGTATAATTAAATTTGTTCAAAGAATTGGTCGGCCCGACCGGGATTCGAACCCGGGCCTTCTGGTTTACGCCCAGCTGCTCTGACCACTAAGCTACCGAGTCAACCAACCCTTTGAACAGTTTTCACGAGCGCACTATCGCTCCTTATGTGTATATATAATTGTCACAACCAACAAGGTGACGGGAATGGTGACAATTATTATTTGTATATATTAATATGCTGATTTGTATTGAACCAAATAATTGTCACACCAACAAGGTGACGGGAATGGTGACAATTATTATTTGTATATATTTAATATGCTGATTTGTATTAAACATACCACAATAGCCAGTTAAATTCGGCTTTACGTTTGGAATAATCGTGCTTTTTAATCATGAAATGGTCGTGTACCCTCCAGTGAGCGCTGATCGCCATCCATTCGCGCGAGGTGCGAAGTTCGTGTGCGAGGCCCGAGCGAGCCATCGCTCTAAACCAGGGGTCCTCAAACTACGGCCATATGCGGCCCGCCGAGGACATTTATACGGCCCGCCGGGCTTTTATGGTTTAAAGAGTTTTTTCTTAAAATCCGCACATTTTTTATTACGTGTTAGGGTGTCTAGGAATGGCAAAAAAAATCGATGGTTTTAAAACAACGATGTTTTCCACCAGAAACATCGATATTTTGCTTTCAATGTTTTCGTCACATCGATATTTTGTTACCAAAACATCGGTGCTTTTTTAAAAATTGAAGCAATATCGATGATTTGCGTTATCCTCTACCACGCTGTACATTTCGCCAGCGCAATCTGAGGAAGTTTGGGATCAGCTCGCTTTATGGCTGCTTTGCGCTTGCTATGGCGATATTTTGCTTTCAATGTTTTCGTCACATCGATATTTTGTTACCAAACATCGGTGCTTTTTTAAAAATTGAAGCAATATCGATGATTTGCGTTATCCTCTACCACGCTGTACATTTCGCCAGCGCAATCTGAGGAAGTTTGGGATCAGCTCGCTTTATGGCTGTATGGTATCGGCGGGCCTGTCATTGCCTGAACTCTGCCTCTCAAGGCCTGTCTTCATGATGGAATATGTCACGGTAACCTCGAATCTTTCTCAGTCATGCCGCTAGATATCGCATGATCGCGACCGTATCAAGCAGTGCTTGCGACAATGCGACATTTAGTGGCAGGACCGAGAAAGACGCGAAATGCCGTATGATCGGCCAAAGGGGCTTGAGAGGCAGAGTTAGAAAAATCGCACTATATAATCAGGACTCCGACGGGGGGACAGTGAACTGGCCCCCCCATTTAAAAAGTTTAAGGACCCCTGCTCTAAACCTTCTGAACATACACGGACGTTAAATTGTCGCCTCGGTTGGGGCGGGGCGGGGCGGAGCGGGGTGGGGCGGGACGGGGCGAGACGGGGCGGGGCGGGACGGGACGGGACGGGGCGGGGCGGGGCGAGGCAAGTCGGGGCGAGGCGGGGCGGGGTGGGGTGGGGCGGGGTGGAGTAGGGGAGACGTGTAGGGCTGACGCTTCCGCGCTAGATTACTGCGGCGGCGCTTCGCCGCAGGGGGCATTGGCGCAGGCGGAGGCGGCGGCGTTTATCAGCGCAAACACTGCGCGCCCGGAGCGCCGAGGCGCCGGATGCCAAGCAAGCAGGCGAGACGGCGGCGGCGGCGGCGGGCTGGAGCTGGATGAGGAGTGGGGGGAGGGGAATTAGGGATTCCTGACGCGTCAACAGCAAATATCATTAATCCCGTAAGTGTAGTGCGTGGTTGGGAGGTGGCGGTGAACTCCTCCCGCTAGATGGGGAGATCCGGCACAGACCTACCGTCGGCTAGCGGGGCTTTCCCTGACCAGGTATCTCCCATCAGCCGGGCACAGCCCCAGTTGGAGCCCACCCCAAACTGGCGACCGATCTCCCGATGTGTGGTTGTGTAGTGCATGTAAGTGTAAGTGTAAGTGTATGTATGTAAGGGGTGAGAATAGGACAAGGAAGAGGAAGGAATAATCGCGCGTCGTCCGTAGCTCGTTTGCTAGGGTACTGCTCCGGCATTCGCCTGGTTTTGATAGGAGAAACCACGGAAAGCTACCGATCAGAGCAGCCGGCCGCTAGAGTTCTCCTCCAGACAGCGACTGAATTCGATCTAGCTATGTAGCTAATGTGGAAAATCCTGCGACAACCGATACTCGAACCCTTTTACCTCCCGGTCAGAGGCACTGCTGTGCCATCGATTGATGCCCTGAGCCACCTTTGTCGGTCGGGGAGCGAAGGAACGATGTGAGGTAGGGGAGGAAGGCGACGGCCGCGCAGGGCCTGGGGGTGAATGCTCGTTGCACTTACTCATCTCGCTTGCCATGTGTCCAGGGGCAGAGGGAGCTGTTTGTTTAGGGGCGGAGGCCATTGTCGAACGAAATCTACTTCGCAACGTTTGGTCTGATAAGCGTTGGATGCTGTGGATAGGTCACGAACCTTTGAGATGGTGTCTGCAAGATGCTATGGAGGCTTATCGACTCGTTCTTTACTTTTGGGTACAAAATGCTTTATTCTGAATTAGTCTCTCACAGTCGAGGAATGCAACGTTTTCAGTTCGTTTGTGTATGGTTTTGAATAGGTTAGTTTTGTAGACACTTTTAACCAAAAACATTTTTTATAACCAAAATTATCTAGAATTATTTTAGGAAAACTGAAATGAAATAAATCAGTGAGTGAGTAAAAGTTTGAATACCCTAGAATATGTTCTACAAATGATCTTAAAGTGAAAATACTTTTTCATATTGAATTAACTTAAAGCAATTTAAGCAACTTTGCTTGGTAGCAAAGATGAAAAAGCTTAGTGTCTTCATGCTTTTTTGCTAATTGAAACAAAAATAGTACATGTGGAGAACAATCAAGTTTTGTTTTAAATTTTCCAAATCAAATATATTAATAGAATGTATTTTTCACAAAGTATCAGAACTATGATGCCTTGCCTAATTATTGCTGGCACATTCATTGCCTAATTTGATTATTTATTATTTTGGCCACATTTCACTCAACAAGATGAATGTCAGAAGCGCTTCTTATGATTGAGCTCTGCCCTTCTTAACGACAGCACTGTAGCCCCAGTTGCGCCGCTTTTTGAAGCTCACCTGATGGTGGCCGCGAGCCTCCTCGCCGCCGGCCTCAATCATTTCATCGAGTAGTTTCTTTTCTTTTATTTAGTAATTTCCGATGCGTGCAGTCATTGAAGGAAAAAACTGCAGCCTCAGGCCAATTCAGAGGTGTCTATGGATTCCGTTTGATACCAAGGAACTCTGGGGAAATTCAGAGACAAACAATCAGTTTCGATGATGACTGAAAAATACAAATATTTGATTGTATTTTTCCGACTAGTCTCGTACTGCGCACACCGCCTGTTACAGCACATCTGATTACGTCACGACTGGCGTCATGCGATGTCAAATACTTGCTATTCACGTGTTGCGTTATGGGACAAATTTTTTGATGTTCTTGATATGTAAAGAACAGTGTGTGTATGCGCGTGCGTGTTTTATTGATGTATTCGTAAATAATGTTTTTGTAGAAATAGTTATTTAATTTATTGCTTTATAATGTTAGGCGAGAGTATTTTATTTGTTGTTTCTTAACAGCGAGCGATCAAATTGTTGACATTCATTTTGTGATTGCAGGCCACTGGGTTTTGTGTATTGATGTGAAGTCGTGTTAACTCGACTGTTCTGAGTATCTGTTGCTTCGGGGCAGACGTATGATGCCACCGCTATGAACGGGCCTTCGCTCCCTTGCAAGACTGAAAAGAAGCTTAAGAAACACTACCGCACAGAAATGATTGATTAATGGATTTATCTGCCTCACACACAAAGATTTTCAGGATCGTTTCAACCTAGACTCTTAGGTACCAGATTTATTGCCACCAGACATCGTCGAAGGGAAATGTTTGTTGTAATCAGCATTACAACAGCGTACCGTGTGGCGTAGGTTGAGATAAATCAGCAAATGTCAATACATGTGACAATATCTTTGTGATGAGTACTAGTTTATTTAATTATATGTTTGAATCCTGAAAAGCTGCGATATAACTTGAGCTTTCTTTAATTAAGTGCATGCACCTTGTTAACTCGAATCAATCTTAATGAAAGTGTAGTGTCGTAAACTAAAATGTTGTGGAAGTATGAGTATTAGCATATAAATTTTCCTCTCATGTAGCAACGAAATTTTGCAAGTCTAGGGCGTCCGCCACCGCCCAGTCCCGATTACAGCTCTCCAACTGCAGACGACGCTCGCTTCAACTCTGTGATCCGTAGTGTCCATGAAAATGCCTCTGTATCTTACTTCTTTTAATGGGAATACACACTCGCAACTTCAATAGCTTCGTGGACTTTTGCTTCTGGAAGAGACTTCTTTTACCATTTCCTGAACGGTTTTTGCCAGTAAACGTAACTATCTGATAATTTCCTGACCAATAAAATAGATTCGTTGCGTACGTCAGGAAATGCTTGAAACATAAAGGGATGCATCATTGACATGTTAAAAGCGAAATACATTTTTTCTTCTTCGTCTTTTTCTTCTTCTCCTTCTTGTAAATTTCCCCTCTTCAGTTTCTTATGTTTCGGAGGAGGATGACAATTTTGTTGAAATACACACTTCAACAGAAGCTTTTCCTTATTTTTGCGTATCTTTCCACAAACAATAATGACAATGTACTGGATCACTAAGAAAGTAAATAAGCCTGACTCCACAAAACCGAACGTGTTTGTACACTTCAAAGAGAAAACTGCGAAATACTTCATTTTCATTTCTAACGCATGAACAAAGTTCAAAAGTAGTAACTGCACTAATCAAAGAGAGATGAATTACATTGAATGTAAATTATCTCTGAGTGGTTATTAATGGTTGTGTTTTAGTGGTGCAACTTTCGATGCGTTCAATAGTGATTGATTAAGAGCACTGAATCTATTGACAGGTAGCATACAAGCATTGACACGTTACAGATTTCCATCCAGTGATGGATCATGATGTCCACCTTCCCATGTCATCGCAACGCATTCATGTGCCCCGGCTGCGATTAGCCAGAACGAGCATTGCCGCTGCCTCTGCTGCGACTCCAACCGGGAGGCCCTAGGTTCTCGTCCCGACGAGGGTGCACTTTCAACGCTGTCTACTACTACTAAATCGAATTCAGTATTTGTCTCGAGGAGAATCTGCTGCTCTGATCGATAGTTACTGTGGTTCCTCACATCAACGTCAGGCAAATGCCGGTGCAGTACCCTTTCAAACGGGCCACGGACCGCGCGCGATCTTTCCTTCGCCTTCCTTGTCCTCTCCCCTTACTCTTACACACGTACACCTACGTGTACCACATGTCTGTAGTGTGTTAGAGCTTATCCCGGCTGGGGCGGGGACGCGCTTACCAGACACCGCCACCTCCCACGAAAAACAACAATCACTTCATAAAGGAGCATAATGACCGTACCAGTTGACGTGCCCGGGAACATGAATGAATCGATCAAGCGATGTGCCCGTCTGATCGTCTGAAAACGCACACGTGAAGATTCTGATCTAGAAGGTGTTGATTTGGACCCTTATTCGAGAAGACTTCAATTTCTCTCTTTCTTTCACTGATCGCTCGATGCCGTGAATTTCAATTCAGTGATCTTCCGTGCTGTATCTTTTGGCCAATTTGCTACGGTAATATTATTCACGAGAGAAATATTGAAATGAGAGAAATAATGAAACTTCTGACGTGTACTGCGCAATAAGACATTGGGTAATTCGTTTATGTATTGTTATTTTTGGTCTTTCTGAACACTTCGTGTTTTTTTTAATAAAGGTTCAGTGCCTAAGAACAACATTGCATTCTGCAGTTACGAACTAAATGAATCCGAGGTATCAACGTACATCAGTTAACAGAACGCGGATGTGCGTCGTGCTGTTGTCAAGCGTGTTGAGAAAGGCAGAGAGAGGACTACATTTGTCATGTTATTAAGAGATTACACAAACACGTGGGTAACAGACTTCTAGCGAAGTTCAAACCTCCTGTACGAAGGTAAAATTACAGCAAACAATGTTTTAGAATTCATGTTATATATTTGGAATTTAAAAGATCCTTTTACGGTTCCTGAAGTTGATCCAAAGGATATCACCGTTTTAGTTAAAGATGTAACTCACGAAACTTCCTTTTTCAATTTTTTTGATTGAACCACACCTTTCTCATTCAGTCTCAGTGAATCGTCCAAAAGTGTTAAGATTGATGTCTTGATGTATACAATTCGGACTATGCCTTGTGTACGTGAAGTTCGTTTGTGCCGGCACAGAACCATGCAAGAGTGCTTGTAAAACATTCCACACCTGTGACTCCCGGAACCTCTTGAAAATTCTATCGTCGGCGGTTCGTATTCACACAGCACCCTAACAGGATCTCAGCTCAGAATCGTAGAGGAGGTGCTTCCATAGTCAATGACGTTATCAAGGTTTTATCCAGAAATTTCAGGATTAA
The DNA here is from genome assembly GCA_031308135.1 of Acheta domesticus. Lineage (NCBI taxonomy): Eukaryota > Metazoa > Arthropoda > Insecta > Orthoptera > Gryllidae > Acheta > Acheta domesticus. The sequence continues at coordinate 128,458,018 of JAHLJT010003656.1, read as the reverse complement.
TCTCTTCACATATTAGCTCCAGTGCTTTCCGACTGTAAAAGTTAGCATAGGTAGAAGTTTGTTACGTTGTGAAACGTTCTGGGACGGTATCTTCACTGAATAAGGGAGATTTGGACAGCGCTTGAAAATTATCTGCGTAATTAATGTATCCTTTTATTGTTTAGACCATTGGAACATTCTCGTAATTTGAAATATTTAAAGTGTGAAGCGACGGTCTTTTCCAATGTCACAATAAGAAAATAGTGTGTATTCGTAATCATCCACAGGAAATTAAGCTTTTTTTTTTTATTAAGGTAGCACCAAACTTCTAGGTCATTTGCGACCACTATTGGATTTTAACTTTATGGTATCTATGAGGATGAAAGGTTGAACACATACAACCATGCCCGAGGCGGGTCTCGAACCGGCGACCCTTCGGTCCGAGATGAGCGATCTCGGCCATCGGGCCGACGATTACCAACCCTTCATTCTGTCTTAATGTTATGTCCTGTAGACTTCCACCCACATTGGGAAGATGAACGGAAAGTTGATGTGATCTTCTCCATTCGGATGTCTTCTGCATCATATTAACGAGTAGATACGAATGTGAACGAACACCTTTCCTGTGGTTTCGAGTTATACATTGCGGTTTCCGCTTTCTAAAGTAAATGAAGTCCGGAAATTAAATTGAATTAGATTATTTATCGAAGACCGCACAGTACTGATTAATATCTTAGTCTTGGCCTAATATATTGATCCGAGTTCATCCTTTCTTACCGAAGAATTTAGGAAGAATTTTCGGACATTGACCCAAGCACACTGAATTTTCTGGGCAACATTTTTAAAAAAAGGATGCATTACATTGCGAGTTGTGAGCTGAAACGCGAGGAAGGAAGAGTGTTGTAAATAGAAATGTGTTGTTTAGGATATTTCGAATACATTTTCTTAGAAAATACCCCTTTTTACACAAATAATTCTAGTTTTCCTCGCTATATTACCCAAGACCTTGTATTTCGTCGCTGTACAATCCAATTCCTTGGCAGGCCAGATATGTAAGTAATTATAATGTATTATTGTTATAATAATTATTATTGTTATAATAATTATTATTGTTATAGTAATAATTATTGTTATAACAATAATAATTATTATTATTACGATAAGTGGGACGAGTTGATAATTAGTCTTTTGGGTGTATAAACATGGTTATACATGATATGATATAGATTTGGTGTGATGATGTTTGCACCAAATACATTGTCATGTATCTTAACGATAAGACGGTTGTTGATAGTGAACGATGAACGAATCAGACACGTACTGGTGTACTCACGTCTTTCCGTGTAGAATTGTTATCCACGCTTAATGACGTCAACAATATAGAAATACCGCGTTTATTGTATAGAAGACCCCTTCATAATTTAAAGTCTTTCCGAGGCGCCACGCCGCGCCGTGCCGTGCCGTGGGGCAGGAGGCCCCGGAGGCGGCGTGCGTCCGGGTCTTGCGCCCGGCCGCCGCTCCGGCGGCAGCGGGTGCGGTAGCGGGCGGTTAGGAAACGCGCGTGTCCGATCCTGACAAATGAGAACTCGATCCGTAATTAAATCGACTCTGCTGCCGCGCGCGGCCTCCCTCGCGATTTCGCAACGGCGTCGGCGGCGGCGGCGGGGAAAGCAAGCGTGTGTGTACATTCACGCGCCTCCCCTCCCGCACGATGCCTCCGTTCTCTTGCCGCTCACGCTCCACCCTCTCTCCCACGCTCCCCTCACGCTCCTCCACGTTGCATTCACGCTCCGCCCACGTTCCTCCCACGCACTGTCCACGCTCATTCCACGCCTCATCCACGCTCCACCCCCGCACCATTCACGCTCCTCCCACTCTCCTTCCATGCTCCATTCACGCACCTCCCACGCTCCATTCACGCTCCATTCACGCTCCATTCACGCTTCCCTCAAGTTCCATTCATTTCCCCCCACCCTCCCACGCTCCATTCACGCTCCCATCACGTTCCATTCAAGCTCATCCCACCATCTCACGCTCTATTGACGCTCCCATCACGTTTAATTCATGCTCCCCTCAGCTTCCATTCACGCTCCTCCCACCGTCCCACGCTCCATTCACGCTCCTCGCAGCTTCCATTCACGCTCCTCCCACCGTCCCACGCTCTATTCACGCTCCATCCACGCTTCACCCACGCTCCGTCCACTCTCCGCGTACCCTCCACCCACACTCGGTTCACTCCTCCCGTCGCCGTCCCTCTTGGCCCGTGGCTGTAAGGCCTCGCTGCGTTACATTTCCCAGAGCCTGGAGACCATTCCTTCTGTACCTTCCAGCTTATACCATGTACGTTGAGCGTCTGAAAGAAAAAAAAATTGTAAATTTACATCTCCAAAGGTTTTTGCGGAGCGCAATTTTAAACAACCTCATGCTGATTGTTACGTCGCCAGATTTATTATAACACTGAATTCGAGACTTCAAATCATTTTAAATGAGCGTTATCTGGTAATAACTAAGCTGCGGATTTTTGCCTACTTGCCGACTTTTATCCTACAATTAAAAATGCAATATTTTACGTTACTTATTCATTTTGAGGCATTAGTAGTATTATATTTGAATATACCTAATGCTTCAAAATGAAAAGTTTCTTAAAATTTTGCGTTTTTAATTGAAGGATAAAAATCGGCAAATAAGCAAAAATTCGCAGCTTAGTAACAACTAATGTGAAAAATGCCGCAGGAAAGTTCCAAGCCTTCGAGTGCACCTCAGGGTGTACAGTGAAATGTTAATAAGACCAATTTTAATTGTAAAACATTAATAGAAAATTAATTTATCCCTTCATGCAAAGAGCGCTGATTTCCAGTTCAGTGAACTAATTAATGTCCATCAGACACCTTCAATTAAATATAATTAATCCATTCACGGCGCGAGGTCTATGTCCAAACGTAAGTAGAAAGACCTTTTCCTTGTACTTGCCTACAACGGGCGAGTCATTGACCGTTTGACATGGCTTGAGTGCTTAGATGCGCGGAAGAATTTAATTGGCAGTGACAGTGACAGTCGTACTGACATTGACGAAGTATTTAATTTTAAGACGCCAAACAACGTGCGGTAAATATTCATTTCACACGCCAAACAGAACTATGCACTGCGTATTGGTGATTCTTTCAGCATCTCTTAGAACAGGCGTCGACTAGCGTTTCTTCTTGCTCGAATCGTATGAAAGAGTCGAGGCCGACTGTACACCGATAATTCGATCACTGCCATCCCATGGAACGGGTTGATCGCATCCAACGAGCGGTTTGCTCTTTAGGAAGGCGGAGGCCCGGCCGCGCGCCCCGTGCTCGCGCTCAACGGGCGGGATTGCCGCCCGGGGCGTGCTCCCCCCCAGGCCCCTCCGTCCACGCTTTAGCCACCGTCAAAGGCGGATGCTTCGTGGCGCCTTCTTGTTCGCCCGCGTCGGCCGTCAGGCAGAGTTGTGCGCCCTAGCCGAGACGCAGTGTGAGTAAATGGGATGAATGAATGTTTATGTATACTATGATGAAAATATATAAAAATGGATGTTGGTGTATATAAGAGCGGTAAACTCTGACACCGTGTGACCGATCGCCATGAAAGTTGGCACATCTACGTGTTTTTACACCCAGATGGTAAATGTGCTGTTAGTTTTGTTGTAACTCCATTAGCCAGCGCTGCCCACCAAAATAGCGCTTCATATTAATTTAATTTCCATTGAAACTGCGCTCCATACGGGCTTTATTCTTGCTGAGCGTTCGTTATTGTTCGAAATTGTTGCGCAGCAGCTTACTGCAAACTTAAGTAGGAAATAAACTATAATTACTATAATTTTACGTCTACGCATGTTTTCTACACGTAATCTACGTGTAGTCCACGTTACTCTTTTACGTGTAGACTACGTAGACAATGTATTCTGTGCAGACTATTTATTTCTCCACATCGAATAACCCCCCAAAAAATTATAATAAGTAGTAATAGTAGAAGCATGTTTTAATGTAATACAAAAAAATATTTACGATTAGTAAGCCAAACAAAATATACCAATCCTGATGAAGAAAAGACAAGCTCCGTATCCATCTCAAGAAACCAGTAGGAAATTGTTACAACTTGCACTTCTTTAGTACTCCTTTAGATGTGATCCAATCAATCTCCAATAATTGTGATACGATAATTAAAAATAAATTTTGGCTTAGGGGAGGATCATGACCCACTTAGATTCACCCCTACCCCCCAAAAAAGGTATATTACATTATTGTTTACATAGATTACCTTTGTCTACGCAGTGTCCGTTGTCTATGCGTTGCTTACGTGTAGACGTAGTGTAAGGTTCTTTACGCGTAGACGCACATCATTGCCGCCAGAGCATAGACCAGCGGTGTCAAGATCTGCTACTGGTGGCAGTGGCGCGCCTCGCGGCACCGTGCCATGCCACGAGCTTCTCTCCGTCACTAGCGTCGGAAAAGGAAACTATTAGTTACCTCGCCGTTTTACAATAGGGATGGCGTTGTCTCTTGCGGCGGGGTGATGAACTGCATGGAGAGGCGATTTTGTCGTGGCATTTGTGCCACGGACTCCCGCTCGTGGCATCGACCTTGACAACATTGGCATAGACTAAAGACATCTTTACTCTATGGCCAAGGCAAGACTCCGCCCCCCCCCGTTCAGTAGCCCTTGCATTTCCTCACCTCGATCCTCAGGGTTGCATTTACGTTCTGCGGGATCCCAAGCACAAAACCATCCTGATGAAATCCATCCCCCCTCCTGATGAAATCCATTCGAATGACTAAAAATACTAATTATAATATCATTACTTTTTGTAGAAATACAAATAAACTCTAACAAATTGTAATTAGTTATTAAGTCCATTTCATTGGCGATTGTATTACAGATTCATGTTTCATAAGTTTTTATATTCGTTTTTTGTTAAATATGATTTTTTTCGGAGGCTCTGAGCCTCCATCGCTGAGAGCTCCTAAGCAACTGCTTATGTTGCTTGTAGGCAAATCCGGTCCCATGTATCCTCACGGAAACAGTCGCTGTGTCCGCCACTTTTTGCAGGCGAGGACAATTCACTTCCTAAACAGATTATTCGAAATCTAGAGAACATCGTGTGTGGTCGTCACCGCCTACGTGACAATTTGTGCATCGGGCACGTCGGTTTGCACATAATTGCTTCCTCCATTCCAATTCAGTATCCTGTCTTATTTCTCTATATTTTTACTCGATTTTTTTCTCCCGATAGACTTATTCTCTTTATCACCCTCTTATTTCATTTTGTTTTGATTTCGTTGTTCTGTTTATTTTATTTTGTTCAATATACTATACTTCCATTTTAACTTTATTTTTTTGTTCTATTCATAAACATTCATTTGTGCTCGTTTGTGTTGTTCGTAGTCATTTTTTCCCGCCTCGCCGTCCATGCATGTGATTTTCCAACCCGTCCACTCGCAGTCCCGCTCCGCGCCGCCTGAGGCCCTAACGATCAGGGAGGCGTTCGAACGTCGGGGCGCAATGGCTCGCGAGGCGGCGGGCGGCGCGGCGCTGCCCACTACATAGCGCCTCGCAGAGCCACTCGCGTCGCGGGTGCCTCGACTGCTAAAAACGCCACTCGCTTTACTCCGCCTGGGGCGCGAAATCGCTGGTATAGAGGGAATACAGTAATCCCTCAACATTGGCGAGCGTTAGGTTCCCAAAAAACCTCGCGAATGTTGAGTCTATCTTTTAATGATGAAAGATGGGTTAGGTTCCTGGATATCGAAAAGCTGTTTAAAATGAAGGGGAAAATATCTGACAAACAGTTGTAGTAGAACTGAGTAAGAGCTACTACAAACAAAATTCACAATCAACATTTCAAAGAGAATAAATAAAAAATATTTGAAACTTATTTGAAAGTTGGAAGTGGTTGAATATAGGATTTGGTTATTTTTTCGTTCACCACCCTCCTCGTTGTTCTAATATCCAAACATGGAAAAGTTGCTGCTTCTATTTCTCTCTGAAATTTCTAAGTTATTTCTGTGTTCGGATCACATGCGAATGCCCTTTCCACCAGATCTTGTTGAAGTTTTAGAGTGCCAATACAGTTTTGACATTGAAATTGGTTCAGGACGCAGTGTCGCTTCTGTTACTTCATTATGTTCGAGGAGACTTTCTTCGCTGAATATTTCCCGAAGATGCTATTCAGTGAGGTCATTGTAATGAGAGTTGCATAGATCCTGAACGGCTTTCTGTTCATGTGACCAAAGCCCTTGCCTCCAAATTCACGCCACTGAGTTGAATTATTTTACAATTGTATTATACTATTAATGTGAAATGACATTCCAACTTTGATATTTTTGCAGAACGTGATACTCTGAGCTCCGGTGTCTGCAAGTTCGTTTCCCAGATAATGCTGATAAAGGAAATAAAATGTGCTCGCTTTCAAAAAAGTACGACCAAAGACGTACTCGCGAATGTTGAAGTCGCGAATGTTAAAATCGGTATCATTTCTCTAATCGCGAATGTTCGGAACTCGCGAATAGCGAATTCGTGGATGTCGAGGGATTACTGTATTTTTATAAGAAAGGACCGTTTTGACAGCTAGTGCTGGCAACATAACTGAAGGTTCCGTGGTCGTTGTGTCCTTTGGCCCATGAGACTCTTTTACCTCCATTCATTCGTTTGCAGTTGGCTAACTTGTAAATGGCTTCGACGCGTCTTTTTCTGATAGCTTCGTCCAACGAAAATATACTGCGACGCGAGAAATAATTGAAATTAGGATGTGAAGTGCTATGTGCTCTTCGGTAAAAATTCATTTTTTATAAACATTACATTGAATTTACTTTTTGTGTGGCAAGTTTTATTTATATTTTAAAAAAGTCTTGAATGTGAGGTGCGTACTGGTGCACTTGTTTCCTGCTCCTGTGCGGTAAGGTGTCGAGCTGTGATCGAGAGCGTTCCGTGGTTTCGTGCATTGCTTTTTATAATTTTTTTTCATATAATTACACGGTTGTGAACCATGAGAAGCTGTGATGTCTTAACGGGAGCCATAAACAAACACTTTATGAAGAGGCGTGGCTGAACAGCTGTTGCGGCGGAGGGATACTTCTCTGAATGACATGTGATGTTCATTTATTTAGCGAACTGTCATTTTGGTTCATTCGAGGGCGGATTCTTCTACAGGTTCTGCGCACGTAGGCCCACCCCCGCCTCTCGGCGCATCGCACTTGGAGACCTGCCGGCGAAGAACTTGCAACCGTCTCTTTTCTGAAATGCCGAGTTTCCTCGCCTATAGGTCCTATTACTTCAAAAACCAGCTAAGTCCAAGTATGCACATTTTGCCCAACCAAAAGATTTAAAGTTTATTCGTAGATGAAGAATCGGATTTTTATTGTTTTAGAAAATTTATCGAGTAGTTATACTAACTCGATAAAGTTTCTAAAACAATAAAAATCTGATTTTTCATCTACTAATAAACTTTAAATCTTTTGGTTGTGCAAATGTGCATACTTGGACTTAGCTGGTTTTTGAAGTAATAATACCAAATTGGTAGGCATGCAGGAATCTATGTTGGCAAATATGAACATGAAGCGACGTTTTTTCGTCTGTTTTAATTTTGCCACGAGTCGCGCGGGTCCATAAACGTTGTAACAATGGCGGAGGAAAGTCGTGTGTCGCTAAACTTGCAGTTTGAGGGGTTACAACGTTTCTGCCGTCAGGTATTCACTTGCGCGCCCCGCCCACGCCTTCGCATCCGCGTGCGACGGGACAGGGACAGGTTCCACGCGGGGAACGCCATCGGGTTCCCTCGCGCTGCGATGCGAAGTGGTATGCGGGGCGGGAGGTGGTTAGACGAGATGCGCGCCGGTCGATTTTAATGCAGCATTTCTCCAAGTTCTCTCCTGAACTAAACAGGAATTTGAAGAACCCCGCGATGGAAGGAGTACTTTGACTGTCATAATTATCTCTGTCATAGTTAAAAAAATAATAAAAGATATAAATCATATTCCCTGAACAATAGGAATCTTCACTCTTATAAAATATCTGAGTTACTTAAAATGTGAACAGAAGTCAGCCCCAAAAAGCAAACACATGAAGAATTTATGAAGTAAAATTTGATTTTTCATTGTAGGTAAAATATTCCTTCTTTATTTTTAGCAACTTGAATTTAATATTACAGAGGGTAATTGAATAATTGAACGACAAATAGCTGTACAGTCGAAGGTTTCATTAAATTGAAAATAAAAAGTCCAGGTTTCATCCAGTGCTGAAGTCCGGTCCAAAAATATGTGACCTGTATTGAAACAATTTTGAACTTGCATATGCGAAATCTCTGTACTTTGTGCTGAACGGTAACATCAATTTTAACCCATCGTGGTCAAATTTACGGTGGCTGGTTTTGAATGATGGAATGAGTTGTGTCAATATGTACTGGACATTTTTTCAGCACTTTGTTGAACTGTAAGTCGTTGGTTTTCTCGGATTTGTGAATAAAAACGAGATATAAAGCCAACGTCCCACACTCTTGCTGGACGCCCAGAGTTGTGCTCGTGGGTGTGATGCTTTTGCGCCTTTTAAACTTTTCCACCCACGTGTAAAACTCGCACGGTTAACGCAACCGCAACCGCATTGTTTGTTCATCCATAATAATATTTATAACGGTTGTATTATTTTCGAAAGTAAAATATCGAATGACTAAACGCTGTTCTTTAAAAGTGCTTTTTTCGAATGGACACGTAGTCGTAACTTAGACTTTAGAGGTTATGTAAGTATTAATCGAACAGCTGATTAACATTTTACTCCACTCTCTCTACCCTACTTATTCTACTTTGAACTCTTTGCAAGGTTGCCAATTAACACTTACAAAAGTTTCAATTACACATACATTATGCGTTTCTTTCACTAAAAATGATTGTTTCAATATCGAATGACCCGTCTTCTTATAGATGCCAACGACCCAACCCATTTGTTGCAGTAACAACAACAACAACAATAATAATAATAATAATAATAATAATAATAATAATAATAATAAGTGGAAACAGGTCAATATTTGACGAAAACTGAGAAGAAATGAAGAGAGTGACTGTTTTGATTACCCAAGAATTTTAAATATTATTTTCCTTACAACCCCTTGTAGTTTCAGTGTATCGAATATAATTAACAAGTATTGAAGAAACGTTTGGATTGAATTTCTTTATTTAAAGTAAACAAAGGATTGAGATCTACGCATTTTAACTGTCATTGATGCAATATGGCTAAAGCATTGTCTTCAGTAAAATACACTTGGAGAAATGAATCGGTAAGCGGATCACAGAACGTGATTATTCAGGCATATAGGCCAAAATTCTATAGCAATGCTTCACATGGACTTACATTCTGGATATTTAAAGAAAAGAGAGACCTTATAGTGAATAAGATATCAATTTTCTGTTGTACTGTGCAAGTTTACAGAGTCATAGCCTTTGTTAACAAAACTTTAAACCTCACACCCACCGACTTGCCCGTGCCATTTGATAAACTAGGATCGATTGCTGCTCGCAGGACAAAATAATGAACAAATGTCGGTAGATAAGCGTTCATTCTATTACTTTTATGATTAAATTGAAATTTAGTAAATATACTATAAAACTGGCAAAAATAGCTGGCTTAATCAGATCTGGGGCCACTAGCTTTCATTTGAAGCAAAAATCAGAACATTTGGTTTAGTAGAAAAAACTTCTTTCTAAATTAAAGCCCTAGAGTTTTAAATATAAACATAATAATATCAATAATTTTTCACATTTTTAAAATAAGCGAAAAACTATGATACTGACGCATGAATAACTAATTTAAACAGGACATCTTTCGAAAAATCTTTAAAATGTGTCCCACTTTTTCGTTTTTACAGCAGCCATTCACGTGATCTCCAAACCAATTCCACCGCAAGTGGTTAGAGATGTGGCGAGAGTCCGACTTGGGCAGTCATGTCATCGAAGAATAATGTAATGAGTTTGTTGCGAAAGTCATTCCGCGGGGCAAGCGCAAGGGAAACCAGAATAGCCCCAGCGCACCTGAACTCGTGACGAACGCATTACTGCGGGGGCCCATCGTCGGCGCGTCGGCCCCAGCGCAAGCGCCAGGCGCGTGTGCGTCGCCCAGGCGGCAGCCGGAACGGCACGTGTTATGCCGGCCCGGCGGCCGCTCGCTTGGCTTTCGATTAAGTAACTAATTTCTGTTTTCGCTGGGCGGGGCGAGGTGGGTGGAACGCCGCGGGGCGGGCGGAGCAGGCGGAGTGGACAGGCACGCCGTGGGGTGTGGCTAGGGGGCGTGGCGGGGCGTGGCGGGGCGTGGCGGGGCGGCGCGGGGCGTGGCGGGGCGTGGCGGGGCGTGGCGGGGCGGGGCGGGGCGGGGCGGAGCGGGGCGGAGCGGGGCGGAGCGGGTGTCGCGGGGCGGGGGGCGGGGCAGGTGTCGCGGAGCGGCGCGGGGCGGCGCGGGGCGGCGCGGGGCGGCGCGGGGGCGGCGCGGGGCGGCGCGGGGCGGCGCGGGGCGGCGCGGGGCGGCGCGGGGCGGCGCGGGGCGGCGCGGGGCGGCGCGGGGCGGCGCGGGGCGGCGCGGGGCGGCGCGGGGCGGCGCGGGGCGGCGCGGGGCGGCGCGGGGCGGCGCGGGGCGGCGCGGGGCGGCGCGGGGCGGCGCGGGGCGGCGCGGGGCGGCGCGGGGCGGCGCGGGGCGGCGCGGGGGCGGCGCGGGGCGGCGCGGGGGCGGCGCGGGGCGGCGCGGGGCGGCGCGGGGCGGCGCGGGGCGGCGCGGGGCGGCGCGGGGCGGCGCGGGGCGGCGCGGGGCGGCGCGGGGCGGCGCGGGGCGGCGCGGGGCGGCGCGGGGCGGCGCGGGGCGGCGCGGGGCGGCGCGGGGCGGCGCGGGGCGGCGCGGGGCGGCGCGGGGCGGCGCGGGGCGGCGCGGGGCGGCGCGGGGCGGCGCGGGGCGGCGCGGGGCGGCGCGGGGCGGCGCGGGGCGGCGCGGGGCGGCGCGGGGCGGCGCGGGGCGGCGCGGGGGCGGCGCGGGGCGGCGCGGGGCGGCGCGGGGCGGCGCGGGGCGGCGCGGGGCGGCGCGGGGCGGCGCGGGGCGGCGCGGGCCGGCGCGGGCCGGCGCGGGGCGGCGCGGGCCGGCGCGGGCCGGCGCGGGCCGGCGCGGGCCGGCGCGGGCCGGCGCGGGCCGGCGGGGGGCAGGACCGCGTCTATTCCCGCCCCGGAACGAAACCCAAGGCTCATTTGGCGACCTGTCGCCGTCGCCTTGGCGGGGAAAGTGGCCTGCGCGGCGGACAGCGCCGCCGTCCGACTGGAAACGTATGGATATTATAAATATTCCGGGGTCGTTACACGGCGCTGGCGGAAACCACTGCAGCGGTCGCCCACTCGGCGCCGGGGTAATAACCGAAACACTTGGAACGGAAAAAAAGAGTGAAACGGGACCTGCACGTGAAAGGAAACGTTTGCTGGGTTGCAGGTGTTAAAGTGGGAAGTAGTGTGATCTAATGATGAATAAGGTGCGTGGGCATAAGTAATGGTTACTGATGGTTCCAGAAAGGGATTTGGTTTTAGTTTTCGTAAAATGAACAAGACAATACACTGTGGCTCCTGGCACGTAGTAACATCTACGTATGTTCACTGTTATAAGGTGAGTAATGCTCACAATGAGCATTTATTTTCTTTGTCATTATCATACTGTTGTTATTAAGCGCGAGAAGGAATACATGATATTATGAAGGAGAGTCCGCGAATTGGCGCCCTGACTAAAAGCAATGTCTGCTTGTCTGCTGAAGATCTGTTAACACAAACAGTCCGTGTACCAATTCACATTGGCATAGATTGAGGAAATGTGCGACCTGCAAATGGAGTGCCTCCGGGAGACTCGGTTCCGAATCCAGGGCAGGTTGGCAGATCTGAACTGTATAATCATTAAGAGGTGTCCAGAACTCGAGGTGATGAGCAGGAGAGGTCGTCACCTCGGTCGGGAGAGGAAATCGGTCGGGAGAGGTGGCTCAGGGCATCCACTGCTGTCACTGCAGTGCCTCTGACCGGAGGTTCTAGGGTTCGAGTCCCGATGGTGGCAGGGTTTTCTGCCCTGCCTTGATAGCTAGGTCGAGTTCTGTTGCTGTCTGGAGGAGAATTCTAGCGGCCGGCTGCACTGATTGGTAGTTTTCCGTGGTTTCTAGGATCAGCATCAGGTGAATGTCGGAGGAGAACCTTAACAAACGGTTTACGGGGAATGCGCGATCTTTCCTTCCTCTCCCTTGTCCTATCGTCACCCCTTACAGTTACACTTACATGCACTCTCCTACCCCACATGCCGAGAGACCTGTTGGGAGCTTAGAGTTTGCCCGACTGGGGCGGTGCCCCACTGGTGGGAGATAGTACTTGGTCAGGGAAATCCCCGCTAGCCGAAGGTAGGTCGGCGCCGGTTCATCGCGGAAAGATCTACGCGATCCATCCAGTGGGGGGAAATCACCGCCATCTTATGCGATAAAAGCATGCACTACACTTACGATGAATGATTAATGAACGTAGCAGCTGACGCGCGTGGAATAGGTAATCAGTCGATAAAAAATTTCGAGAAGAGGGTCTGCCGCGAAGCGTGTGCCGAACCGCCTCTGAGGCCTTCGACGACGACGACGAAGTCGACGACGATGACGACGACGACGAAGAACGACGAGGACAAAGACGACGACGAAGACAACAACGAAGACGATGACGACGATGATGATGACGACGACGATGACAACGAAGACGACGAAGACTATGACAACGACGTTGATGACGACGACGATAATGAAGAGACGACGACGACGAAGACAATGACGACGACGACGAAGACAATGACGACGACGACGAAGACGAAGACGACAACGACGACGAAGACGACAACGACGACGAAGACGACAACGACGACGAAGACCGACAACGACGACGAAGACGACAACGACGACGAAGACGACAACGACGACGAAAACGACAAACGACGACGAAGACGACAACGACGACGAAGACGACAACGACGACGAAGACGACAACCGACGACGAAGACGACAACGACGACGAAGACGACAACGACGACGACTAGGACGACGATGACGAAGTCGACCACGAAGACGAAGACAACGACGACGATGACGATGACGATGACGACGAAGACGACAGCAACGACGACGATGACGATGACGAGGGCGCCGGCGGTGGAGGAGCAGGCGGTCCACGGCGACGGTGCGCGCGAAGGACCGAATTTCGGGGCCGGTGGCCGCGCGGTGCGGTGACGCGCCGGCGACTGGTTCTGCCGCACGCGCCCCGCCCCCTCCCCCCCCCACCCCCCCGGGGGCCACCCCGGGCGGCCGGCGGCGGCGGCGGTTTCTTCCGCCGCGCACCCGACTTGGTACTTGTGTTTCGGCGGCGGATTACTGGGCTGCCGCGCGCACTCGTCAACCGCGCCACGAACCGGTTCAGCTCTGCTCCACTTGGCGCGTGCGCCGTCGCCGCCAGTCACTGCGCGCGCAGAATTAGCGCTTGATTAGAGTTGCGCCGAACGCGCGGTTCGCTTCTGAAAGAAGTGCGCGGAGCGAAGGAAAGGGATCGGCACAATGATGCGAAATGGAAAGCTGACTATCATTCCCTTTTGCCTTTTCTCGTCCTGACAGTTGACGATTGGCAGATCTCGTGAGGAATGCCGTCAGTAGACGAATAATTCAAAACGTACAGCAATTCGTTCGAAATATGTTGTTTGCGGAAGTCACTCGGGTAAAGCCTTCCGTAAAGCAGAAAAAGCATAGGTTTTCGAAGTCGTAGCAGTGGGAAACTCTGAACGTGTGGTGGGAGGTTCCCGTTCATGGCGCCTTTTGCGTGCAATTCCTCCTTCATTTGCCTCCTGGGGAACGTTCTGGGCGCCGTGTTTGTGTGTGTGTGTATGTTTGTATGTTCGTATGTTTGTATGTTTGTGTGTGTGTGCGTGCGCGCGCGCTTGAGTCTGCGTGGGTGTGCGTGTTTGCGTGTGTATGTACGTATGTCTGTGTATGTGTGTATGTATGTCTGTATATGTATGTATGTATGTGTATGAATGTATGTCTGTGTATGTATGTATGTGTATGAATGTATGTGTATGTATGTATGTGTATGTATGTTTGTCTGTCAGTGTAGGTATGTCTGTATATGTTTGTGTGTGTGTCTGTGTACGTGTCTATATGTATGTGTGTATCTGTGCCTCCGTGTGCGCATGTGTGTGCCTGCGTGTGTGTCTCTGTGTGCAGCATCCGCCGGTGCGACCGGGCAGCCTGGCGGGCCGGAGAGGGGTGGGGGCGGTGTCGGGCCCCCGCGGGGAGTCGCTAGCGGCCGTTGCCGCCGTCGTCGTGCGCGCCAAAGCAGGTTGTTGCCGCCGCCGCCGTCGGCGACGCGACGCTGGGCGCGGCTTTGGTCCACGCCCGGCCCCGGCCCCGCCCCGCCCCCCGCCGGCCCAACGCTGCCCGCCCGCCCGCCTCTCTCGCGGACCACGCCGTTGTGCGCTACGTCCCCTGCCCCTCCCCCTGTGCTAATATTTGTTCGAACGCACAGCACCCGGAACTCGCCGCCCAGCCCCGCCCCGCCGCGCCCGCCACACCGCCCGATCGGCTTTTCTTTCCCTCGTCTTTTTTCCTGGATTTAGTGCAAAGGAAACTTTGTGAACGTCGCATTTAGCACAGGTTTTAGGCCCTGTGCGGTAAATGAGAGGGACACAATTTTAACCTCCGTATTTAAAACAAAAAGGTGTGGGTTTAAAAAGTGTTTTGAGTCTTCTATTTAGAACAATTTCGTGATTTATTTTTATTTGCAGTGAGGCCTATATGCAGTACCTAACTCTTATTAAGGAGGCTAAGGATTTGTAGTATAAATAGTAAATATTAAAAATATTTTTGAAATAATACGAGAACAATTAACACTTATCTGTCGTCATTTGTTCATTATTTCATTTTGTTCGAAGATTTGCAAATTATGTAAGTATCAATCGTCGTTTCCTCATTTCGAGGAAGCATGTGTCAATTCTCGTGAAATTTTGACGGGTTTCTACTAGTACTAGTATCATAATATTATTATTTAACAAGTATATTATTAAATTAGTATCTTCGTGCATTTATTTTTAATGTACATTGAAGTCCACTTTACCATTATATAAAATCTATTAGATCTGTGTTCATTAAAGGCTGGAGACAGAACCGTTCGTAGAGTTACTGCGAAAGTACAAAAATTTACCGAAAGCAGAAACGCCTGTTTGAAATTAATAGAAAGGTTTGTCCGAAAATGGATGGTATGGGACTTTTTCCATGGTAAAATAATTATTTCCAGTGTATTGTAGTATCATTTACGGATTTTCATTGAAATAATTAGTCATTTGTGTCAGTGAAGTTGACTTCATTTTGTTTTTCGTGAGTATCTGCCCTATGAATCGCAAGCGAACTAAAAGTATATGGGATTCTTCAGAGTCTAACGAGAAGTTGGAGATTATGCCGATGAAGCTAATAACTGACGCTCACCTTGTAACCGACCTTTAAATGCAACTCCTTTTGAGAACACGACCATAAATTCCGTTGTATGTTCTTCTACTAATAGTTTGTGTACGATCTCCCAAACGACGGCCCGATGTCGTTCGTCAAGTAGCCTTCGGTGAACAGCGCAATGATCCGTGATCGGCCACGTGTATTACCTTGGGAATTGACGAGCTTGTACTCTGCCCCGCCGCAATTGCACACGCTCTTTTGCGCTTCGCTTACCGTTCTATCGTGTTCATTAACTGCACGTAATTTGAGCGTGTTTTTAATAAAGTGATTGGTCGTAAGCGCGCCGTATTACATTTGCCATATTTAAACCGCCGCGCCGGACGGCGGGGCGCAAGCGTTTATTTATTTGCGCGCCACCGCGCCCGGGCCTCGCCCCCGTTTGCGGTGAATAAACGCATTCACGCGGCGCGGAGCGGCGCTTGGCTCGCTTGCGCAAGGGCGAGCGCGATGCCTGGGTGGTGGAGGTTCGCCCGCGTCGTTAGGGCGTAGGGATTGTGGCGTCATACGGGTGTAACCAAAACAATGGGTTGTATAACAATGAGTTTATTCATAAACTAGATTGTAGTCACAAATAACAAATTTCACTTCTTACAATTAACTAAATAGATCCCACTACTAGGAGAGATTTTAATCGAACGGCTACCGCACCGTTCTACATCTGAGACCTAATGCATGTTTCGCTCGTCACGACAATGAATTGCCGGCCCCTTTGCCCACGTGCGCCACTCGCACAAACTTACGCACAACCGCACTCCGACGCTGCTGAGAAACAAGAAGAGGGAGGCCTTGCTTTCGTGCCGTTATATAGGCCTTTCGCCGCCCCCATTGCCTCCGCGCTGTATCCGCGCTAGGCAGAAATTCCCAATGCGTCTTCTGCGCCCTTTGTTTAACTTCCTGCTCTGCGCAGGTCGTCACCGTTTGAGCGCACCACGACGCTACAGAATTGAAGGAGCCCCGCCCACCCGCCGCGCCGCCCATCCAGCTCCACCTCCGGCGCTCGACTGTTTCCCCTCCGCAGTATCCCTGAAGAGGCGGGAATTTATTTCCTACTTAAGTTTGCAGTAAGCTGCTTCGCAACAATTACGAACAATAGCGAACGCTCAGCAAGAATAAAGCCCGTGTGGAGTTTGAATGGAAATTGAATTTGTGGCGTACCGGACATGAAAAGCACAGACGACAGATTCTGAATAGTATGTACAGTATATTTACAATAATAAATTACAAGAAAATGTTACAAAATTGAAAACCTTAGGCAACCTTTCTATTCTCTAAGCCGCGAAACCCCGCGACCGTCCCTAGGCTGAGCCCAGTGCCTCTGCTCGAGAGCATGAGAAGCTGCGCGAAGTGCGAGCTGTCGGACATTAGTCCCCGTAACTAGATGTTACATGGCCGGATGCCAAAACGTGCAAGGTTGCACGGAGATACCTCACGTCTTTCGACTCACTAGCGTATCCCCCGAGCGCATGTCGGCGCCGCAATAAATACCCCACGGCTCGTCCCCCACTCTACCAGCGGCGGGCGTCATTCGGCTCGCAAGCCAGCCCTCAGCAGAGAGCAGCCTTCATCAATGGACTCGCACTCAGGCACGCTCAGTTGTCCTGGCTATTTTGAGGCTGGGATTTCCTGCCCGGCGCGCGCCGGCGAGGCGCCGCCGCATTCCACCCCCATCCCCCATCCGGCTTAAGGCCGGGCTTTCCAGCGAAACGGCACGTGCGCCACCTCGCGACGCTACAGACCCTCCCATGCCGGGGTGAGAATTTTTTTTCGCAGCAAAATATGCCCAGGAAAAAAATTCTGCTAGCTAAAGTACCTGGTCCTGAGACATTACATCATAATTTTTTACATGAACATAATAATATCAAAACCCTATCTAGTCAAAATTTGTGAAATAAATCTGTGGGCTGTCCCCCCGTTTTTTCCTATGTTGCCATTTACATTTAAACCTTACATCTATTTACATACATAAATATTCTTGACGCATCTTGAACTACATAAAATCCTGAAATACAAAACATTTACTTTACATTGAAATATTACATGATAATTCTTGACGCCTCTTGCATTACATGAAAACCTGAAATATAAAATACAAAACATTTACGTTGCATTGAAGTATTACATAATAATTGTGGAATTCGTTATATACATCATGTGCCGTTCTTAACTGAATTTATTGACACATGTATGTATCTACATATAAAAATGATCACAATAACAAAACAATTTTACCCTTGAATTTATAAAATTATTTACATAGAATTTCACCGACATTTATACATGTCATGAACGTGTGTGTTCCCTACACTGGCCTGTGGATCAATTCACATCATCAAACATGCGACTAAGCGCATCTGCATTAACATTTTCTGAGCCCTTTTTGTGCATGATGCGTAAATCGAGGTGCTGAATTAAAAGGGACCAGCGTAATAATCTGGGGTTTTTGCCAGACGTATTACGCAACCAGACCAACGGGTTGTGGTCGGTTTCGACCTGAATTGTGGCCTGCCCGTCGAGATAAATCTTAAGTTTATCCAACCCCCAAATAAGAGCCAAACACTCAAGTTCTGAGGTGCCATAATGAGTTTCTGTATCACTTAATTTACGGCTTAGAAAAACAAACTGGTTGTTCTACTCCCTCGTCATTTACTTGTTAGAGAACCCGCTAGCCTCTTGAGATGCATCTCCTGAACTCGAAATTCCTTGCTATAATCAGGAGCATATACCGCTGTTTTTTCGCTAAGAGCTTGTCGCAACTCTTGAAAGACTTTTCACATGCCTTCCCTCTTCCAGACGACTTTAACCCTGGCGCTCGCGTCCCCGCAGCTCATCTGTCAGTCCCGCCAGCTTCCTTTCCTCCGCATCCCGGGTATCAAGCGTCGATATATCCTAAACAAACCGAGCAAAGAACGCTACTTGTTTTCTTTTATTCTGGTCTAGGAAAGTTCTGGATTGCTTGTATCTTGGCTTCGGCCGGCCGCATTTTCCCGTTAC